>CM041295.1:157708365-158308365 GCA_023052935.1 Piezodorus guildinii
TAAGTTAAATAATTTTGAGATTCATTGACCCCATTTCTTGGACACATATCTCTTATGCCATGCCTAAATGTGATGTTATTCTAATGGGAATTTAGCCCTAGAATAGTTTTTCTATTTGTCCATCTCAATATGGATGCTATTAGGTGCTAAAGACGCAATTTAATAATATAATACGTCAATAATGGGAGGTAATAAACTTCATTATAAATAATACAATTGATGATTATTTTTTTTTTATTCATATTAAAAATTTTCTTATTTAAGTCCAACCTTTCTCAAAAGTGTTTCTTATTTTAATACAATATTTTGCAACATGTTTTTAGAAAGGTTTCATGTCATATCTCGTTAGACTCTTCATATTTCAATTCGGTGATATAAATTTGTCTGTAGGTAATATTAACCCTTTCAAATCGGATAAAAATAATTTTAATTTGTAAATGTAATACAAGCCTAATTTTATATGTTTTTTTATATCATCAGTTGATTTTATACAATTGATACAAAATTGAATTTCAAAATATTTTTACTTTCTTTTCATTTGCAATAAAATAATCTAACAACATATTTTCCAATCACTTATTTAAATCTGTTATAGTCTGTGTGTAAAATAATTTTTTATCATTTTAATAATTATCATTATTGTTTTTATATCAATAAATGTGTAATTAATAACTTATTAAATGTATACATTTTAATTACTATTAAATATACTATTGTTTATGTTATTTAAATCGGTTAAAGCCAGTAATATTTCAAAGTATCAGTACGGTCCCTTTCTCTTCTAGACCTCTATTGCAGTCCCCAAATATAATTCTAGTACTGTAAGTAGAACTCCATTAATAATCCTAGCACTCCTATACTGTGCCAAAGTAGAATTCCCGTACTGTTCCAAAGTAGACCAACAGTTCTGAACCCAACTATAAATCTAGTAATGTTGCCAGGTGGAATAATAGTACTGTTCCCAACGATTACCGTGTCCAAATAAATTACATTATTATGACCAATTACAACTCCAGTACAATTCACAAGAAGAACTCAAGTACTGTTTCCAAGTAGTAAACCAATACTGTTCCAGGGCAGAACTCCATTACTGTAGCTAAATATATCTCTAGTACTATTCCCAGGCAGAACTCCATTACTGTAGCTAAATATATCTCTAGTACTATTCCCAGGCAGAACTCCATTACTGTAGCTAAATATATCTCTAGTACTATTCCCAGGCAGAACTCCATTACTGTAGCTAAATATATCTCTAGTATTATTCCCAGGTAGAACTCCATTACTGTAGCTAAATATATCTCTAGTACTATTCCCAGGCAGAACTCCATTACTGTAGCTAAATATATCTCTAGTACAATCCCCATGTAGAACTCCATTACCGTAGCCAAATATATCTCTAGTACTATTCCCAGGTAGAACTCCATTACTGTAGCTAAATATATCTCTAGTACTATTCCCAAGTAGAAATCCATTACTGTAGCTAAATATATCTCTAGTACTATTCCCAGGTAGAACTCCATTACTGTAGCTAAATATATCTCTAGTACTATTCCCAGGGAGAACTCCATTACTGTAGCTAAATATATCTCTAGTACTATTCCCAGGCAGAACTCCATTACTGTAGATAAATATATCTCTAGTACTATTCCCAGGTAGAATTCCATTACTGTATCTAAATATATCTCTAGTACTATTCCCAGGCAGAACTCCATTACTGTAGCTAAATATATCTCTAGTACTATTCCCAGGGAGAACTCCATTACTGTAGCTAAATATATCTCTAGTACTATTCCCAGGTAGAACTCCATTACTGTAGCTAAATATATCTCTAGTACTATTCCCATGTAGAACTCCATTACCGTAGCTAAATATATCTCTAGTACTATTCCCAGGTAGAACTCCATTACTGTAGCTAAATATATCTCTAGTACTATTCCCATGTAGAACTCCATTACTGTAGCTAAATATATCTCTAGTACTATTCCCAGGTAGAACTCCATTACTGTAGCTAAATATATCTCTAGTACTATTCCAAGGTAGAATTCCATTACGTAGCAAATATATCTCTAGTACTATTCCCAGGAGAACTCCATTACTGTAGCTAAATATATCTCTAGTACTATTCCCAGGTAGAACTCCATTACTGTAGCTAAATATATCTCTAGTACTATTCCCAGGCGAACTCCATTACTGTAGCTAAATATATCTCTAGTACTATTCCCAGGGAGAACTCCATTACTGTAGCTAAATATATCTCTAGTACTATTCCCAGTAGAACTCCATTACCGTAGCTAAATATATCTCTAGTACTATTCCCAGGTAGAACTCCATTACTGTAGCTAAATATATCTCTAGTACTATTCCCATGTAGAACTCCATTACTGTAGCTAAATATATCACTAGTACTATTCCCAGGTAGAACTCCATTACTGTAGCTAAATATATCTCTAGTACTATTCCCAGGTAGAATTCCATTACTGTACATAAATATATCTCTAGTACCATTCCCAGGCAGAACTCATTACTGTACCTAAATATATCTCTAGTACTATTCCCAGGAGAACTCCATTACTGTACCTAAATATATCTCTAGTACTATTCCCAGGCAGAACTCCATTACTGTACCTAAATATATCTCTAGTACTATTCCCAGAAGAACTCCATTACTGTACTAAATATATCTCTAGTACTATTCCCAGGCAGAACTCCATTACTGTAGCTAAATATATCTCTAGTACTATTCCCAGGAGAATCCATTACTGTACCTAAATATATCTCTAGTACTATTCCCAGGCAGAACTCCATTACTGTACCTAAATATATCTCTAGTACATTCCCAGCAAATATAGATACATAATCTCGTATATCAGAGATCCATACGTAGCCAAATATATCTCTAGTACTATTCCCAGGAGAACTCATTACTGTACCTAAATATATCTCTAGTACTATTCCCAGGCAGAACTCCATTACTGTAGCTAAATATATCTCTAGTACTATTCCCATGAGAACTCCATTACTGTAGCTAAATATATCCTAGTACTATTCCCAGGTAGAACTCCATTACTGTAGCTAAATATATCTCTAGTACTATTCCCAGGTAGAATTCCATTACTGTACATAAATATATCTCTAGTACCATTCCCAGGCAGAACTCTATTACGTACTAAATATATCTCTAGTACTATTCCCAGGAAGAACTCCATTACTGTTAATTAAATATATCTCTAGTACTATTCCCAGGCAGAACTCCATTACTGTACCTAAAAATATCTCTAGTACTATTCCCAGGGAGAACTCCATTACTGTAGCTAAATATATCTCTAGTACTATTCCCAGGTAGAACTCCGTTACTGTAGCAAAAATATCTCTAGTACTATTCCCAGGAGAACTCCATTACAGTACCTAAATATATCTCTAGTACTATTCCCAGGCAGAACTCCATTACTGTAGCTAAATATATCTCTAGTACTATTCCCAGGCAGAACTCCATTACTGTAGCTAAATATATCTCTAGTACTATTCCCAGGCAGAATTCCATTACTGTACCACAAATATATCTCTAGTACTATTCCCAGGCAGAACTCCATTACTGTACCTAATATATCTCTAGTACAATCCCAGGTAGAACTCCGTTACCGTAGCCAAATATATCTCTAGTACTATTCCCATGGTAGAACTACCATTTAACTTTAGCTAAATATTATCTCTAGTACTATTCCCAGTAAAACTCCATTACTGTAGCTAAATATATCTCTAGTACTATTCCCAGGAGAACTCCATTACTGTAGCTAAATATATCTCTAGTACTATTCCCAGGGAGAACTCCATTACTGTACTAAATATATCTGTAGTACTATTCCCAGGGAGAACTCCATTACTGTACATAAATATATCTCTAGTACTATTCCCAGGCGAAATCCATTACTGTACCTAAATATATCTCTAGTACTATTCCCAGGCAGAACTCCATTACTGTAGCTAAATATATCTCTAGTACTATTCCCAGGCAGAACTCCATTAATGTAGCTAAATATATCTCTAGTACTATTCCCAGAGTAGAAAATCTCCATTAACCTGTAGCTAAATATATCTCTAGTACTATTCCCATGAAGAACTCCATACCGTAGCTAAATATATCCTCCTAGTACATATTCCCAGGTAGAACTCCATTACTGTACTAAATATATCTCTAGTACTATTCCGAGGGAGAACTCCATTACTGTAGCCAAATATATCTCTAGTACTATTCCCAGGTAGAACTCCATTACTGTAGCTAAATATATCTCTAGTACTATTCCCATGTAGAACTCCAATACCGTAGCTAAATATATCTCTAGTACTATTCCCAGGTAGAACTCCATTACTGTAGCTAAATATATCTCTAGTACTATTCCGAGGGAGAACTCCATTACTGTACCTAAATATATCTCTAGTACTATTCCCAGGGAGAACTCCATTACTGTACCTAAATATATCTCTAGTACTATTCCCAGGCAGAACTCCATTACTGTACCTAAATATATCTCTAGTACTATTCCCAGGCAGAACTCTATTACTGTACCTAAATATTTCTCTAGTACTATTCCCAGGCAGATCTCCATTACTGTACCTAAATATATCTCTAGTACTATTCCCAGGCAGAACTCTATTACTGTACCTAAATATATCTCTAGTACTATTCCCAGGTAGAACTCCATTACTGTACCTAAATATATCTCTAGTACTATTCCCAGGGAGAACTCCATTACTGTATCTAAATATATCTCTAGTACTATTCCCAGGTAGAACTCCATTACTGTACCTAAATATATCTCTAGTACTATTCCCAGGGAGAACTCCATTACTGTAACCTAAATATACTCTAGTACTATTCCCAGGGAGAACTCCATTACTGTACTAAATATATCTCTAGTACTATTCCCAGGGAGAACTCCATTACTGTACCTAAATATATCTCTAGTACTATTCCCAGAGAGAACTCCATTACTGTACCTAAATATATCTCTAGTACTATTCCCAGGGAGAACTCCATTACTGTACCTAAATATATCTCTAGTACTATTCCCAGGGAGAACTCCATTACTGTACCTAAATATATCTCTAGTACTATTCCCAGGGAGAACTCCATACTGTACCTAAATATATCTCTAGTACTATTCCCAGGGAGAACTCCATTACTGTACCTAAATATATCTCTAGTACTGTTCCCAGGGAGAACTCCATTACTGTACCTAAATATATCTCTAGTACTGTTCCCAGGAAAACTCTATTACTGTACCTAAATATATCTCTAGTACTGTTCCCAGGGAGAACTCCATTACTGTACCTAAATATATCTCTAGTACTATTCCCAGGCAGAACTCCATTACTGTACCTAAATATATCTCTAGTACTATTCCCAGGTAGAACTCCATTACTGTACCTAAATATATCTCTAGTACTATTCCCAGGGAGAACTCCATTACTGTACCTAAATATATCTCTAGTACTATTCCCAGGGAGAACTCCATTACTGTACCTAAATATATCTCTAGTACTATTCCCAGGGAGAACTCCATTACTGTCCCAAGTGATATCCAGCAGTGTTCCCAAGAAAGTATGTCACCTTAGTAGGTGTTATATCACCAAAACATATTTGCTTTTTGCGGGTTAAAATACTACATCAACCTTCGGGTTATGTTTTTGACACTTACGGAGTTTACTCAATTTTGACTTGCACCTAAGAGTTTAAATATTTTTACCAAGACCAATACCTACACAAGGGCCCTGCACAACATCCTGTGCAAGTTAATAATATTTTGATTATATGTAATCATTATTCATAATAAAAAGCTTTAGATACTCTACTGAAAGCTGTAGTTGAGTAGGCTTGCAAAATCCTGCTGGAGAATATCCACGGAAGAAATTAGTCCTGCTGTCAAACTGTCTTGTTTACTATATTATTTACTGTTTATATAATATTTATAGATTTGTATATATACAAATATAGACAGTTAAATGGATAGATAAAATGTGCGGAGAAGGCGATTTCCAGAGAAGGCATTGATGTATTATACAAATATTGTGTTTAACGATCTATGTTTAGTTAGTAAATACCATTTTTATATTTATTTTAGTTATCACTCGTTTAACAGCTATGGTGTATTTCTTGTTTCTTTATGATGATGATAATTTTATAAACATATTTAGTATATTTTCAAAAAATGTTTAGCTATGCTCGTCTTAAGTGTATATGGGTCAATCCATTTGAAATTGCTCAATTTCTTAATTGCGCCATTCAACATTGATTGTCGTGATTTTTTATCAGATATTCTCATCATTCTAGTGAATATAAAACCATAAATAAAATATTTGATGTATTATATTTGGAAAACAAATTAGGTTGGAACCACTAAATTTTATCCTCTAGTACTTATCATATAGAGGTACAATCTGTTTGAGTTTCATAATTTTTCACTTAGTTCTTTTTGAGATATTTTTTATATAAATATTTCTGAGCTGGAAAATGATCCATCTTTGAAAATTTATATTGAAAAAAGGGACAAGTAATGCAATGTTAAAGCTATATAAGGAAAAAAAATTAAGCATGAAAATCATTTTTAACCTCCCTCGTCATAGCAGACCAAAGGTTTCAGTTGATGTAATTTGTAGTGATTTTTTAAACGATTTTCTTGGCTACTTACTTAGGTAATGTGTTGTAAGGACCAAAATTATATAAAATACTCTCATCATCATACTAGTTTTTGTTTGGTTCTTAAATATGCAAAATTACCGGAGTTAATATTTTTTAAAGACAACGTTTTTTAACAGTTAAGAGAATTTTATAACTCCAGAACCAGAGTTATAACTTAAAGACCAAATTTATGTCACTCAAACACATCTTAAAGATAGGTAATCTGTATTAGTTTTATAGTTTTTTATACAGTCCCTTTTGAGATATTTTCCGTGTAAACATCGCAAATAATGAAATTTTGAAAAGTTTGAAAATTCAGATACAAAAAATTACTATATTCTCAAAATCGAAATTTTTACAGCAAGTAGGAATATGACTAAACTATAAAGGAAAAAATAATCAAAGACGAGTCTCTCTTCCTATATAAACTTTTATCTCGCTAAACGTCTCGTTTTTTATACATTTTCGAGAATTTTTTAAACAACTTTCTTCGCTATTTAGGTACAGAGTCATGAGGTCAAAAAACACAAAGCATTTCCTTATCTTATTGTTAATGTTTGTTTTGATTTGATATCTAAAAAATTACAGGAATTAGAAGGATTTTCCCATTACTTGTTTTGCCTGTGAAACTGGCTTAAAATTGGCTGCAACACTCGAAGTATTGGCCAGAAATTTTTTTTATTTATAGTTTTGTATTCACGAAAGGATAGAAAATAATTGGTCAACAAAAAACGAAAATCAAAAATGTGGAGCGGCAAAATTAATGAAAATTTGACGATTTGAAATGTATTGACCTGTATTTATTTATTTCATATGTAGGTAAGTGAAAGTAATAAAATATAACACTTTCTTTCTAGTTTTTTTACCTTCACTTATCTATATATGAAATATTTAGTATGGGGAAAGTATTTCGTGAAAATTTTCAAATTCGTGTTTTCACCGAAAATACACGTTTTAGGGCCAAATGACCAACTAACCGCAAAAACGTCTGTGGGTGTGTGTGTGTGGTAAGTCTAGCTCAAAAACAATAAGTTGTATACGACACAAATTTCAAATTTTAAAATCGTACATGTCTGAGATGTTACAGCAACTTTTTCATTAAAATCGGACAACCATAAAAGCCACTTTATACCATGCTTTTTCCACATTTTTACGAATTTCTCGAAGAATTTCTCGGCTCAAACTATTTTGATTAAAATGTCTATATCGTTGTACAATTTAATAGGCTTTAACTTCAAGTAGGTTTCATTCTAATCGAAGTAGTCTGACAGGATTTAAATGTCAATATTTTATATTTTAGGAACTTATAAGCCTGAGATGTTAAACAACTTTTCCACCCAAATTGAATGAATCGAATTGCTACTTTATACCATGCATTTTGCACTTTTTTACGAATTTCTTAAAAACTGCTCCAACAATTTTGATTAAACTTGCTGTATCGATGTAAACTTTAGTGGGCTTTAATATCATGTAAGTTTTATTCAAATTGAAATTGTTTAACAGGGCTGAAATGCCGATATTTGAATTATCTTCCTTTAATTTTATTGATTCGAAAAAGTTAACCATATAACCTTGTTAGCATTGCTAAATTTTTTTTAATGTACAGTTATACGAATTTGATAATGGAGAAAACCAAATAAAGGAAAATGGGAAAATTTTTTTTTTTTTTTTTTTAACACGAGAATAGTAATATAATATTATATACCTTTGGAAAGCTAAATATATTATACACAAAGTTGTAAAAGGTAATGAAGAGTGATGAAAAGAGGATGAAACTAAGTTATTGTCGTAGATAATAATATAATCGATTATTTAATCTGAAATCCATGTTTCCGTCGAAACTCAATGTAATTCTTTGACTTTTTTTATTTTATTTTATTCTAAATTTATCAAAAAGTTCTTAAATTGATTATAACAACGAAAATAAATGAAAGTGGGGTGTTGCGCGCACTAGATTTTTATTTTGTAGAGATACGTTGTTAGGTTAGTTTCATCATACAACTTCAGTGCACAGCAATCAAATATCATCATGCACACATTTAGGTATTTACTAGCAAGAAAATTATGCAATAAGTTCGTTTTCAATCATTTTGTCTTAATGTTTTTTATTAAGCACTCATAAAATTGTCGTTGACTAGGATTTTGTTTACCTACGGTTTTTAAAACTAACATGAACTGTCTGTGTTCTATTATTATTTAATTATCCCCTTAGCGGAAAAAAAACAGCGTTTTAATGGCCGAAATTCATAAAATTATTTTTTCATTTAACGGTATGAAATGTCCTTAATTAGTGAGAGCTAAAAAAATATAAACATTGTGCCTCAAGGGCTTTGATTTTTTTTTTTTTTTTTTTTTTTACCTAATGATTTTAGATATAATTGTAACAAAACAATTTGACACCATATCAAATCATTCAAATGACTTATCTGTATTTTTGGAGGCTTCGGCGTGTATGATTGCCTATCTCAGGTATTCACTATATTTAAAAGATTTTTCAGTAATGATTATTTGGAGGCAAAACCCTAATTATAATTGCGTAGGAAGCTTGTAAATGTAGTAAAGGGCCTAGCCGGGTAAGCATGTGAAATCTGCCCCCGCCTGTATTAGAACCAAATTTATACCATTGAGTCACACCTATGAGAAACAACCTTAAGCAAACTTTTAGCCCCTTTATCCTAATGGGAGGAAAGTTAAGGAGGGGAAAAGAAAGAACAAAAATAATTGTTTTCTCCTGAACAGCTCAATCGATTTTCACGAAAAAAATATATGGATTTTATAAAACGGTTTGGAGAAATATTTTTTTTTTAATTTTTTCAAATATTTTGGTTAAAACTGTTTTTGAATTTTTCAAAAAAAATACTTTCAGGTTATGATGGTATGGTACACCTCCAATTTTTCGCTACTTTATTTCATTGAAGGGTCCGTCATATATATATATATTATATATTTATATATATTAATATTATATATATATATATTTCAATTTTATCGCAAGTGTACCTCATGAATAAAAATAAAAAAAACATTTTTTTCTCCTGAAAGAATCAAACTACTTTTTCGTAAAGTTGATTCAAAATGTTTATTTTTAATTTTTTTTTAAATTTATTTTTTAGTTATGTTAGATTGGTACAACAACAATGTCCTGCTACTTTAATTCATTGGAGGGTCCTGCACAATATATATTTTTTTCAAGTTGATCTCAAATGTGCCCAATGGGGAAAAATAAAAGAAAACAGCATTTTGAAAGCTCTCTGAGTAGTAACTGGTGAGTCACCAGTGGTGACGCATGAAGAGTAGCGATAGAGCCGTAGGATCGTAATGTCATTAGATATTACTTACACATTATGCACCTACATATTACGTATTATACCAATTATTATAAATATCTTCTATTGGATATAATTTTTTTTTTTTTTTTTTTTTTTTTTGACCTGGATAACAACAACACTATTTGATATATATATAAAATATATATATATATATATATATATATATATTATATACACAAGAAACAGACTATATTTAAATAATTAATTACAAAGATTTTTTTTATATAGTTAAAATGTTAGTCTATAAAGATATGATGATGTATGGAATTAATAGATAAAAATACCGGTATTTTTCACAAATTCGGGATGTTTAGATAGACAGGTGATATTTAATGAATAAATAATTTTTAATGTTCTAAAAAGCGGAATATTTCCAGTGGTAGACGAAGATAGTGATTTTTCTTGAACATTCCATGCAATCTCACATCATAGCTTTTTTAATTAACATATAATAAATTTATATATATATATATATATATATATATATATATATATATATATATATATATATATATAAATTTATTATATGTTAATTAAAAAAGCTATATATATATGGGTCAATTCATTCGACATGGTCCAATTTTCATTAATTTTGCCCCTCGACAAATTTTATTTTGTGATTGTTTGACCATTTATTCTCTATCTTTTCGTGAATATAAAACAATAATTTTTTTTTAATTTATTAATTGAAATTTACAACAGTATTAGTTAATACTTCAAGTAAATTAACGGATAATATATACAGATAATATACATGAAAAAACATGAGGAGAATAAGCCCATTGGCAGCACTCCACTAGGTAATCTAAACTAGAACCATCTTCTTTTCAGACGCCTCGGAGGATTGTCAGGAATAGAAGAGGAAGCAAGGATGGACACTAGTGGGTTAAAGTGGAAGTGGAGTTGGTCATGGAAGGATTGATACCTGGTTCAGGCCAAATCAGCAACATATGGGATATTAAGGTCTTTATGGATGAGATTGTTGGTGACAAAGTAAGGAGCATTGGGGATTCCAATCGTATCTCTGAAATATCCTTCAAAATAAACCACAATAGTTTCTATTAATCCCTATTTACTCAGTCTACTATTGTTCCTCAAGGCAGTATCCTAGGACCCATTGCCCATGCCGAGTCCCAGTTTTTTTAATATTTTTTTATTTATTTTAAGAAATTTACAACTGTATTAAATAAATACAACAAGTAAATAGGCTTTATATATGATTAGAACACATGGTAGTCTTGAGAAGAAACTACCCATTGGTAGCACTCCAATGTCTAATTTATATCAGGAGGTCTCTTGGCCATCTTCTTTTAAAGCGCCTCGGTGGGTTGTCGGGAATAGATATGGAGGAGAGGTCACGGATAAGCGGGTTTGAGTGGGCAGGGAGTTTGGAATGAAAAAAGGTATATCTGTAACGGGCCAAGTCTTCAACAAATGGGATATTTAGGTCTTTATGGATGATTTTATTAGTAACAAAGTAAGGAGCATTGAGGATTTTACGAAGGATTTTGGACTGCAAGGATTGGATACGAGAGGAATTCGATGGTTTAGTAGACCCCCATAGCTCAATGCCATAGGTCCAAATAGGCCTAATAATTATTATATAAATAAGTTTTTTGTAGGAAGTAGGAAGTTTTGAGCGTTTGTCGAGTAAGTGTTGTAGTAATCTGTATCTACGAGCAGTTTCCTGTCGTTTCAGTCTAGTATGAGGATTCCATGTTAGGCGTTTGTCGAGGTGGAGTCCTAAGTACCGAATCTGTTCAACAGGAGTCAGTAGGATATTGTTTAAGGATACGGTGGGGCAGGAAGTCATAGGTTTACGACGTAGAGTGAAGGTGATTTGATAGGATTTGTTAAGATTTATTTTAATTCTCCAGTTATGACACCATTCTTCAATGGCTGATGGTTCTGTAAGATTTGTGATGCAGTAACAGGATTATTATTCACAGATAACACACATGTGTCATCGGCGTAGGAAGTAAGGATAGTGCTTGGATGGAAGGGAATATCAGCTGTATATACCGTGTAAAGGATCGGACCCAGGATACTACCTTGCGGTACACCGGCTGACTGAGTGAATACGGATGAGTAAGAAAGGTTATGGTTAACTTTGAAGGTTCTATCAGAGAGATAGGAACGAATTAATAGGAAGTACGCTAGACATAGGAATTGACGGAGCTTGTATAGCAGACCTGAATGACAAACTCGATCAAAAGCCTGTTCCACGTCGAAAAAGGCTCCAGTGCAATACTTTCCGCACTCCAATGTGGAAGATATGACATCCACCACACGGTGACACTGTTGTATAGTGGAATGGGATGTCCGAAATCCAAACTGGCGGTCAGGAATCACGTGGTTGGATTCGAGGATTGGGTATAAACATTTGAGGAGAAGTTTTTCTAGAATTTTGCCCAGAATGGGCAAGAGGGAGATAGGACGTTAAGAGGATGGATATTCAAGAGGCTTTTTTGGTTTAGGTATCATTTTGAAAAAGGACAGTTTCCAGTGGTCTGGAAAATAGGTAGAACGGAGAGTGGCATTATATATATATAGGTGAGGAATAATATGGCTTTTCTGAGGAGCTGTTTTAGGATGTGGGATGTAATGAGATCATGGCCAGGAGCTTTTTGGAAGGTAAATTTTGAATTATGTTGATGACTTCTGATGGATGAAAGGCCTTGGAGGAAGGGTCATTTGGAGAGGAACAGTGAGTTCTGCTTCAACACGGTCGATATGGATTGTATTAAGGATGTCAGGGTGTGGGATAAACGTTTTGGAAAGGTGTTTTTCCAGCTTAGATTTTTCATCATCGGATCATCGGTCCAGGATTTTGAGTCGGTGAGGAGTGGATGATTAAAGGTTTTGTATTTCAGTAGTTTTGCGGCTGTTATCCATAATGATTTGTCAGATGTGCTTAAGTTTTCTGTGAAGTTTTGAATTTTGAGTTTTCTTATTTCTGTCTTGAGCTTGTTCGTCAGTTTATTGTAAGTGGTTTTATCCGAAGGGTATCGTGTTCGATGCCACTTCGCTCTTGCTCGGGGTTTTTCAGTTAGTAATAGTCGAATATAATATGGCAGGTTGGTTTCATGTGTCTTCTTATTTGTATATTGTGATGTGTTGGTATATATGGCAATTTATATTGATTTGTTAAGTTCTTCAATGGCAGAGTCTATGTCTTGTTTAGTTTTTAACGAAATTTTCAAGTCTAGATTGTTCTCTAAGTCGTATTGAAAACTACCCCAATTGACATGTCCTTTAATTAGGGAAGGTAAAGGGGGCTTATGAATAGGATTGGAATGCAGTATAAGCAGAACCGAGCTATGATCAGATGAGAGGTCATCTAAGGATTTGATTGTGGATTAGGTGGAGGAGATTTGGAAGCAATGAAAATATCAAAAATGTCAGGACGTTTTTTTATGTAGGCCAGTACGTAGGGTTCTGGGGTGACCAAATGGAATAACTATTGGAGGTTGTGACTCTGGAAAGGATCCTGCCACGAGTATTGGACGTTCGGCTTCCCCACCCTTTGGTCTTTGGCGTTGTAATCTCCACCAGCAATGAAGCGCGGACCAAGAGATCGGAATAAGGATTCAAGGTGGTGAATAGAGAGGGAATTACCGGGAGGGCAGTATACAGCTGAGATTGACATATTAAATGGGGGGGAGGAATATAAGGTAATAGAGGTTGATTGAATGGTGTCAGATGGAGAAGAAAGAAGCATGGAATGAGGAATGGATTTATGGATGAGAATACATGAGCCTGCGTGAGATGTGTTGTCTGTGTGATCTGATCGGTATGTGATGTAGTCACGTATGTAAAAGTGCGAGCGTGTAGTGAAATGGGTTTCAGTCACAAGGGCAATGTCTCTGGTATTGTCGTGTAGGAATATGACCAGTTCGTCACGGTGATTCAGCAAACCATTGCATGTTGAAGTAATTTTCGTGAATTTCTTAATCCATTTTCTTTGCTACTTAGGTCAAAAAATCACGAAAATGTCGAGAAGTAAGGTCTGGACGACTTCGAATGGATTGACCCAATGCTGTTTTTTTTATATTTTTTACCATTGGGTACATTTGTGATGAACATAAAAAATATATATATTGTGTAAGACCCTCCAATGGAATAAATTAGCAAAAAATTGTAGGTGAACCAATCCACCATAACATACAATTTTTTTTTTGGAAAAATAAAAATTTTGATTCACGTTTTCGAAATAAAAAAAAAAAAAATGTTTTTTGGAACTATTTTAGAAAAACATTTACATATGTTTTTACCTTGAAAGTCAGTTGATCAGTTCAGGAGAAAGAATTGTTTCTTTTTATTTTTCACCATGGGGTACACTTGCGATAAAACTGAAAAAAATATATATTACAGAGGACCCTCCTGTTAAGGAAACAGGACTCTTAACATTTTTAAGTCTAGTATCTAGCAGACAATATCATCATCAAGAGCACAACACCATCTAGTGGCAGCTAGAGGCAAGGGACTCCCTGCCAAAATTGGCAAGACCCCATGCAGGTCTGCAATAGGGTCTGAGACATTAGTTGTATGAGCACATGTGCCCAACAGTAATATAGACATTTTTTATTACTAGAAATAGTTACTAACTCAGCCTAAGCCGGTCCCAAGCCCGTTGAAAAAAGAGGAGGGAGTCCCGCTGCAGCCTGAATGGGTGTAATGTGATTAGCACCGTCTCAGGTAAGTAGGGGCTGGTTAACATCGAAGCCGGGGAATTAAAGTCACTGCAGAGGACCTGGACTTGATGGAGAGGCGCCGGCCAAAAAAGGATTACCCGCGACCGCCTTCTGTTATAGTCCGATTTGTAAGGCAATCGATGCGCGACGAGCTGGTGAGGTGAAGAAAAGTCAAGAGATACTTCACAACAAGGGATATTGGGTGGCAAGAAAACGATTCCCACCGGATCTATTTCAGCGAGGAGATGTCTCCGATGAATAGCCGTTTGTATTGGCTCGCTACGCAAAAGAGGTCGGAGAAAAAAATAAAATATGTCTGGTTCGCTGGAGATAGAGTGCGCTGCCGAAAGGAAGATGGCCACCCGGTCATATTTATCGACAAAGCCCAGGATTTGGACGTCTTCGGCTGACTTCTAGACTCCCGTCTACCCACTTGCTCTGAACTGGAAATGATTTCGCCATCTGTCTTACACCTTTTTTCTCGATACAGGCATATATATTCAATAATTTTCTTTTTGCCAAGTTTATTTAGTTTTTATATATTTACGGATATGAATTTTATTTCTAATGTTTTTCTCCTAATAGTAGTTATACATATTATTTTTATTTCAATTTTTTGTTTATAATTTGGCTTATCACTTAGTGACTCTAGCGTCTTCCCATCGCATTATATTTCCTTCTCCATTTCCTTTCTTACATGTCTAATGTCCTAACAGCCTGTCATGTCAACGCCCAGTCTTTACCTGCCCATTTTGACGAATTCCTTCATTATTTTACCAACAATTTTTACCACATTGTCGCAGTATCAGAAACATGGCTAAAGCCCTACATTCCTTCCTCTTCTGTTTCCCTCCCTAATAACTCTTTTATGCGCCATGACCGGATTGGCCGGACTGGCGGAGGTATCGGACTTTATATCCATAATAGCCTGAAATCCCGTGTCCTAGATGTCTCTTTTAATTCCGATTCTCCTCACGTCGAATTCCTTTTCGTCGAAATCTCCTACAATACAAACCCTCTCCTCTATGCTGTGGTGTACCGACCTCCTTTAGTACCTTTTGATTCATCCCTTGAATCTATCCTATACAACCACATCCCCCTATATGACAATATCATAATATGCGGTGATTTTAACACCAACCTCCTTTCTGACTCTATTGATAGAAATTACCTGGTTAACCTCTTCTTCTCTCCTCACCTGTTCATCGTTCCATATGCTCCAACTCATCACACTCACCATTCCGACACCTGGCTTGATCTAAATATCATTGATCCCGCGCAAAACCTTCTTCCCGCTTCTCAACTGCCTGTTCCGTTCCTATCATCTCACGATCTTATCCAAATTTCAAACAATCTCCAAACATCAGCGTTCCTTCCCAAAACGTCTACTTTCCGAAACCTAGATAATCTCACCCGAGAAAATATTTCACCCGACATAGAATCCATGAATTGGAACAAACTCTATACCTGTTCGACCATTGATTCAATGGTTGACATTCTCACTTCCAATCTCCTCAGTTTCCTAGACAAACATGCTCCACTCAAAACCTGTACCTTCCGTCGCCGTCCCGCAGACGCTTTAGACCTACAAGACTAACAGAGGACTATCAAGCGTACAGGGCACTCCGCAATCTGACTCAAGCGACAATCAGACAGGCAAAAACAAACTACTTTCACGCAGCCTTCTCCTCCACTCCCGATTCCAAGTCAAAATGGCAACTCCTTCGCAAATTATCACTCTGCAAATCATATTCCTCACCAGTCTTTCAAGTCTCACCCGATGAATTAAATTCTTATTTCTCATCCATCTCCTCTGATAATTCTACACCATCTCCTCCCGAGTTTTCAACATTCCCATCATTTAACGCTGATAATTTTTATTTTTCCGATATCTCACCAACTGACCTTATATCCTCTATCATGAAATCCCATACCAACTTCATAGGATTTGATGGAATACCTGTCAAATTACTAAAATTATGCCTTTCCAATATCCTACCAATTCTTCTCTTTATGTACAATTTTTCCCTTCAAAATTCCGTATTCCCAACTACTTGGAAAAAAACGTTGGTTCATCCTATAAATAAAACCTCAAACCCTACATCCCCTAAAGACTATCGCCCAATTTCCATTTTATCTAACCTCTCCAAACCTTTAGAAAGAATAGTCCAGTCACAATTGTCTAACTTCCTCGAAAGTCCAAACTTCTTGATCCTCTTCAATCTGGTTTTCGACACGGCTTTTCCACACAATTTGCTCTATTCAAAATCACTAGCGACATACATACCGCCAATGACGAAAAGAAACTGACGATACTAATACTTCTGGACTTCTCAAAAGCTTTTGACTCTCTTGATCACTCTATCCTTTTGTCCAAACTACGGTCTTTATCCTTTTCCAATAGCTCTATTCATTGGTTTAAATCATTTCTCTCTAATAGGACTCAAGCTGTCACCATTCCTAACCATCCTCTATCTTCCTTCCTTGCCCTTTCGGCAGGTGTGGCCCAGGGTTCCAGCATATCTCCGATCCTTTTTAATTCCTATATCAATGATCTTCCCAATTTCATCCATCACTGCTCCTTATACGCTGATGATTTCCATGATCTACTTATCCTTCTCTCCCTCCGAGTCTCCTGTAGCATTTGTCAATATTCAGGCAGACCTGGATAGAATATGTGCCTGGGCAACCCTGAATAAACTAAGGCTAAATGTTATGAAAACTCAGGCGATTGTTATAGGTTCAAATTCCCTCCTCAGATCCCATACTACATTTCCGAGTCTAACCCTAAATGATCAGCCAATCACCTTCACTTACTCTGTCAAAAACCTAGGTATTACCATTGACCAAACCCTTTCCTGGAAACCCCATATTACCCTAATCTCCCGAAGAACAATAAGTACCCTTATATTTTTCCATCGCTTCCGCCATCTTCTTCCACTATCCACCCGTAAGCTTCTTGTATCCGCACTTATTTTCCCCCACTTTGACTACTGCTGCGGGGTATATGTTGGCCTCTCGACTGTGCTCGAGGACAGGCTAAAGCGAATTATGAATACATTTTTACGATTTGTTCTTGGCACACCAAAGAGGTCTCATGTGACCCATTTATACAGTGAGTTAAAGTGGCTCCTTCCCTCAAACCGCAGACAATATTTCCTTGGATCATTCCTTTACCAAACCATCAACTCCCAGCTACCTCCCTATATCCACAAACTTATGCAATTTAAATCGTCAGTCCGCTCCCTCCAAACAAGATCGCGCCATTCTGACCTTTATATTCCTGCCCACAGAACAACAAGTTTTGAACATTCCTTTCTAGCCCGCTCTACTACTCTCTGGAATTCTCTACCTACTCATATCCGCCATGCTTCTTCCCTACCATCATTCAGGTCCCAGCTGTTCGAGTACCTATTGTCATTTCAAACAGACGCTCCACAAGCCTAATATTTCAAATCAAATATCTATTCAAAAAGAAAATTTATTATTTATTGTTCATGTTTCTATCAATTATTATGAATCAGTTTCAATGTTAAGTTTTGTTCAACATATCAGAAGTTATCATTTATTTTACTCTTTTGTTTTATTGTATCCTACTTTTCTTCTTAAAACTTTGTAAATAAGAATTAATTATAATCCTTTGGTCTTGTGGACAGACACATTGTGTATATTAATTGTACATATCATATTGTTCTTAAGGGACCCAGTCCCAGAATAAAAATTAAAAAAGAAGATTCTTAAAGATTGGGAAGTGTACATCATTCTCCTTATATATAAAAGTGGTGATCAAAGAGAATGTAAAAACCACAGAGGCATCTACCTCCTAAGCGTCCCGAGTAAGGTCTATTCCACAATCCTTGAGAGAAGGATAAGGAGACAAATTGAGAAAAACCTTGGAGAAGAACCATATGGATTCAGGCCAAACAGAAGTACCCAAGATCTTATATTCAATATGCGGCAGATCACTGAAAAGTAACAGAAAAGGATAAAAGTGTTCTGGCATGCTTTGTTGATCTGGCCAAAGCATTTGATCGGGTCAGAAAACAAGAGATCGTAAGGGAGCTCAATGAAAGGAGAGTTAATGAAGGATTAGAAATGGCCATATCAGGGCTTTATATGAACCAGAGAGGTATCATCAGAACATGCAACCATTTGTCGTATTAGCCAAAAATGGAAGGAATCTGCAGTTCAATCTTCGCGTCCTCCAGGAAGCACTTAACCCCATAAACATAGAAATAAATGCCCGTAAAACGAAAATAATGAGGATAGGAAGGAGAGATAACCGGATTGGACGAGTCATCAGGCTAGGGCAGAAAAGATTGAGCACGTAAAGAACTTCAAGTATCTGGGCGCACATCTAAATGAGCAGGGCTGGGTGGATGAAGACATAAAGGAAAGAATAAAGTCTGCCGGAAGGTGTTTCCTATCTCGTAAGAAGGACTTTATAGGTAAAAGAGAGGTCTCCAAACATACAAAAATGGTAGTATACAAAACAACCTTCTTGCCTATATTGACGTATGCCAGCGAATCCTGGGCCCTCACCACTAAACATAAAAGCCAACTCCAGGCTATGGAGATGCGCTACTTGAGGAAAGTTGAGGGTAAAACGAGGAGAGATTGAGTAAGAAATACAATAATAAGATCCAACCTTGATGTCAGATCGGCCGAGGATATTGTTGAAGAAATTCAGCTAAGATGGTACGGCCATGTCTCAAGAATGCCGGAGGATCGCTTGGAAAAAGCAACGTATGAGCTGAAAGTAGAGGGAAGGAGACGAAGAGAAAGACCTAGGAAGACTTGGGAGGATGGGATCAGGAAGGCCTGCAGAAAAAGAGATATAGATTGGAGATCAGCAAGAGAAATGGCGCAGAATAGGAATGCCTGGATCAGCCTCTACAAGCGACCCCCTCACACTGCTCAGCGGTAGAGAGGAAAGATGAAGAAGAAGAAGAAGAGAAGAAATAGTTACTTCGTGATGGAGAAGTAGAACTGTTGGAGTCCGCCTGCCCATGGGACGAGAAAGAAGATGACGAAGGAGAAAAGGAAGAAACAACTGCCCCAGATATGTAAAATAGATTAAGCAATAACTAACCCTCATGGGATCACTTGTAGCTGCGTGGCTAGCGTAACAGCCTCCCATGCTAAAGGTCACGGGTTCAAACCCGCAGGTGGTCCTAGGATTTTTTAATGGGAGTAAAATATCCTTAGTTACGCCGTCCTTCGGAGGGGACGTTAAAAGGTGGTCCCGAGCCTGTGCGATGTCAGGTACTCGTTAAAGATCCCTATCCTAATAAAACCTGGATAGGCAAAATTTAGGACTCCCACTGTAGCATCGTCCGATTAGCCATAGTAGCATAAAGTGACGTTAAATAAATAAACAAACAAACAACAACTAACCCTCATCACAATCTGTAACAATAGTAGAAAATATATACCATTCATTTATACAGTCCGCATCATTCAGAAACCAACCCATCCATTATTTAACTTAATTATTATTAGGAGTCCCCTGGAACAACCCAGGCCTTCCAGAGAGAAATGCTTTATTTATTTGCCAAATACACCGGGTTGCTTACATAACACAGTATACTGTATCAATCCCTTGGACATATTCACTTACATTTTCAATTTTTTTCTCTATCTTAATACAAATTTATAATATTTACAATGGTTTTCCTATTTTAGCTATTTACATTATTTTATTTTTCTCTTCCATTATATTTGAAATTTAGATCTCTGGTGCGCACATTACATAATTAAAATATAGTCAATTCACCGTTTAGTTGCCATACAGGTGATGGTGGATAATCCCCAGGGAGTCCAAAATCACGTTTTCTGCTAAAACCGCTATATCTCTTTTATCGACACCCAGATCTTCCAAAAATCTCTCTGTGCTTCCAGGGATCGCTCCGCGAGACCCAAACCATAGACCTTTAACGGAGAACTGTCTCTCGCCAAATGTCTCGTGGAACTTTTCTTTTAGGAAAGGGATGCATTTCTAGGTAGATTTCCTAGCACATGAGCTGGTGTTTCAGACTCTCTGCCACATTTGCGACAGAGGGACCCAACTTCTCTCACTTGTCCGCTGGCTCCTGGGACTCCACGCAGCAGTTTATGTTCATTTTCAGGGCATTGGACCATTCTGACCCCGAGAGAACTTGCTTCTCACATACATATCTGTTGGCTCTCGGGGTATCTTTGAAGTGTCGAACGGCAATACCCTGTCACCTGCAATTGGCCCATTCTTCAAACGCCTTTTCCCGAAGCGACAGTCGTAGAGCTTTCACACTTCTGTCGCCCTGCTCAACCTCCAGTGCTTTCGGCGCATTCAGCGATTTCTTCATCATAGACTAGAAAAGGGTATCCGGGACATTAGACAGTCGCTGGGCAATGGACCAATGTTGTAGTGGAGCCTCCCATTGAAAGCGGACCAGTATATCTCCGCGGTGCGTACAACATTGCTGTAGCGGTGTTAGCCGGCAATCCGACAACTCCCTTGATACTCCTGCGGACATTTGTATCAATTCCTTCTAACACCGCAGGACGTATCTTTGTAAGGGGCGCATTCTGGGGAGGATATACAAGCCCCGGGAACAAATACTGATAGACAATGTTGAGCTTCTGTTCCGGTTTTAGGAGGGGAGAGGTAACCAACTTATCCAAATTGGTATTCAATTTAGTCACCGAATCTTCATCAAAACCCAGCTCTCCCGAGAACGTGCATCCTAGATACTTTATTTTATCTCCTTCTTTTCCTGTTCGGATGACATCTCCGTTCTCAAGAGAGAGCGTCGTCGACCCCTTATCCAACACGACACCTATACTTTTTTGTGGGTTTATGGCCAGACCAATCTCCGCAAGCATTCTTTGTGTGCCACTGACAACTCATTTTGCAGCACCCTTGTCGCGCGCCGAGACAGCCTGGTTGTCCGCGAACCCTATGAGGACCACACTTTCTTGGTCTCTTATTAAAGCATAACCAAATCTTTTCGCAAATTCTGCCTCGCACAGGTCGCGGTACAGATGATCTATGGCAAGGTTAAATAGCGAAGGCGACAAGGGCCCTCCTTGTGGTACGCCTCGCATTACTTTGATCTGGCCAGTCGAATGAACTCCCACACTTATCTTGATCTCATTGGTGCCCAGAAGAGCTGCAATTACATTCTTCAGATCCGGTGACACTCCCCTCGCCTCTGTGTCTTGTGAGCTAATGATGTGCTCATGCCCAACATTGTCAAAAGCGCCAATCACATCGAGGAAGACCACCGCGCAATCATTTTTCTTGTTTTTAGCATCCTTAATGATGGCGTCGATGATACTTGCGCTTACGTGTACTCCCGGTAGGCCCCTGATAAAGCCTCTTTGATTTTTGCTGAAGGTGATCTGTTTTCTTAATTCCTGGTCCAGAACCTTCTCAATGATTCAGCGCACAATAGAATATATAGTTATGGGTCTCCATGATGAAATATGTTTAATTTTCCCTTTTTCCTTATAGATGAGTATTGTGCGCCCTTGACGAAGTGGTTCTGGTACATAACTCACCTTCAGCATGATCTCCGCAATTACCTTGAATATGTGTGAAACATCAAAATATTTATAATCAAAATATTGTGCGGACTAACACTCCGTCGGGCCCCCAGGACTGCTTTACAAACTCCGCAAAGTCCTCCCTCCTACATACTACCTTATCATCCAGTCCTACCTCTCTGGAAGATCCTTCAAAATAAACCACAATAGTTCCTATTCATCCCTATTTACTTAGTCTGCTGGCGTTCCTCAAGGCAGTATCCTAGGACCCCTTCTTTACACAGTTTATACAGCTGATATCCCAACCCATCCTAACACCTTCCTTTCTACCTATGCTGATGACACTTGGGTGTTATCAGTCAATAATGATCCTACTATTGCCTCTCAAACTCTTCAATCCCACATCAGAGACCTTGAAGTATGGTGTCAGAATTGGAGAATCAAAATCAATTCCAACAAATCCCACCAAATTACCTTTACACTTCGTCGTAAACCTACGACATCCTGTCCTACAGTGTCCTTTAATAATATTCCGCTAGTCCCGATTGAACAGATTCGCTATCTAGGACTCCTACTTGACAAACGACTAACTTGGAATCCGCACACAAGACTGAAACGACAAGAAACTGCCCAACGCTTTCGCTTACTTCAACACTTACTGGACAGACGCTCTAACCTTCCACTTAACTACAAAAGGCTCATCTATATTACCATTATAAGGCCTATCTGGACGTACGGAGTTGAGCTTTGGGGCTCTACTAAACCATCAAATTCTTTCCGTATTCAATCCCTACTATCCAAAATCCTCAATGCTCCTTACTTTGTCACCAACAAACTCATCCATAAAGACCTTAATGTCCCATATGTTGCTGATTTAGCCCATACGAGGTATCATTCCTTCCATGACAAACTCCACTCCCACATAACCCACTAGTTTCAATCCTTGCTTCCTCTACCATTTCTGACAATCCTCCGAGGCGTCTGAAAAGAAGATGGCCTCGAGTGTAGATTACCTAGTGGAGTGTTACCAATGGGCATATTCTCTTCATGTATATTATCTAAATTATGAGCCAATTTACTTGATGTATTTGCTAATACAGTTGTAAATTTCAATAAATTAATAAATAAAATATTCTTTAGAAAATTTAGGAAGTTATTCACTGCTTTGTCGAATTCCTCAGCGTAAAAATCATTTCCATTTTGAATGTCCTGGAAGGTGGCTAACCATTTATTGATCTCATTCTTCTCTCCTTCATTCTCTCCAGTTACATTATTAAATTCGTTTCAAATTAGGCCCCTTAATTTATAGTTATTTGCCTCCCTGGGGTGTTTTTTCCCTATGTGGGTTGCTAGACCCCTGTCGCCTTTGAACGACATACCACAAATAGGATAGACCTTATCATCAGTTCTGGGGGGGAGGGGGTGATCATTGCTTCTTTATACCTTATTGGTCGCCTCTTTTGTCTGGGGCAGCTTGGGCAAACTAAGGAATATATCATCCACGGATACATTTTTGCCCAGCACTTGTCCTCCGTCCTCTTGCCATTCTACCTTAACAAACTGATTTTCACCGCCTCCTGTGGTAGCTACAGTTACCATAGAGGCGACCACTACCTCTTGAGCTTGATCCCCCGATCTTACAATCCATACAGTCTGTCCTATATCCACTCTCTTACATGTATTTGAGTCCATTGCTTTCAATCTTCGTTATGATACTAAGCCACGCAATACACCCGTATGGCAAAAACTCATCAACCTATATTGGTAAACAACGCCCAGCCAAATAAAACATAAATATGACATGGCTTTATCATTCAATAAATATTAAAATACACAGCAATCACATAAATACAGTAGCTCACAGTGAAAAGGATACACCTACTATATTTCTATAAATATGTCAAAAATAACTTTTTGCGCTTATTTTTATATGACCTATAAGTGTATATGGAATGAGAATACATTCTTGATTACAGATAAACTTGCCTAGTTCTCTAACATTAGCAGTGGATTAAATAAAGCTACATAAAAAGATTACAAACATTTGACCTATCTCACAGTGAAAATGATACACCACTCATGTTGCCATTGTTTACACCACTCATTGTTTTTAATCCGTTTTAGTTCTATCCAGGCTTTCAGTGTCTTCCGTGCTATCAGTCTCTAAGACAATTTTATTATATTATTTTGTGATTGTTTTTGTTTTATTATAATCGGTCGGCACACAACGGTAAGAAAAAGAGAACTCATAATACAATAGTTCAAAAGAGGAAAAAAGTATCGAGAAATTGGCGAACTTTTTCAGATAAGTAATGCAACATTACAACACATTGCAGAAAGATTTAAAAGGAAAAATAGGCTTTTTAATAAGAAGAGGAAAAGCTCCAAAAAAAAAATACTTCCCGATGCTGACGAAAGGTGTATTCTGAGATATGTAAAAAAAAACCAAGAATGTGTGCACCAAAAATTGCAAGTGAAGTGGAGAATTATTTAAAAAAGATTGTTAGTGCGGAAACTGTGCGTCGCGTCCTAGGGTTGTTAGGAAAAAGAAGTTCATTAGTAAAAAAAAAATCTAAAATTTGTAAATGAGCACATCTGGAGCAAACCTGGAGAAGCATTTTCCAAGCAAAATCTCTTACCGACTGTGAAACATGGAAGTGGAAGTGTGATGGTGTGGTGATGCATGACGGCCTTTGGTGTGGGAAATCTGCATCTCATAGAAGGTATAATAGATAAACATTTATATGAGGACATATTAAGGCAAATTCTGAAGGTAAGTGCTGAAAAACTTAGATTAAAAGATATTTTTACTTTTTACCAAGATAATAACAACAAGCTTTCTTCGTTGATAATATCAACTTGATATTGAAAGAATGGCTTACATTTAACTGTCCCAAACTTATAAAGACACCTGCGCAGTCACCAGATTTAAATGTCATTGAACATTTGTGGGCAAAATTGGAGATAGAAATTCGAAAACATAATATTACAAAAAAGAAAATCTAAAAAAAGGCACTCTTGGAACAATGGGAGAAAATTACCCCAGATTTTACTCAAAAACTCGTGGAATCTATTCCAAACCGCTTAAGAGAAGTAATCAACAACAATGGACTTACAACAAGATATTAAATAACATAAAATTACTTTTAAATTGAATTTTATTAAAGTGTATCATTTTCACTGTGAGGTCTGGAATTTCATTTTTTTATTTTTATGCTCAGGCATTATTAATTATTGTTCAAGAGAGATATTTATTTTTTTCTAGATAAATGTGTAATATTAAAAAAATATATTATTGTACATAATAAATGAACATTTTGTGAAATTTGTATGGTGTATCATTTTCACTGTGAGCTACTGTATATGTATTAATGGATAAAGCCAAAAAGTTTGAATATATGATTAAATTATAAAACTATTATAAATAAATAAAACTTATAAATAGTTAAAACTTAAAAAAATTAAACAAATAGGTTAAAATTTAGTACAACAGTTAATTAAAATTTAAGAATAAAATATATGGGTTAGTAAGATATAAATAAGTTAAAGATATAAAAAAATTATAAGATATGTTATTAATTTTTAAAGGTATATAAATACGTTAAAATTATTAATATATATATATTAAAAACTATGTTAAAAAAAAGATTCAATAAATTTAAAAGCACATAAATAAATAGATTAAAATATATAAATATGTTTAAAGAAATAAAATAATAAATAGAGAGATAAATAGTTAAAAAAATAGGTTGATATTAAGTAAACAATTTAAAAATATATACTCGTATGTGCGCACCATAAAGCTATTGCTACAAATAATCATATAATTCTTGATTAATTATTAATAATAGATAATTACTGTGTATTACTAGGTGTCAAACGACGTTGGGCACGTGTGATGACTCTTGAAGGATTGATAAGCTAGCAGTGACTGTGAGGCGAGCTGGAGCTGCAGTGGTGGGGGGCTACAGGTATAAACAACACGGCTGATAAGGCTTCAATGCTCGGTGAAATACCGCTTCGTTCATCTTTGATTCCTAGCGACGATCTCGGTCCGACATTCCCCAAAATTTTGAAAACAGACACTAGCCTCTTGCTCTACACATTCACCAATTTTCAGCTCGAACTGATAAAGCTAAATAACTCGATCGAGCCGAATCGAAAACACCTCTAATGAAATAAAGTTGCAAAAAATTGGAAGTGTACCAAACCATCATAACCTAAATTTTTTTTTTTAAATATTAAAAAAAACAAAAATTTAAATGACGTTTTCATGGAAAACAATTTAAAACATTTTTTTTTTTTTTTTTAAATACCTAACATATATTTTTTTGTGAAAATTGGTTGAGCTAATCAGGAGAAAACACTTTTTTCTTTCTCCCTTCATAACTTCCCTCCCATAAGGATTAAGGAGCTAAAAATTTGCAAAAGGTTGTTTTTCATAGGTGTGAATCAACGGTATAAATTTGGTTATGATAAACGCAGGGGCAGATTTCACATGCTTATTCTGCTAGGCCCTTTGAAGATTAAATACCTGTTGGGAAGTAAAAACAAACTATAACCTCACTTTTTATCCTAATACTTAATTTTAATTTTTATCTTTATTTGTCTTATAAATATGATTATGACCATGAAAACTGTAAAAACAAAAAGAGGGAAGTCCATAGGAAGAAGGTGAAGAGGCAACAGTTGCTTCTATAGTTATAGAAGGGCTCAATGTCTTTAGTTATTTTCGTTTATTATAATTTATTTTTGTATCCACACATGCCGGTCAGCTAGTGACAATAAACGGATGAGTTGACAATATAGTTGGCATCAGCGAGGTCATAAATTTCGAAAAACTTCAAGATACTCGGCATGATTATCATGGAAAATAATGAAAAAAAAAAAAGAGATGAAAAAAAATTCAAAAGCAACAAATGCTCAAGGACACTCCAGAAAATTCCTCTTAATCGAAACGTATGCCAAAAGATCTAAGTAAAAATATATTAGAACCTCCATAGGACATTGGTGATATATGCCAACAAAGTTTGAATCCTAAAAAACAACAGTAGAGGAGTATTCTGAAAAAATATGAGGCCCAACTGAATGTTTATTTATTTTATTTGTTTAGTGCATTCAATTAAAAAAGAAAAGAAAATTAGACCCCAAAATTAGCATCACCTTCTAATCCAGCTCTAGATTCTTCACAATTTTGCTATACATGTATATATATATATATTAGAGACCGCGGCAAGCCTGTGTCAGGCTTAATCCCGAATGTACCTTGTAAACATTCTGTTGTATACATCAAGGACTACAAAAGGAAAAAAAAAGTTAGTGTTGTTCAAGTCATTGCGTTGTTGATGTCCTTTTACTTTTATTATTTATATTTTATTTAAGTGAATTAACGATAATTATATATATATATATATATATATATATATATATATATTATATATGAAATAACTTCAAAGTCAAGGAGACCCAATAATCGTGTTTTACCAACATATAAGACAATAAAACAAATCATTATTTAATCTGTCCTGATTTAACTGAAATACTACTTTTACATTTTTGTTTTTATTTCTTCAAATAACATCTGCCCCTATAAATCTCACTCTAAATTGGAGCTTTTAAGGTTTTCAATTGAAGCTGCCAACAAAGTAATTTTGCTTGATCAGCCATAAAGCCATTTCTGCTGCTAACCATATTGTTTTTTATATACATATATTTATATAGTTTTCAATTTCCACAATGTTGTTGCATTCATTTTTACATTTCCTTATATATTTCTTAAAATCCGTTCCATGCGGTTTTCAATTTATAGAAAAAGTTAAGTAAAATAAATAACCAATAGTAAAAATAACTAAACATTTATTTTCTTACAGAATTTGATTTAATTTTAATTATATATAAATAATTAAAATAAAATCATCAATTTCTTTTACAATGCAATCCAGGTTCATAATTTTATGGTATTAAAAAAATAGATATGTACATACCAGTGCATATAAGCACATACAACCTCTGCAAAACCATAAAAAAATCTTCACTCATTGGTACAAAAATTATGTAATCATTGAGTAAATAAACAAAAATGTTTATAACTTTTAACTTTAATTAATTAATATAATTAACTTTGAACATAGTTTTTATCTATTTTTTTTATAATAATAAGAGAGAAAACTTAAATTTTGAAAAGATGAAAACTAGTATAGTTAAAGGATCCACGATGTTTTTAAATTCCAAATGCACAAAAAGGATAACTACACATTAAAATATAACAAACATTAATTTTATTTTAATTTATAATTATTTACATCTTAAATATATTTTAAAATAAGAAATATTGCAATTGCCTTAATATTAAAGTAAATTAATAACAAAAGGATACATTAACAACATTTTCTAAAACAAAATATAATAAATAAATAAAAATATAAAAAACAATATTTCAAAAATTAGTAGTTTTTTTTAACAAATTAGTTAAATATGCCACAAAATAATATCAATCGATTCAATGTTAATTATTTCACTGGCTTACAATAAAAATCTTGCTATTTCAAATTTTTTACTCATGGGGTTTAGGTTTATTATTTCTTCAACATTTACATCTCCTGGCATCGAAACTATCTACATGAATGTCGCAAATAATGAATAAGTTAGCAGCAACATATAGATATTGTTCACAAGGACCATACTTTATCAAAGGACATACTAAAAAATGAAGTAATACATTAATAACACTAAAAGTAGAAAATTTGGATTTACAAAGGTTTTGAAAGTAAGCCTATATTATATTAGTAACTTACTCAATTTAATTTAATAGTTTCATAATGCATGTATACACAACAGCGATAAATAAAATAAGACATTCCTTAAACTAAATGATGGTCGAAATTAAGTAGTAGGCCATCGTCAGGGTTCAATTCTATACCGTTAGCTATAGAATTTATTTATATCTATTCTACTGTTAACTGGCAAAAATCTAACCCTGATGAAAGTCTACTATGTAGAATGAATTATCGGCACACATTAAAATAGTATATTTAATCACTGAATGTTTTATTTTTGAAAACACCCTCAACCATCATTTTGATTCCATCAACAGACAACCTATTATTCAATCATTATTTATGATTCATATATATGATCTCTTCAAATCCCAAATTATATATAAACATACTTAAGAAAACAATTTTACAGCCATTTTTTTTTTTATCAGTAAAAAATTAATGGTTACCATTTTTAAGTGTAGAGAGTACAGAAAAATGTATGGCCTGCGACCAGATTAATCTTTGACAGAAGTCATGAATTAATCTTATTATAATAAAAAATAAATACAAGGAGATAATGATAATATCTTTTGACATTGATGGCTTCATTTAAGATGTAATTTTTAAAGCAATGTTATAACTTCAGGACCTAATGTAACAAACTAGGACGAACTATTGAACGGACTCAAATTTACAATGCTAATCACAGAAGATTCAAAAGATGTGAAATCATTTTTCTTTAACTTGAAGACAAAAACAGTAACTCTTTTACAAACAAAAAAGGATATATTGAAATAAAGTTTAAAACACACGCCTTTAAGTAACTTTAAATAAAGGACTACAAAAAATACTTTATTGAATACTAATATAATCATCACATATATAGATAGACGTTAACTTATTTCACCTTGTTTTTTTGTTTTTTTTTCTTCTGTTTTTTTCCTTTTTTTTTTTTTTTTAAATGAAATTCAAAACATCAACTCAAAAGTAATACAATAAATAGGAACTGAATTAGGTACAGGCAACAATACTGTTATACTCTAATTAATTAATTAATTTGTGTTGATATTCTGTTATTATCATTAAATGTTTATTTGTTGCCTTGATAAGTTTGAGATGATAGATTGTAAAAAATTTAGATTTACTTTTTAAAAATTTAGAATCACTTTGGCATGAAAAGTAACAAGAGGACAATGTTTTTTTTTTTTTAGATTAAACCACAGTATGTTAAAGCAAGAAGGAGATGGAAATTCAGTTTTCAGAAATTCATTCATGGTAGTATACCATACTACCAAAATTATATCAGCAAGAGCATATAAGTGGTAAAGTATACTAATACCTAAGACAGTAAAAACGAATTCAATTTCCCAAAACAAGCATTGAAATATAAAAGGTCTTTTGGATGAAAAATAATTATTAATAGACAATATCAAGAGACTTTTTAATATACTAAATAAATTTTAATGGGATTCAGTTGGATTTCTAAATTTTTGTATTTTGACTGATCACCATAAAATATTTAGTAATCTACAATATCATTTTTGTTGTACTTATCTAATCAGCATTAGTAAAATAAAAATGTAACCTCATCAATACCTAACCACTTGCAAAAGCAAGTTATTTTGTACCTCGAGATTTTTCAACATTTATGTCAACTATTTAAGAAGTTGTATTTTTGTTCTGAGCAACTGTTATTTATATACAGTTTAAAACAAAATTGTTTTCCCTTTATAACATCAATATTGAAAACAAATGAACAATATATTTGAAAGTAGGATATGTTTTACAGAAAAGCAATTGAAGTTATTTTATTTTTAAACAAGTTTTCATTTCGAATTGAGGTTTAGCGAAATCAGGCCAATAACCCAAATAAGATATTGATTAATTTGCAAATACCCAAAATGCTCAATCAAAATAATATCAGAAAACTTTAAATCTATTTACTTTTTAGTAAAAATTGCCTGTTTTAATGACTTATAATATTTTAATTATAACAACCATAATAAATAATAACATAATATATGTAGACTATGTATGTGAGAAGGAAGAAATAAATGGCTGGAATAAAAAAGGAAATTTGACAAAATAAAAAATATTCTGGTCACTAACATTATCCAACATTACTACCATGTCAGAACTTCTAATAATTTTGAGGGGCCGCCATTACAATATTTTGTTTTTTTGTAATTTAGAAAATAAGACTTGGTTAAGAAATTCTAGTTTCAATGTAGTTTTATCACATTATAAATCCAGTAATGGAAATTATTAATAAGAACTATATATAACCTTAACGCATATTGAAAATCATTTCAGACAAATTGCAAAAACTTTTTTTCTTTATGTCATGATATGCAAGAAATCACATCAAAGAATACCAGATGAATAATCCTTAAAATACATTCCAGTAAGTAATTATTAATAAAATAAAGATACTAAACCTTCATTGGTTTATGTGAGATCAATTCAGTATAACTTAATTTTTCTTTTTAAAGATTTTGAAACAAGTTGTATTTGTTTTTACCAGCTTGACACCAAATTGTACTATTTAAGCGTCAGCAAAACTTACTCACTTCCTTATAACAATAATTATAATCAGTATATTAAAATAAATTTAGATAAACCATTACAATTTTTGAATATATTTTTCATATTAAAAGTGGATTTTTCAGTTTGATACATTATGCATAAAGAAATTGGATAAGAAGTTTTTCAAGAATTGATAAAATTAAACAAGTAAAGATTGATATTTGATAAATGTTCAATTACAAATTGATAATTAAACTTGAAAAATCCAACAAAAGATCTGTTCCTATTATGATTTCTGGTCATACTTTAAAACTAGAACTTAGAATGTTTAAAATATGTCAGTTAGATTATAGAATTGGCATGGCTATGATTTATTTGTGTACTAAAATAATATTTCTGCTTCTTTATTAATATAAAATGTGAAGAAAAGCTTGGAAACAAATTATGACAAAGAGAAATTACAGAAAGGAGCAAATCTTTGGCTTAAGGTATCTCAAAATATGACTTTTAAAGTTGCTTCAACACAACCCTCCTAGGGTATAAAAACAGCTCATTTTCATGCCTTAATCCACACGAAAAAAGGTCTTAGTAAATATATTTACAAATAAATATTTAACAATGTTCTGCTATCATTCATCACGTTTGGTTATCTTGAAGCATTTTATCCTGAAATGATGACACATTTGTCTAACCTGGAAAAAAGAATAAACAACATAATTCTATTTTTTATTTTTTTTTTTTTGTTTGAACATTTATATTTAAATATATAACTAACATTCTCAATTGGTTTAAACTTAGTAAAAATTTAAGTGTTTTGTTTCCTTATAAACAATGAATTTATTTCATAAATTTGAGCAATGAAAATACATAGAAGAAAGAAAGCTAGGAAAATAAGATAGTAGTAAGTATGACAAAAGTGAAAATTTTTTATCAGTTGTTGAAAGTTAAAAACCCTCTCCAAACACAATGTTAGCTCTAGCTGTCTTTGTTACAGAGCAGTAAAACATTTTAAATTTATTTTATTTCCTTAAAATGTGCAATATTACATGAAGCTACAACTTATTTTCAACACATCCTGTATTTATTGGGTTGTTTCACATGAAATGTCCGTTTTTATAGTTTCTGAAACACATAAAGGATTTTTCAGGTCTCTGTTGTTTTCTTCTGAATGTTTACATATTTAAACTAAACAGTTACTAATCCTCTCTCTACTTTTGTATTATAAACATTAGCTTCCCAATCAATTACCCACTTTTTAGTACACCTCCAAATATGAACATGGAAACACACGATTTTCGAGTAATATTTTTGTACGAGTTTAAACTTGGCCATTCAACAGCTGAGGCCGCTAGAAATATTTGCAAGGCGTTTGGGGAAGGGAGTGTTAATGAACGGACTATTCACCGTTGTTTTGCTAAGTTTTCAGCTGTTGATACCGACTTAATAGACAACGATGTCCTCAAACATACAGTAGAAGGAAACTCCTACCAAACAGTTAAAGGACTCTCAGCACAACTAAATGCAAGTGCATTTACCGTTTCCAGACATTTTAAGTGTATTGGGAATGTAAAAAAGCTTGATACATGGGTACCTCATGATCTCACTGAGCGGCAGCAAGACCCGATGTTTCAAAACATACCGTGCAAAAATTGAAAGAACTGGGCTACGAAGTTCTTCCATACCTACCATATTTTCCCGACTTGTCTCCAACAGATACCTGTTCAGGAATTTAGAAAACTTCGTCAAAGGAAAACTTTTTGAAAATGATGATCAAGTGAAAAGTGCGTTTTCAGATTTTGTTTCTTGGAATAAAATTATCTTGTTTTCATATCGTATTTTTAATAAAAATCCTTTACCTTAAAACGGACATTTCATGTGACACAACCTAATAGTTTCCCAAAACAAAAGTAAAAACATAAACAAACAATAAAGTGACATAAAAGCTCCTGGTTCGGTCAAACTAGAGTTTTCTTAGATCAAATTGGAACATTAGTTGACCTCAAATATAGATTGAACCCTTACTTAACCAAAACTAATTTTAGAAATAAGCCTCAATCAAAATTCAGGAAAAGACAATTTGAATCCCTAACACGTTCATGCCGGCACATACCACCGTTGACCCACGCTAGTCTGTCTTATCGGACAGAGCGCAATACAGGTATATCCATATCCATGTTATATATTATTTATAAGAGCAAAATAATAAAAAAAAAACGCATGAATTTCACAAATTTCCAAATAAGCTCTAACCAGACTGTTAGCAAACGTACACCTCGTATAAAAGTCTGAACAGGCAATAATCGATGAAATGTGGCATAAATTCGATAAATTCGATGTCCACCCCACAGACTAGACATTGAAAATCAGCGCCGACGTGAATTTGAAATACTGGTTTCCTTTGAATCATTAGTAAGTCTAAAGCCAGTTAAGCGATTTAATACTTTTTTTTGTAAATATTATTTTATTTTATTCTTTTTAACAATGTAATAAATATTTTGTTACACAAGAATGCAATATATTAAAAGTTTCTTTTTAATTTTCCCCCTAATCGCCCAAAGTTAGTTCAATAAAATCTTTCACTAGTTTTTTTTTATCCAATTAAAATTCCATGATAACCAACTAGATGAGGTAAAAAAAAAACAACAAACTCGCAGAAATATTTAAATTAAATTTAATACTTACTACACATGTTCCATAATGTATGTGAGATAATGTTGAAACAAGCCAAAGAAAGTAGAGACTAATAAGTTCTGCCTTAGGCACCGCAACAGAAACAGCAAATACCAAGACTTCAAGTGTTAGCAAGAATTCCAAGCAAAACACCTCGTTCCAGACATCTGACTGACAACTAGGCGACACTGAAATGTTTAAAGGTGAATTATTTATTCTGTGAATTAATATTATAGAAGTTGAGATTGATTAGTTAAAAATAACATATGATATGATTTAGCATAACCAAGGATCAGTAAAAAGATATTGGAGTACATTAAACAATTTCAAAACACGGAGAGACCGAGATACTTCCACATCCTTCTTACAGTCAAAACTAGCACCTTCAGACTAACATTGGTTCTGGTATTTTTTAGCCCTAGTAAGGTCACAAAAAGTATTTATTTAGAATAATTTGAAAATTGCTTTTAAATTTAAATCTGACTGAAATTCCAAATGATGGAAACTAGAAACTTGTGATTATGAGAAGTGATATATGTGATTATATTGAGTGTCAATGGCTCTAGTTGAATCATGACAACTTTAGTAAAGAATCAAAAAGAAAATATCAATTAACAAAATAATAGGGTAAGCTTATGGTACCAAGGATGCAAACATGACAAGGATTTGAAGTAATTAATATTTAAGACTGTACATAAGGTGACAACTAAAGTTATATCTTAATATCCCTTTCTGTTTGTTCTGTGAATACTCTTAGTACGTCGGTGAATCAAATATAAACGAGACTTTTTGTCCTGGAAGCCCAGTGAACGTGCGGGAATGTTCCCGCGTTTAGAGGTGTTGGGTAAGGATGCCAGGAGTGGGGGAAGCAGGCGGGCGCATGCCCTCGAACTCACCAGTTACTGTTGTGACGATGTCTGAGCAGAATGTATCTCCCTCGATTGGGCAAGTATTATCATCAAATTTCTAGCTGCTGAAGGTGTAAAACCGGCTGAAATCTTGAGAAGGTTGACTGTACAGTTCGGGGAAGAGACACTTTCTCGTGCCAGATTGTTTGCATGGCGTAAACAGTTTGTGGAGGGTCGTGATCGTGTTCAGAATGAAAGCTATGACCGCAGACCCCGCTCCAGCATCACAGCAGACAACATCAGCCGAGTTCGACAACTTATTTAAGGTGACAGACGTCTAACCACCAGTGTCATTGCAAGTGAGGTTGGGATTAGCTATGGAAGCACCATACTCACAGAGGAGCTAGGGTTTCGTAAGGTGGGTGCCAGGTGGGTTCCTTGACTTTTCACAGCTGAGCAGAAGCTGAACCGTTTGCAGGTTTGTGAAGGTCTTCTTGCAAGATTTCAGGCTGAGGGAGCCTCTTTTTTACTCACATTATCACCTGTGATGAAACTTGGGTGCACCATTACACCCCTGATATTAAAACAAGCGAGTATGGAGTGGAGACTGAAAGGGCAATCTGGACCACTGAAAGCCAAGTCACGGCTGTCAGCTGGGAAGGTTTTGGCTTCCGTGTTTTTTGACCAGCGTGGCTTGCTCCATCTTGATTTTTTGCATGAACGCAGGACTATCAATGCCGCATACTACTGTGACATTTTTAATGAAGTCAGACTTGCATATCGCCGCAAAAGAAAGGATCTACCGATGAGAGAAGTGATTCTTCTTCAGGACAATGCTCATCCGCATACTGCAGCCCTGACGAGAGAAAAATTGGAGCAACTGGGCTGGGAGACGCTGGAAAACCCTCCCTACAGTTGAGACTTACCACCATGTGACTTTCACCTGTTTGGCCCACTCAAGGAAGCTTTGGGAGGTCAAAGATTTGTCAGTGACGATGAGGTTGAAGCCTACGAGCTCAATTGGCTGAAGACATAACCTACTTCATTCTATGAGCATGGGATTGGAAAATTACCTATGCGCTGGGAAAAATGTATTTCCAAATCAGGAGACTATGTAGAAAAATGAGGTGTACTTTTCTTTGCGTTCAAAGTAAAAATATAAAAATTAAAAAATAAGTCTCGTTTATATTTGATTCACCCACATATTAACTAATGATTAGTTCCCAATGCTTGAAACACTGAGTATATGTGGTTGAGAACACATTAGAACTACATTTGTAGGGTGAGTGTATTATTTAGACTAATATAGTGATATTGGGTAATCCGAAAAGTTTGTAGAGATTTTTAAGATAAAATTTACCTTTAATTTTTTCCACTAAAAATGAATCACAAAGCTAATGTTTATTATATGTGTTTAATCCTCATAGAATTAATTATGTTTACACACTGAATTTATCTTTATTAAGGCTCAGTAGTTTATTGCAAACTAACATGAGTGACGATTCTGTTAATTTTTGGCATATTATACTGTTATTTATAAAAAAAAAAGCATAAAAACCCAGGCTGCAAGAAAGATTCGTGCCGTGTATGGCAGTGATTTAATTGCTGATAGCACGGTTCATAAGTGGTTTTCGGGGTTTAGACCAGGAGATTTCAATTTGGAAGACCAACCCCAGGCTGGACGGAGTTCAACTCTTGACAGGATATTATGATGGTCATCGCAAACAATCCAAGAATTACTCTCCGTGAGATAGCTGCGGAGTCAAGAGCCAGCAAATCGACCGTTTTTTATCATCTAAAGAAAGCCGGGTACATCTGTTGTTACGACGTTTGGGTCCCCCATGAGCTCAGTGAAAGGAACCTTATTGAAAGGATTTCATGTTGTGATTTGCTGCTGAAAAAAAACTGGTGCGAGCAACACGAGACTTTCACATACCTCCATTATTTATAACAAATTAAGAATTATTAAACAAATTTAGAAATGAAATAAATTTTTAAAGAATTATTTACATTGGATTATTTACATGGAGAAACATGTTTTTTATTAAATAATCTATTATACTATTATCTATGACAATCAGTTTGTTTCATTAGAATTAGAAATTAGAATTAGAAATTTTTTATTTTGTCTTTGGGGCTTCCCCATACAAATAGAGCCTAGCTTGGCTATAAATTACAATATTATGGTTTTAGAACTTTATATACATATCATTTAAAAATAAATAAAATAATAGTGAAAATTTACTAAAACAATTTGACTTTCAAAAATAAATTACAGATTAAAGAATAAACAGTTACTGGTGCTATAACAGGCACAATAAATAAGCAAAATATCACTTTGAAGATAAAATAAAAATAAACACTGAATTGAAAATGATCTAGGATAAAGAATTGAGCACTTTTTGAACTCCTATCATGTAATAGTACACTTTATGTAACTTATCTACACTATCGATACTCAATATATCATGGATACTTTGGATGTCGGAAGATTCTAAAATGAAGTTTTGAAGAAATTGCCGTCTATTTTCATTGTGTGCCGGCAGTGAAGGAGAATGTGATGTAGGCTGTTGTAGATAAATCGACTGCATAATATACAGCTTTCTTGTGACTTGAACAAAAAAGATGAGTTTTTTCCATAGATTCTAATATGTTCTGGATTTGCAACTCTTAATTGGCTGACACATCTCAGTTTCTTCATATGTACTTTAAATGTGAGGTACATTTCAGGGTCGGGAGCATTGTAATTGCATAGTAATCTATAAAAAGGATAGTTAGTCGAATTTAGGGTCCTTTGTATGTCAGCTGAGAGATAATGGTTATGTGTTTTTTTCTAGTATGTCGTCTTTGTATCGAAGAAGTCCGTTTGTATGGTGAACAGAAAGCTCTTCTGCAAAGGCATTTAGCTCGGCTATTGCTCTAAATTGGGACACCCAATTGAAGTTTATGTCGAGTTTGTTTCATTACTCTCCATTAACTTTTACAATAGTATATATAAGATAATATTTTTCTTAAATCTTTAGATTTCCAACGGTATATTATACACATATATATATTACTGATCTAATGTTCAAAATAGAAAAATTGCATTAAAAAAAAATTTTTTTTTTTTTTTTTTTTTTTTTTTTTTTTTTTTTTTTTTTTTTTTAGTTTTCTCCTTTAGTTGGATATCGAATTAGTTCAACTTATATATTTACCTGTTTTTTATTAATAGTAGCAACATGATTTGGTTATTTTTACATAATCTACAAAATTAAAGGTACTTTGGAGGAAGAAAATTTAAAATATCGGCATTTAAGCCTTTTCAGACTATTTAAATCATAACGAAACCTACATGATATTAAAGCCCATTAAATTGAGACGTTGATTTCAATAAGGTACTATTCTCTCGTTATCATATTATTAAACCTGCTGATTTGATTCTTTTCGCATTAAAATATAGAATTGTTTTTTTTACTATATTAATAAAACCATATTAAAGTTATGAAATGAAATGTTTTAGTATGATTTAGGACGATACTAAATGTGTAATTAGTACCTTAAGAAATTAATAGCATTTCTAAATCGCGTTATTAAAAGTCTTGAGTGTTCATAAGATACAATCAAATTTAAGATTCAGATAAAACTAAATGAGGAGAATATAAATATGTCAAAATATCAATTTTGTAAAAAATGTCCTTTAGTACCTTTTGGAAATCAACGCCTCAATTGTGCATCGATACAGTGAGTTTAATTAAAATTGTTAGAACCGTATTTGAGAAAATCGTAAAAAGGTGCAAAATGCAATAGTGGCTCTTCTGGTTAGCTGATTTTGATGAAAAAGTTTCTGTAACATCTCGGGCGTATATTAGTCTTAAATATGAAATTTCAATTTCATAGGACTTTTCGTTTACGTGCGGGAGTTACCACACACACACACACACACACACACACACACACCCTGTGTTCTGGCCAATGTAGCCAGTTCCACGCTTCTGTACGCAGCACCGATCTGGGCAGAATCCTGCCAAGTGCAATCATATGTCCGGAAAGTTATTAGTGTGCATCGGAGAAGTGCCCTGCGTGTCGCTCGAGCTTTTCGCACTGTGTCCTACGACGCTGTATGCGTCATCGCAGACATGTCTCCGATTGATCTTTTGGCAGATGAACGTAGAAGGATCTACCGAAGAAAACAAGAAGAGACGGATGCTCACTGGGCTTCTTTAGCAAAACAAGAGAGAGTTCATACACTTGATATATAGCAGAGACGCTGGAACGCTTCATCTTCTGGAAGATGGACCTACCGCCTAATTCCCGACATATCGACATGGTTATCCCGGAAACATGGAGATGTAGATTACTATCTCACTCAGCTGCTTACTGGGCATGGTTGCTTCAGAGCGTACTTAGCCCGTTTCAAAATAGAGGAAAGTTCATTGTGCCCATTTTGTGATCCCATAGAAGAAACAGTGGAACATGCATTCTTCTCTTGTTCGGGATTCGTTCGAGAAAGATCGGAGATAGACGCTAAATTTAGTACAAAAGCATCACCCGAAAATTTAGTCTCCTTGATGATGGCTAGTCAGGAGAGTTGGAGCGCTGCAGCTGATTATGCAGCACAAATCTGCAGAAAGCTCAGAGTACAGGAGCAAGAAAGGAGAGGCGGGGCATCGGCCTAGCTTAAATCAGATGTCCAGTAAAGTAGACGGCATTTAGCCCTTCTGCCCCCCCATGAAGTAATGCTTGACAGCGGTTCCGTGGGGTGGCAAAGACGAATTGGGAGGGGTTTTTTAGTGAGTAGGAATCTCACACTGTTGTGTAGCCTGACAGTTGCACTTCGTCTGATGAAAGATTTTTCCCCTACCCGAAAAAAAAAAATAAAAAAAAAAAAAAAAAAAAAAAAACAAATTAAAAAAAAAAAAACACACACACACAGACCTTTTTCGAGACTTGGTCATTTGGACTCAGGGGACCCTAAAACATGTATTTCCGTTATAAACTGTAATTCAAAAATGTTCACAATCTCAATACTTTCCCTTACTATATATTTCATATAAACGTAAGTGAAAGTAAAAAATGTGGAGGATCCATTTTTGAAACAAGCCATTGATTTGTTACTGGAGAGGAAAAATGAGAAAGCACCAGCTGAAAAAAATCTTGGGGGTTGCCTGGAATGATGCCACTCGCAACACCAAAGGCTGGCTTACATCCAAGAATGGTGATGCTCAGTATTTGGTGGGATTGTAAGGGACCCATACATTTTGAGCTCCTTCCACCAAACCAAACTATAAATACGAACTTCACTGTACCCAGTGAGATCGATTGAAGGCAGCAATTAAAGAGAAACGGCCAGAGTTGGCAAATGGCGGAAAGGAGTGCTATTCCACTAAGACAAAGCTAGGCCCCATGTATCTTTAAGGACTCGGAAAAAGTTATTAAGCTTCAGATGGGAGGTTTTACCTCACCCGCCATACTCTCCTGACATTGCTCCTTTTTTCCATCTTTTCCGTTCCCTCAAAAATTTTCTACAAGGGAAATCCTACTCTTCTGAAGATGACATCAAAACGGATCTTTTATTGTTCTTCAGGAGTAAGGACAGTGGTTTTAGGAAAAAAGGGATAATGGACCTTGGGAAAGGGTAATCGCTAACGATGGTAACTATTTTGTAGATCAAATAAATAAATTTTAAGCTGTTTATCAATTTTAATTGTTGTCCAAATTTCTCTACGAACTTTCCAGACAACCCAATATATAGTGCTCGCTAGTTGCTAGATAGGTCTCCATGTGAAGACGGATTCTATCCCACGTCCTGCTACACAGTGGCTATCATATCATTTCCTAACTAGCTCTCTCTTATCAGCGCTTTGATAGCTGAGTTTTTATGTGCATTACCATCGTCAAGAGTTTGTAGCCCATAGACTATAGACATTTTTTTTTTAAATTATATTTATTCTGATAATTTTTATTTTATTATTATATGTACATAATTATATATGTTTTTTAATGTAAATAATTTTTAAAATCAATAAGTTAAACTTCGTCAATTAAAACGATGGAGGTAAGGCCCTTAGGAAGAAGACCTAGAGGACACCCAAGGACCTCCTATATCACTCACATGGAGCGAATAGGAATGCGTAGAGGTAAAACTCTGAACGAGATAAGAAACCTTGCAAGGAACAGAGATGGTTGGTACCAATGGCTGGGAGCTCGCCCATGCTGAAAAGCAAATGGGTCGAAGAAAAAGAAGAAGAAGTTAAACTTTTTAATTATTTAACTACATAGAAATAGATATATATTTTTATTGTTTGTTCTTAAATCCTCGCGCGGATCTCATTACCGCGTATGGGGAGCGTCCCACGGGTGGCGGATGTGGGGATGGTCGGTGGAATTTCCTCGGAAGCTCCTCCCGGCTAAGTCCGATGGACTCGCTGACCAACAATGAGAGCGGCCCCCCAAGCTTGCTGGAGGGTGTGACGTAGGTTCGAACGCCCTACCCACATATTTTAGTTCACAAAATATCACCAAAAGTCATGGATTCCTCTGAGGTAAAACGCTCATTATCCGGAGGTAAACTAGTCCCCCGTTCGGGTCTCCGGGTGGGGACTGCTTCAGGGGAATCATGGCGCAAGATGAAAATTAGAGATCTAACAATAGGGACGTGGAACGTTAGAAGTTTAAATACGGCAGGTGGGTTAAAGTCGGTCGCGAATGAAGTTAAGGGGTACCATTTAGATATCGTTGCATTACAAGAGGTTCGCTGGCCAGGGGAGGGTTCGTTAACAGAAGGAAAGTATACTATTTGGTACGGGGGGAGCGTTAATTATTGTCTAGGTAACGGGTTTCTGATTAGGAATAGATTTCTTTCCGCATTACGGGACGTACAGTTCTTTAGTGAAAGAATATCGTTGCTATATTTCAAGGGCGTTGGTTTAAAATCGCGTTTATAAACATTCATTCTCCCACCGAAGACAGTGATGATGAAGTAAAATGCGAATTTTATGATAAACTAGAGTCGGTTTACGATAAGTTACCGCGAAATTACATTAAGATAATACTAGGCGACGCGAACGCAAAGGTTGGAAGGGAAGAAGTATATCGTCCTACAATCGGTAAAGAAAGTTTGCACGAATATAGTAATGATAATGGGACCCGACTAATAAACTTTGCCATTTCGAAAAACCAAGTAATCAAAAGCACTACATTTAAACGTAAGGATATTCATAAGTATACGTGGACATCACCGGATGGACAAACACGGAATCAAATCGATCATGTTTTAATACAAAACAGATGGCAAAGTAGCATAATTAACGTGAGATCGTATTGGGGTGCAGAATGCGGTTCTGATCATGAATTAGTAATCGCGAAACTTCGACAAAAACTAAATACAAAAAAGAGAACACCAAACTATATTCGTCCGAGAATTTTGATTTAGTTAAATTGAACAACCTCGAAATTAGAAAACAATTCGCGATAGAAGTAAAAAATCGGTTCGAAGCTTTGGAATCTTCAGACGAGGAACACAAAGATGTAAACAAACTATGGGAAGGGATCAGGGATAATATTAAAGAGGTCGGTAATTTATGTCTTGGAAAAATCGAAAATAAAAAGAACAAACCTTGGTTCGACAGGATTGTCAAAATATGTGCGAAAAAAGAAAAACCGCTAAACTGAATTCCTTAAATAATCCAAGCGATAATAATGTGGCTTATTTTCGGTTAGTAAAGAATGAAACTTCAAAACTTTTAAAAAATAAGAAAAGAGAGTATCTTAAAGGAAAATAATAGAAATAGAAAAACACAGAAACGAAAATAACGTAAGAGAGATGTACAAAGGTATAAACAAATCGCGTAAAAGATTTGAACCTCTATTGAATGCGGTTAAAGATGCAAATAACAATATAATTGCGGATCCTTCTGAGATATTAAATAAATTTAAACAACACTTTGACGGCATCTTAAATACGGAAAATAATAATCAATCTCCTCTCTCTGAATATCAGAGCGCTGAACCATGGATAGACGCAGAGTAAAGAGGAAGTCGAAATGGCGATAGGAAAATTAAAACGTTATAAGGCCGCAGGAAATTATAATATCACGAGTGAATTAATCAAGGCGTGTGGAGAAGCGGGCGTTTCCAAAATACATTTTTTAGTAAAAAAGATCTGGGAAACTGAAAAAATGCCCGAAGAATGGAAAGAATCAATACTTATTCCGATTCACAAAAAAGGACCGAGGTCGGATTGTAACAACTATCGTGGGATCTCTCTTCTCCCAGTATGCTATAAAATATTCTCGTCAATTCTAACTAGTCGAATCACGGAATACGCTGAGGAAATTATCGGAGATTACCAATGTGGTTTTAGGCGGAATTGCTCGACTATTGACCAAATATTTTCCTTACGTCAAATATTAGAGAAAAAATTGGAATACAACGGTGTAGTCCATCAACTTTATATCGATTTTAAAAAGGCTTATGATTCAATAGACCGTCAGAAGCTATATAACATCATGATTGAACAGGGAATACCTAAAAAGTTAGTAAACCTAGTAAGATGTGTTTGTCGGAAACATTCCATAAAGTTAGAATCGGTCATAATTACTCCGAGAGATTTGAGGTGCGATCGGGTTTGAAACAGGGTGACTCCCTTTCACCTGTGTTATTTAATATAGCTTTAGAATATGTCATAGAAAAGGTGATGTGTACCGAGAAAGGCTTAAATATGGGTGACAAGATTCCGGTTTTGGGTATGCCGATGATCTGGTACTGCTAGGTGAAGACACGGAAACCATACAACTAAATACAAGTGTGTTAATAAAAACCGGTAAAGAAATAGGACTCGAATTAAATACCGATAAGACGAAGTATATGATCAGTAGCAGAAACGGTGTCGATCTTGGTGATATTGATGTATCAGGTCATACTTTTGAACACGTAGAGAAATTCAAGTATTTAGGTTCAATTATAACTAGAAAAAATGAAATCCAGGAAGAAATAAAGTCCCGGTTAAAGGTGGGAAATGCGTGTTATTATTCAGTTGCTAAGTTACTTAGTTCGCGGCTTCTATCTAAAAACTTAAAGATTAGAATTTATAAAACTATTATTCTTCCAACGGTTCTTTACGGATGTGAAACGTGGCCGCTTACTTTAAAGGATGAACAGCGGCTTAAGGTTTTCGAAAATAAGGTATTGCGTAAAATATTTGGTCCAAAGAGAGATGAGGCCACTGGGGAGTTTAGAAGGTTGCATAACGCGGAATTGCGGAGTTTGTACCCTGTGAATATAATTGAGTTGATAGCATCGCGGAGACTCAAATGGGCGCGTAAAGTTGTTGGGCTTAGTGAGGAACGGATTCCGAGAAAGTTGGTATTCGCTGAACCGACTGGTAGGCGTCCGAAAGGTAGGCCGAAGCGTCGATGGGAGGATTGCATTAAGGCTGATCTCGGGGGCTTGGGCTTGACCGGTGAACATTGGACGAGTCTATGCAGGCGAAGTTTGGTGGTATCGGCATCGAACCTTCGGGTTCGGTAAGCCTATTATTATTATTGTTCTTAAATTTTTTTTTCTCTCTTTTCAAAAAATGGGCCAATCTTCAGGGATGGAGACGGACAAAGAGATGGCTCTCTCAGAAGGCAGCGAAACTGACTCCTTGTATTTAAAAAATGCTTTTCCCAATTAAAAGGCATTATAAAAAATTAGTCACTTGACGAAAAAAAAAAAAAATACGATTTTCACTGCTACCAGCTTAAGGAAAATAAGTTATATAGGGTAGTTCTGTGGGGGCTTCACTCTACTACTTCCAGCTCAGCCATCAAACAGGACATAGAAGAGCTGGGCCACAATGTTTGGCAAATTTCTAATGTACTGCATCTAGTAGAAAAATATCCTTTACCTCTTTTTCTTGTACTGACAAAAACAATACCGACATTTTTTGTGTTTATAGGTTAGTATATTCACGCATATGATTCGAAGAGCTGTAGCAGAGAGTAGATATTGTACAATGCACCAAGTGCCAAACCCTGGGTAATACAAAAGCCTATTGTCACCTTGTGTGTGTCAAATGTGCTGTCCCGCATGGGCCCAATACATGCCAGAATCCAAGAGATACGCCAGCAATGTGCACTATGTGGTGAAGGGCACCCAGCCAATTACAAAGGTTGTGTAGTCTAAATAAACAATGCAGCGCCGCAAAAATGGAAATACAGCATTTAAATTGCAAACAAATGTTCCGGAATACCAAAACCCTGGCAAAGAATGAGCGAGCTACCTCTTGAAACCAATTGACCCACAAAGATCCATGTCCGACAATCTCCAACTAATACCCATCATCATCTTCAGCCTCAACCATCCCATCGTCTCCAGCCTCAACCATCCCATCATCTTCAGCTTAAACCATACCATCATCATCTTCAGCCTCAACCATCCTATCAGCAGCCTCAGACGTCCCAACCGCTTCAAAAAACACACCTAAAAACGATTTATCCACCAAAAACGTACTAAGGGTCAAGTTGAAGTTTGCTATTGCAACAAAACTCATGTTTTAAAATCACAAATTGGTTCGATGGCACACAATAGACCGATTCTGGTCATGGTGCAATCCCTATGCCAGCTTAAAAAAAAAGAAAAGAAAAAAAAAGTAAAAAAACTTACAGTAATATTGGAAAAAATTGTTCCAGTCATAAGAAAAAATGCTCTGGGATGTGCAGAGATGATGTCAGATGGAGAAAATAAGACCCAGGCGACTGATACTATCAACAAAGCACCAACTGGGATCAATGGCCGTATAGCCTCGGGTAATGGAAGGTTTTTACCAGTTCCGTCCCGGTATGATCTGCAAAAAAACAAAAAAATAAAATAATAGTGCGTCAAAAAGGTGAAAAAATATTAGCATAAAATTTTAAAAATAGATATTAAAAATAAAATGGCTGTTGTTTGGGAAAATATAACAAATTTTAAGATATATATTTGGCCATTTCACAAAAGAAGTTTATTGATATTTTTTTTTAAATTTTTGTTATCGAGCTTTGGGGCTCTATGAAACCATCTATTTCCTCCCGCATCCAGTCCTTACAATCCAAAATCCTTTGCAAAATCCTGAATGCTCCTTATTTTGTCACAAATCAACTCCTCCATAATGACCTAAATATCCCATTTGTTGCAGACGTAGCCCGTGATAGATACTCCTCTTTCCATTCTAAACTCCCTGCCCATACAAACCCACTTGTCCGTAATTTATCTTCCTCAGATATCCCTGATAACCCTCCAAGGCGACTGAAAAGAAGGTGGCCTCGGGACCTACTGTCTAAAATAGTTAGTGAATTGCTACCACTGGATAGTTCTTTCTCAAGACATTTTCATGAATTTTTATTTTCATTCTACATATTTACTTATTGTACTCTTTAGTACAGTTGTAAATTACTATAAATAAATTTAAAAAAAAAAAAAAAAATGTTTACTTTCACACTTCATCGTTTTAGCCTTTAAGGCCATTTTCAAGTATCTATCATGCATATTTATCTATATATATTCTAACACTGCTTCATCAGCAGTGTCGTCCTAATTAGCTTGCTGTGTCCAATCAACATTTCATCGGCCGTCCTGTAGGTGTTCTATGCACCTATGATTTGACACAGCAAGCTAATTAGGACGCTACTGCCAATGAAGTGGTGTAGGACTGGTTATCAAATGATTCTAGCTCAAGCAAGAAAATTCATTTTAATCATAAAATCAATTTCAACCCGTCTATACATCTAGCAAGAACCACTTTAGTGACTCGAGGCTGCTAAGGTGGTGCATAATGGTTTCAGCAACACAGCTTTGAGTGGTTAGATATTTATAAGGAAAACAATTTAATCTTTTTGCACAACAATTATCAATAAAATATTTTTTAGTTAAATAATAATAATAGGCTTACCGAACCCGAAGGTTCAATGCCAATACCACCAAACTCCGCCTGCACAGACTCATCCAATGTTCACCATTCAAGCCCCTGAGATCAGCCTTAACGCAATCCTCCCATTGACGCTTCGGCCAACCTTTCGGCCGCCTACCAGTCGGATTAGCGAATACCAACTTTCTCAGAATCCATTCCTCAACGAGCCCAACAACTTTACTCGCCCATTTAAGTCTCTGCAATGTTATCAACTAAATAATATTCACAGGGCACAAGCTCTGCAATTCCGTGTTGTGCAACCTTCTAAACTCCCCAGTGACCTCATCTCTCTTCGGACCAAATATTTTTCGCAGTACCTTATATTCAAAGACCTTGAGCCGTTGTTCATCCTTCAAAGTAAGCGGCACCGTTTCACATCCGTAAAGAACCATCGGAAGAATAGTTTTATAAATTCTAACCTTTCAGTTTTCAGACAGAAGCCACGAGCTAAGTAATTTAGTAACTGAATAATAACAAGCATTTCCCACCTTTAACCGGGACTTTATTTCTTCTGGATTTCATTTTTTCTTGTTATCATTGAACCTAAATACTTGAATTTCTCTACGTGTTCAAAAGTATGCTCTGATATATATCAATATCACCAAGATCGCCACCATTTCTACTACTAATCATATATTTGTCTTATCGGTATTGAATTCGAGTCTATTTCCTTACCGGTTTTTAGTAACACAATTGTTTTTAATTGTATGGTTTCCTTGTCTTCACCTAGCAGTACCAAATCATCGGCATACCCCAACAATTATCAATATTTTTCAATCTTATCACCCATATTTAAACCTTTCTCGGTACAAGTCACCTTTTCTATGACATATTCTAAAGCATATTAAATAAAACAGGTGAAAGGGAGTCACCCTGTTTCAAACCCGATCGCACCTCAAATTTCTCAGAGTAATTATGACCAATTCTAACTTTATGGAATGTTTCCGACAAACACATCTCTACTAGATTTACTAACTCTCTAGGTATTCCCTGTTCAAGGTATTCTGCCCATTGTGGTGGTTGGGTTCATGTAGCAGACATGATGCAAAAACACGCAATAGGATAAGGACCAAATTTTTGAATTATTAGAAGATGTTTCTTTCCTTTCTTATATGGAACTAGATATTCAATTAGAACCTAAAAATTTTGTCCGCCCATCCTTGGAATCATGTGGCAGGCAAGATCCAAACATTAAGCATCAAGACTTTTATTATGGTTATTTTGTTAGAAACGGAGTTTCATATTGGCATAGATGAAGTTCAAAGTTTGTGATTTCTAGGAATCAATATTTGTTTATAGTTCCATTAACCCGGTGGGTCTAAAGGGAAAAGGCCCAAACTGATCTAGTTTTGTTTTTGGAATAGGTGGGGAGAAGCCATAATGTAATTGCCATAACACAATGTATTACATGGAAAAAGATTTCTCGGTACCTATAAGACCTACAGACATCTATCAGCTCTCAAATCGAAGCTTAATCGATGTCGTTTAATGTATATAATAATGAGTATTTTTGTATCATGGGTAGTTTCTGTGATATTTACCTTCATAAAGTTAAAATTAGGTCAATTCTCTTATTTAGGACACAATGTATTATAAGGACAAAGATATCATGATGCCTTTAAGACCTACAGATATCCATCACCTCTTATTTTAAAGCTTATTAGATGCTTGTTAATTTTTATTATTATGAGTATTTTGGTAAAATGGGAGGTTTCAATGATATCGGGCTAAACGCTGTTAAAAGTCTATCAATTCCTGTGTTTAAGACACAATGTATTACATGGAAAAGATATCTCGGTACCTTTAAGTCCAGACGTCTTAGCTTTCAAATTAAAACTTATTCGAATGCTATTTATGCTCATTATCGTGAGTATTTTCCTATAATGTATGGTTTCTATGATTTTGGGCCTGCATAATATTAAAGTTGGTTCATTCTGGTACACACGACACAGTATGTTTAACTTACTCCTACCTATTCAGGTTCAGGAGAGGGATATGATCGGAGCTCTACAGAGGACATCCTCATACTCTGGAGCGGTAGAGAGGATAAGACTATGATGATTTTTTAATTAGCTCTCAAATTAACGATTATTCAATTCCTATAAATGTGGATGTACACCCCAACATATGTATAAGGCAGATTACAAATATTGTATACAAGTGCAGTGTGAGGATGCCCTCAGTAGAGCTTGGACCTCTCCTGAACCAGTTCTCTTCTTCTCTTCCAATCTAGCCTATGCTTCCTAAATGCCTCCTTTACACCTTACCTTCTTTTTGAAAAAATATAATATTTAATATGAAGATTTTTAATTGCGAACCACACTATGAAAAATAAAACCATCTTTTATTAAGGTCACGGACAAATGTAGGTTTAATAGGTATGAGTAAGTTAAACACACAGTGTCCTGTATCCCAGAATCATTATAAAAAATACTCATAATAATCAACATTAATAGCAATCAAATAATTGTTAATTTGAGAGCTGATACATGTCTGTAAGTCCAATAGGTACCAAGATAACTTTATCTACATAATACATTATGTTTTAAACATAAGGAATGACCTAATTTTAACATCATGCAAGCCAATATCATAGAAACTGCCACTTTTACCATGATACTCATAATAGTTAATATTTATGGAAATCGAATGAGCTTTAATGTGTAAGTTGATCCATACCTAGATGACTTTTTCAATACAATTCTATTTCACAAATGTATAACCTGAAAACTTGTTTACCTCTGTCCTGAAATCCAGAACTACAGACCAAGGTCCAGGTCAAATTCCCATAAAATATATGAAACTGTGCCAAACCCATCATAAGAGGTGTGTTAAAAAAATAAGGTGACTCTGTATTTTTAAGAAAAAATATTTATTTATTTATCAATACTTATGTTGTCCCCTTCAAAGTAATCCCCCTCAGATACAATACACTTATGTTAACGGTTTATCCAATCCTCAAAGCACTTCTTGGTATAGCCTTGAGCTCTTCCAGCGATGCAGTTTTTATCTCCTCAATCGTTGCAAATCTCCGTCCTTTCATAGGTCTCTTTAGTTTTGGGAACAAGAAAAAGTCACATGGGGCCAAATCCAGTGAATATGGTGGCTGAGGCATGATTGTGGTGTTGTTTTTGGCCAAAAAATCTCTCACAAGCAAAGATGAGTGAGCAGGGCATTATCGTGATGCTAAAGCCATGAATTGTTTATACACAATTCTAGACGTTTTCTTCGTATTGCTTCTCGCAAACGGTGCATAACTTCAAGATAATACTTTTTATTGACCGTATGACCATATGGTAAGAACTCCTGATGCACCATGCCATGTTAATCGAAGAAAACAGAGAGCAAATCTTTGACATTTGATCGAACTTGGCGTGCTTTTTTCGGTCTTGGCTCACCTGGGCTCTTCCATTGGGACGATTGGGCTTTGGTTTTGATATCATAACCATATACCCATGATTCGTCACCAGTTATGACCCTTTTGAGTAAATCTGGGTCGTCGTTGACGTCATTCAACAGCTCTTGAGCGACGGTTCTTTTGGTCAAAATTTAGCAATTTTGGAACAAACTTTCACTGAGACACATCTCATGCCCAAAACATTAGAAAAAATTTCATAGCACGACCAAGCGATATACCAACATCCTCAGCAACTTCTCTGATAGTGATTCGACGATTTTCCAAAACAATTTTCTTCACTGATTGAACATTTTCATCAGTTGTTGACGTGCTTGGGCGTCCAGAGTGAGGCTTGCCATTGGCATCTTCCCGGCCATCTTGGAAGAGTTTGTACCACTTGTAAAACATTTTTTTTTTACTCAAAACAGTTTCACCGTATGCCACTGTCAACATTTCAAGTGTTTCGGAGCACTTTATTTTATTTTTTACACAAAATTTCCTTTGAACCATATTTTTCGAAAGCAAAAAATCGCCGAGCACGCTAAACACTTATAACCTTTACGCCTCTCACAACCAAACAAAAAATGCTATACACTTGAAACTTGGTACAGATGTTCGGGAAGAGTGTACCAATATAACAAAACAAAAAAATCGATAATCGAAAGTACGTTGCCTGCGAAATTTGCGAAAAGTCACCTTACTTTTTGAACACACCATGTATTTCCAATTCTTTTGCATATTTATAATTACTCTCTACAGAATTCTTCTCCCTTTTTAACAGCGTCGAAAAAAGCTATAATCCGTCCACTCAGCAAAGTTTCAGTTCCAACCCAAGTTTATGATTTCCGACCTATTTCCATTCTCTCCAATCTCTCAAATCTCTTAGAAAGAGCAGTCCATTCACAGCTTAACACCTTGCTAGAGCAAAAGTTTCTTATAAATCCCCTCCAATCAGGTTACCGAACTCAATTCACAACACAATCCGCCCTGTAGAAAATTAATCAAGATATCCAATCCTCCATAGATAAACATGAAATCACAATCCTTGTAATCTTTGACTTTTCCAAAGCGTTCAACCTGGTTAATCATGATATCCTGCTCTCAAAACTCGAAAATCTATCCCTATCAAACTGTGTCTTAAAGTGGTTCCAATCCTACCTATCTCATCGTTCCCAAACAGTTGCTATCCTTGATAAACCTACTTCTTCTTCACTCTTACGAACCCGCGGTGTTCCACAAGGATCTTCGCTCTCACCAACCCTGTTTGCTTTATATATAAATGATCTACCTGACTCTATTCATCATTCCACAATATCATTTATATGCCGATGATCTTCAGATCTATCTTTCCTTTTATCCTAGCGAGATGTTTAAAGTGATCGGTAAGATGAAGGAAGACGTAGATAATATTAATGCATGGGCATCAAAGAATGATTTAAGATTGAACGCTGATAAAACTAAGGCCATAATCATAGGTTCCAAACATCTCATAAATTCCCTTACTATACCTTAACCGACTACCTATCCATTTCCACACTACTGTAAGAAACATTGGTGTCATCTTTGACCAAAACATTCCTTGGAATAACCATGTTTCCTATATCATTCACAATTCCGTCACTACTCTTAAACTGTACTCAAGATTGCATGATGAACTGCATTTCAATGTTCATCAGCTTCTGGTTTCTTCCTTCATTTTCCCCACTTTGACTAAGGCTGCTTGGTGTTCAGTGGATTGTCTGGCGGACTTGGGTGAAACTGGAAAGAATTATGAAATGTTTCATTAGATTCATCTTCGGAGTACCCAGGCACTCAAGCTTCTCCGACAGGTATGCTGAGTTGAATTGGCTCAATTCAGTTTCTCGGCTCAGTATTTCCTAGGAGTATTCCTATTTCACACTTTCAGTACCAAAAATCCATCCTACATTCTTGACCTGCTCATCCCATGTTCATCGGAACATTCGTATAACACAAGATCCCAGCCCAATAACCTCTATTTTCCTTCTCATCGAACATGATCCTTTACTTTGCGTGCCACATCGTTCTAAAATTCCATACCTACCTCTATACACAGATCATCTTCTTTAACCTATTTAAAACAAATTGTTCCTTCATCTTCTCAGCTATCCATCTTCCAAGTAATTGTAAAGAAAAAGTTAAAATAATGGTCATAATCCATTCTAAAATGAGGACTATAACAAATATCTAGACTTTACTATTTTTATAAATAATATAAGTATATCCCAATTTTGTATATTTTTAATGTCACTTAAAGGTACCGAAATACATTGTGTTCTGAATATGAGAATTGATCTAATTTTAACGTTATGAAAGTAAATATCACCGAAACCACTCATTAAAAGTAAATATGCCAATATGAAACTATTTCTAATATTTCTAACAAAATAACCATTGTAAAAGTCTTAATGCTTATTTTTTGGATCACCACATGATTCCGAGGATGCGCAGACAAACCTATTAGGTTATAGGTGAAGATCTAGTTCCATATAGGAAAGGAAAGAAACATCTTCTAATAATTAAAAAATTTGGGCCTTAACATATTGTCTATTTTTGCATTATGTCTGATAAAAGAACCCAACCACCTACTATAGGCGGACAAAGTTTTTTTGTATCAGGCGAAGACCTCGTTTGATATTAGAAAAGAAAGAAACGTCTACAAATAATTTAGAATTTTGGGCCTCAAAGTGTGTTTTTGGTTTTTGTCTGATAGGTGAACAGGACCACCTACGATGAGAAGACAAAGTTTTTTTCTATCAGGCAAAGACTTAGTTTGATATTAGAAAAGAAAGAAACATTTTTAAATAACACAAAGTTTTGTCTGCTAAGTCAATACGACCACTTAGAATGGGCAGACAAAGTTTTTTTGCATCAGGCAAAGACCTAGTTTGATATGATGAAAGAAAGAAACTTGTTCATATAATACAAAATTTTGGGCCTTAAAGCGTGTTTCTGCATTTTGCCTGCTCTAAGCATCAGACCGCTTACGATGGGCAGACAAAGTTTTTTCGTATCAGGCGAAGAACTCGTTTGATATTAGAAAAGAGAAAAACATTTTTTTAAGTAACCCAAAGTTTTGGGCCTTAAAGCGTATTTCTAGATTTTGTCTGCTCTGCAACATTTTTTGGCCCCAGCTTTTGGACTATATAAGGAATGAACCTATGGACAGCTATTTAATTTCCTGTAATGCCAAAAACATCACAATAAAGGAACACACACAGAGTATGGTGATTACTCCTTGTTGTAAGTAGCCTCTATTAAACAAGAGGGTCTTACATATGTAGGAGGAGGAGATTAATCACCTTGAGAATTTAGGACTAACCATGCTTTCATGGTTATTTTATTCATATAATAAACATGCTTAAGGCTCCTTAACTTTGATAACATTAATATTTCTTTGTCATCCCTAATTGCAATGAATGTTAACTGCGAAACATGTTATGCCTCATGGTCCTCTAAATCAGAAGTGTATGTTCAAACCATTAAAAGCTATAGGATTTGTACTTATAGCACTTAACTTTAACATTCCAAAGAAATCACAAACCTATATATGTTGGACATGGACACTGGCAGTGTTGCAAGAAATGATGTCATATAAAATAGTATTTCAATCAAACGTCCTGTAGAAATTCCTTCAAATACAGTCTTTTTCCAACTTTCATGGCCAGTAAAAAATGTAACAGCAAAAAGAGCTGTAGTCCCCTGCAAACAAAGTATGTTTTTATAAACAAAATTTTGTTTACTATGATGAATAAATTCTTTATTTTTAAAACTTTCACAGTGATTGTTTTAAAATATCATAAATATCCTTATAACCAAAAAACTTTAGAATTAATTAATCAATTTAATATAAATAAAACTTAATATAAACTTCAGACATAATTTTAATAGTAGGAAAAATAAAGATAAAACATAATAGAAAAAAATTAAATCAAAAGAAGTTAATGATCACTATTTAGTCAACAACACATGTTTTATTAATATATGGGTGGAATTGGTTATAATTACTAATTGTTTTATTAATGGATTTTCAATGCAATTGTTTATGTAAATACGTAGACAAGTAGAGTTACCTTTGAAACGATTAAAGATAGACAGATATACTTTATTTAAACAAGCGATGCTGCCCAACTAAATTGGGTTGCTATTTACACAGTTTACTTTTTTTTTCCTTATTGGTCAGTTTTAAATATAGCATTTCCAAGTCAATTGTAACCTTTTCCAAGTCAAATGTAACTTTTTCCAAGTCAAATGTAACCTTTTCCAAGTCAAATGTAACCCTTTCCATTTCAAATGTCACCTTTTCCAAGTCAAATGTCACCTTTTCCATTTCAAATGTTACCTTTTCCAAGTCAAATGTCACCTTTTTTCTTCACTTCTAGCCTTAAATATTCCGTTTTATTTATTTATTTATTGAAAAATAATTAGTTTAATTAACATTATGACTTTTTTAATAATTTTGGCATATAATAAATGATATTTTTTTTGGGTCTCTTAGATATTTGATATCAAGTTCTGTTTTTTACTAGCTAATATTTAAAAAAATTAATTATCGTCTATTAAGTTTTAAGATAGTTGTTGATTTTGATTTTTTAGATAGGAGGGGTAGTTTTTTGGAATAATTAATGTGTTTTCGGGTATTATAATTAAATTTTTCGAGCTGTATTTTTAATTGCTCATGCGTATTTCAACTCGCATTTACTTTTAATGTTTTTTATTGATATAGGGATTAATTATTTTGCTTTCGGGTGGTTATGATTACGTTTTTCGAGCTGTATTTTTTTCGCTCGCGCTTATTTTAACTAAAATTTACTTTTTATGTGTTTTATTGATATAGGGATTAATTAATGTGCTTTCGGGTGGTTATGATTACGTTTTTCGAGCTGTATTTTTTATCGCTCATGCGTATTTCAACTCGCATTTACTTTTAATGTTTTTTATTGATATAGGGATTAATTATTTTGCTTTCGGGTGGTTATGATTACGTTTTTCGAGCTGTATTTTTTATCGCTCATGCGTATTTCAACCCGCATTTACTTTTAATGTTTTTTATTGATATAGGGATTAATTATTTTGCTTTCGGGTGGTTATGATTACGTTTTTCGAGCTGTATTTTTTTCGCTCGCGGTTATTTTAACTAAAATTTACTTTTTATGTGTTTTATTGATATAGGGATTAATTAATGTGCTTTCGGGTGGTTATGATTACGTTTTTTGAGCTGTATCTTTTATCGGTCATGCGTATTTCAACTCATATTTACTTTTAATATTTTTTATTGATATTGGGATTACTTAATGTTCTTTCGGGTGGTTATGATTAAGTTTTTCGAGCTGTATTTTTTATCGCTCTCGCTTATTTTAACTAAAATTTATTTTTTATGTTTCATATTGATATAGGTGTTGAAAATTGTGTTTTCGGGTCCTATAATTATGTTTTTTTAGTTTTATTTATTTATCGCTCCCGCGCATTTTAACTCGAATTTACTTTTAATGTTTTTTATTTATATAGGGATTAATTATTTTCCTTTCGGGTGGTTATCATAAAGTTTTACGAGCTGTATTTTTAATTGCTCATGCGTATTTCAACTCGCATTTACTTTTAATGTTTTTTATTGATATAGGGATTAATTCTTTTGCTTTCGGGTGGTTATGATTACGTTTTTCGAGCTGTATTTTTTTCGCTCGCGCTTATTTTAACTAAAATTTACTTTTTATGTGTTTTATTGATATAGGGATTAATTAATGTGCTTTCGGGTGGTTATGATTACGTTTTTTGAGCTGTATTTTTTATCGCTCATGCGTATTTCATCTCACATTTACTTTTAATATTTTTTATTGATATAGGGATTACTTAATGTTCTTTCGAGTGGTTATGATTACGTTTTTCAAGCTGTATGTTTTATCGCTCATGCGTATTTCAACTTCTATTTACTTTTAATCTTTTTATTTTTATAGAGATCTATCCTTGTGTTTTCGCGGGGTTATGAAAATGTTTAAAAGCTTTTTTATTATCACTCGTGCGGATTTCAACTCGCCTTTATTTTTAATATTTTTTTATTGATATTGGGATTGATTGTTTTGTTTTTGGTTCTCATTATAACGTTGCTGGAATATACATCGTTTAGGTTTTTTTTTTTTGTTTTTTTTTTATTATTATTATTTTATTAAAGGATTAGTTGTAGTTCCTTTTCTAGCGTCCTGAGTAATTTTTTCAACTAAATCTTTTGTAAAGGATCCGCTTCCTAACTTGGTCTTACAATTATTTGATAATTTAATTGAGGAATCGTTTATTCTATTTTCGGGTGTTCTCACAACATTATTTGAACCAAATTTGTTATCGCTTTTACTCATTTTAAGTTACTGTTTCTATTTCATAAATATTCGATAGAGGGATCGTTTATAGTGTTTTCGGGAATACTAATAGAGTTTATGACATTTATTTATAGCTAGTGCACATTTTAACTTAAATGAAAAGTGATCTAAAAGAATGCGCAATCGCGATGTAACGTCCAAATCAAAAATGTAATCAGATCCTGCAAAAAAACAATAAATAATTTTTACATCATATTATAACATAATACCTATGGTTTGTAGAAATTCCCAAGCGCATAAAAGAATAAAGTTCAAAACACGTTATGAGAATCCCCTAAAACAAAAACAAAGAAAGACCACTGCAAATGCAAGTTTAAATGAGAGCAAGCGACAATAAAAACAGCTTAAACAACGTAATCACAAGACCCGAAAAGATAATTACAAACGTCTATAACAATAAAAAATATCAAAAGTAAATCCGAATTGAAATACGCATAAGCGATAAAAGATACAGCTCAAAAACGTAATCATAACCACCCAAAAGCACATTAATTATCTCTCTATAAATAAAAAACATTAAAAGTAAATTCGAGTTAAAATGCGCGGGAGCGATAAATAAATAAAACTAAAAAAAACATAATTATAGGACCCGAAACACAATTTTCAACACCTATATCAATATGAAACATAAAAAATAAATTTTAGTTAAAATAAGCGAGAGCGATAAAAAATACAGCTCGAAAAACTTAATCATAACCACCCGAAAGAACATTAAGTAATCCCTATATCAATAAAAAACATTAAAAGTAAATGCGAGTTGAAATACGCATGAGCGATAAAAAATACAGCTCGAAAAACCTTATGATGACCACCCGAAAGCAAAATAATTAATCCCTATATCAATAAAAAACATTAAAAGTAAATATTAGTTGAAATACGCATGACCGATAAAAGATACAGCTCAAAAAACGTAATCATAACCACCCGAAAGAACATTAAGTAATCCCTATATCAATAAAAAACATTAAAAGTAAATGCGAGTTGAAATACGCATAAGCGATAAAAAATACAGCTCGAAAAACGTAATCATAACCACCCGAAAGCACATTAATTAATCCCTATATCAATAAAAAACATTAAAATTTAATGCGAGTTAAAATGCACGCGAGCGATCAAAAATACAGCTCGAAAAATTTAATTATAATACCCGAAAACACATAAAAAGTAAATTTTAGTTAAAATAAGCGCGAGCGAAAAAAATACAGCTCGGAAAACGTAATCATAACCACACGAAAGCAAAATAATTAATCCCTATATCAATAAAAAACATTAAAAGTAAATGTGAGTTAAAATGCACGCGAGCGATCAAAAATACAGCTCGAAAAATTTAATTATAATACCCGAAAACACATAAAAAGTAAATTTTAGTTAAAATAAGCGCGAGCGAAAAAAATACAGCTCGAAAAACGTAATCATAACCACCCGAAAGCAAAATAATTAATCCCTATATCAATAAAAAACATTAAAATTTAATGCGAGTTGAAATACGCATGAGCGATAAAAAATACAGCTCGAAAAACGTAATCATAACCACCCGAAAGCACATTAATTAATCCCTATATCAATAAAACACATAAAAAGTAAATTTTAGTTAAAATAACCGCGAGCGAAAAAAATACAGCTCGAAAAATTTAATTATAATACCCGAAAACACATAAAAAGTAAATTTTAGTTAAAATAAGCGCGAGCGAAAAAAATACAGCTCGGAAAACGTAATCATAACCACCCGAAAGCAAAATAATTAATCCCTATATCAATAAAAAACATTAAAAGTAAATGTGAGTTAAAATGCACGCGAGCGATCAAAAATACAGCTCGAAAAATTTAATTATAATACCCGAAAACACATAAAAAGTAAATTTTAGTTAAAATAAGCGCGAGCGAAAAAAATACAGCTCGAAAAACGTAATCATAACCACCCGAAAGCAAAATAATTAATCCCTATATCAATAAAAAACATTAAAATTTAATGCGAGTTGAAATACGCATGAGCGATAAAAAATACAGCTCGAAAAACGTAATCATAACCACCCGAAAGCACATTAATTAATCCCTATATCAATAAAAAACATTAAAATTTAATGCGAGTTAAAATGCACGCGAGCGATCAAAAATACAGCTCGAAAAATTTAATTATAATACCCGAAAACACATTAATTATTCCAAAAAACTACCCCTCCTATCTAAAAAATCAAAATCAACAACTATCTTAAAACTAAATAGACGATAATTATTTTTTTTAAATATTAGCTAGTAAAAAACAGAACTTGATATCAAATATCTAAGAGACCCAAAAAAAATATCATTTATTATATGCCAAAATTATTAAAAAAGTCATAATGTTAATTAAACTAATTATTTTTCAATAAATAAATAAATAAAACGGAATATTTAAGGCTAGAAGTGAAGAAAAAGGTGACATTTGACTTGGAAAAGGTAACATTTGAAATGGAAAAGGTGGCATTTGACTTGGAAAAGGTGACATTTGAAATGGAAAGGGTTACATTTGACTTGGAAAAGGTTACATTTGACTTGGAAAAAGTTACATTTGACTTGGAAAAGGTTACAATTGACTTGGAAATGCTATATATAAATCTTAACATACAATAAACTCCCCCAAAAAATTGATTAATATTTTTTTCTTCCTTTTCACATTTAAAAAAAAAATTATTTATCTCCTTTTATTTATTTATTTTTTTCTTTCCTTTTCTTGCTTATTTCTCATATTCAAATATATATATATATATATATATATATATATATATATATATATAATCAGAAACGGCTTCGACCAATTAAAAGGCCATTACTTTTTGGAACATGGAATGTAAGGACGTTATACCGACCAGGAGCATTAAGGTAACTGTCAGATCAGTTATCGAAATCCAGAATGGATTTAGTTGTGCTACAAAAGATCCGCTGGACTGGCAGAGGCCATATTAAAGGTAAAGAGTATGACACTTTCTACAGTGGAAACGTTGATAAATATGCTTTTGGAACAGGATTTATTGTTTCTCAGTGCTTATTAAGATCAATAATAGACTTCCAACCTATCAACAATAAGATATGCAAAATAACGATCAGGACTAAGTCAAGAAATATCACCATAGTCAATGTGCATGCACCAACCGAAGAAAAATGTGAAGAGCCTAAAGATGCCTTCTATAATACCTTGGAAGGAATTATGAATCAATGCCCCAGACATGATATAAAAATTTTAATGGGAGATTTTAATGCACAAGTTGGAAAAGAAATGCTATTCTGCCGAAATATTGGCAATCAAAGTCTCCACCAAACAACAGCTAATGGATTAGTTATAATGAGTAAAATCTTCCCTCACAAAGTGAAGCATAAGCATACCTGTAGAGCACCAAATGGAACATATAGTCAAATATATCACGTGTTGGTATCCATGGAACATTTCAATTGGGTGAATGACATGAGGTCTTATTAAGGTCCGGACGTAGACACTGACCGTTTCCTGGTAGTGTTAAAATTAAAATTAAGACTTTATCGACACCAGAGTAAAGCAACCAATAGGAAAAATAAATGGTGCACAGAAAATTTAAACACACTTAGGTATTAAGAAAAAATATGAAGACCGAATAGCTGAAAGGAGAACAAAAATACGAGCTGTTAAAGGAGGTCATTCAATTGATGATGAATGGAGAATACAGTTGCAAATAATAGAGAAAAGAGCTGATGAATACTGCAGCAGGAATCTCAAGAGTACTCGAAATGATTGGTATGACTTGGAATGTGAGGAGGCTCTGAAAGTGTGCAACAGCAAGAGAACTAGGTTTAGGCCATGACACCCATCAAACAAGGAAAGAATACAGAGACGCTTGTACTCATGCGAAGAGGATCTGTAAAAAAAAGAAGAAAGTGGCTATGGATCAAAAAATGAGCAACTTAGAATTATCCCAAGTGAATAAAAAAAAACCTGTACCACTACAACCCATGAAGGGTCTTGGGCTCAGTACATATAGAGATTCGTACTGTTTCTAGGCCAACGGCAGTGCAATGAGGTGATTAGGCCTTAATCAAGCTCAGCCGCCAGGTTTTTCCTCAATTAATTTGGGTACCCATTTTATAGAGGCTGGGTCTGCCCCAGGAGGGTCTCCATTCCCTAGGGTCGCCCCCCGACTGAATTAACAGAATAAATAATATTTCTGCCACAGCCGGGATTCGAACCCAGGACCCGGAGCACAGCAGACTAGTGCTCTATCCACTAGACCACCCAAGTGAATAAAGAGGCCAGAAAATTTTTCCATGAGGTCAAGGAAATTAAAACGGGATATAAGCCTAATGAAACCGTGATAAGGGACGAAAATGGTATTCTCATAACAGTAGTTCAGTAAACAACTGAATCCTATATTTAGTGAAGGCCAAGAATGCAATCTTGATATATGTAATCTGGATGATGAAGAAATACCCCCAGGAAAAGAAGATATAGCAGACATCATCAATACGCTGAGAAATCTTAAAGCATCATGCAGGCTTTAGGAAGTACATGTCCACAATAGATCAAATCTTTACTCTTAAACAACTGAGAGAAAAGATGTATGAATTCGGCCTTTCTATATGGATCCTCTTTGTGGACTTCGAGGCGGCGTATGATTCTGTGATCAGGGAGAAGCTCTACAGCGCAATGAAAGAAATGGGAATCCCTCGAAAGCTCATTCGATTGACTAGGTGTACTATGGAGGGGAATATTAGCCAAGTCCGAATGGGCGGGAAAAGTAGCAGCATATTTGGGGTCAATACGGGTCTAAGACAGGGTGATGCATTGGCGCCGCTGATTTTTAATCTAGCCCTACAAAAAATTATAAAGGGAACAAGACTGAACCATGGCGATACCATATTTTCTAAAACGGTGCAAATACTTGCTTATGCGGATGATGTTGCTATAATTGGATGATCCCAAAAGGCTGTGGAGGAAGCCTTCTACAAGATATAAAAGGAAGAAAAAACCATAGGACTCAAAATAAATACAAATAAAACTAAGATGATGGGCATAAAAAGGAATGAGACAGCTTCGGGACAAGTCAAAATTGGAAACTATGTTTTTGAGGTTGTTCCCAGCTTCCAATATCTGGGAACAGTTATCAGTGTGAAAATGGAAGAAGAGACTGAAATAAGATCTAGACTGGCAATAAAGCATATTTCTCCTTATCCAAGCTTTTCAGAAGCAGACTTCTAAGCCGCCCAACAAAAGTAAGATTATATAAATGCCTCATAAGGCCTATGAGTGAGAAACGTGGATGATCCATAAGTTTGTTGCACATAAGGTTGACTGCTTCGAAAGAAAGATCCTCGGGCGCATTTTCATTTCCGAGTCAAGTTCAAACTTTTTCCTTTCGAATTCAACCTTTTTTGATTTCAATAAAATAATAAAAATCAAATTAACATAATTTTATGTTACTATGGTTATTTTAATTATCCACTATGTGTTTAACCCTAGTGGCTTGAACTGTTCCCAGAGGTCCTTTTACATACAATTACTTACGATTATAATAATATGTGTAACCAATACTTTACTTTTCAGACATTTTCGATACAAGGACCGGCCGTATGGATTAGCAAAGGTTTGTTTCATTTTAATTTTAAAACAGCAGGCAAAAATATTGAATTATTTTAGCTATTCGGATTTATTCAATACTAGGTCCAGTTGCTATGTTACCAAGGGTTTGTATACTGATTATACTATTAAATTTAATTGCGCCCACTCAAATATGATTAAAATTTATTTTATATAATATTTACAATAACATTTTATTTAAAAAACAATAATATAAATTTCAATCAACTATTGAGAAAAAAAACTTATTAAATCTAATAAGTCATAATCAAAAGTATTGAATATTATCTTACCAGCATGGACAAATCGTAACCCCATGGAAGAAATAAGACACCAGTTAAGTATTTTTCCCAATGAGTTGTATAGAATGTGAGAAATACGTTCCAGCAAATCATGTAAAATCTGGTAAAGAAATTAAGTACAATTTAAGTAAGTAATGCAAATTAAACATTACATAAACTATTTGAAGATATTTATACAGTTAGAATGAGCCAAATAGAGTAACTTACTCCACTACCTGAAAGGTTGTATGCTGGGTTCTGACCTACTGAAGATGCTATAAAGACATACTGGAATGAGAACAGCAGTCCATGAGTCTAAGCCATGATCAAAAAGTTCTCCCAATGGTCCACAAGTACCAGTCCGCCTTGCTTGCTTACCGTCAATGCCATCTTCAAGCAGAGAAAATAAAATGAAACTTTATATAAAGGCAGGTAAAAAACTAATATAAATACATAATATCAAGAAAATAAGATAGGAAAAATATCTATTAGCTGTCACAGCATTCATTACCACCAAGGAAAAAAAAATAAAATAAATAAATGTAACCAAAAAACACTGAATCATGATACTATATCATTATTTGTAGTATAGCAGAGCTCAAGAGGGGGAGTTGGATAGCATAATATTAAACTTAAACCTTTTATGCAGATATTTAGGCATGTCAAATGATTTGCAGCAGCTTTATCTAAGTGAATATAATATAACTCATTTATCATGCCACTTCACTAGTGGACCAAAAATTTTGTAATTTGACCTAAATATAGTTAATGTTAGTAATTCATAAACAAAACAAAAAAAAAACATGCATTATTTTTAAAATGTAGAAGGTGTACTGTGAGAGATGAGCTGTTCTCCAAAGCATCTTTCAAATAAAAAGATGTTCTAAAAACATAACTGGGACAATACCACCTATCTATTTAGGATGGGGGAAAATTATATCTCCTACCACACAATGTACAGAGATTGATACTTTCTACAATAAAAGTGTAGCCATCTTAAAAAAAAGAAAAACAGTTTTGGAAAAAGTGGGGATCATGGAACCACTACAGCTTTCTTTCTGGCCCTTTATGAGGGTATGCAGTATCCTTCATTCAGGAAATGGGAGTTGGAAGAAATAAATTAGTGGTCTGTCTCCAGTACCCATGAATAAAGCACCAGGTGCACTTACATGATTTCATACTAGATCTATTCATTGGAGATTTGAAATCAGTGCTAATGCACCTAAATACGTGGTTGAATCAAATATAAACGAGACAAATTATTTTTTAATTTTATTATTTTTACTTTGAACACAAAGAAAAGCACACCTCATTTTTCTACATAGTCTCCTGATTTGGAAATACATTTTTCCCAGCGCATAGGTAATTTTCCAATCCCGTGCTCAAAGAATGAAGTAGGTTGTGTCTTCAGCCAATTGAGCAGGTAGGATTCAACCTCATCGTCACTGACGAATCTCTGACCTCCCAAAGCTTCCTTGAGTGGGCCAAACAGGTGAAAGTCACAAGGTGATAAGTCTGGACTGTAGGGAGGGCGTTCCAGCGTCTCCCAGCCCAGTTGCTCCAATTTTTCTCTCGTCAGGGCCGCAGTATGCGGATGAGCATTGTCCTGAAGAAGAATCACTTCTCTCATCGGTAGATCCCTTCTTTTGCGGCGATATGCAAGTCTGACTTCATTCAAAAGCTCGCAGTAGTATGCAGCATTGATAGTCCTGCGTTCAGCAAATAATCAAGATGCAGCAAGCCACGCTGGTCAAAAAACACGAAAGCCAAAACCTTCCCAGCTGACAGCCGTGTCTTGGCTTTCACTGGTCCAGGTTCCCCTTTCAGTCTCCACTCTATACTCGCTTGTTTTGATTCAGGGGTGTAATGGTGCTCCATAGCTTATCCCAAACTCACTTGCAATGGCACTGGTGGTTAGACGTCTGTCACCTTCAATAAGCTGTCGAACACGGCTGATGTAGTCTGCTGTTATGTTTGTGCGGGGTCTGCGATAATGGCTTTCATTCTGAACACGATCAAGACCCTCCACAAACTGTTTATGCCATGCAAACACTCTGGCACGAGAAAGTGTCTCTTTCCCGACACTTTCTGGTCAACCTTCTCAAGATTTCAGCCGGTTTTACACCTTCAGCAGCAAGAAATTTGATGATAATATGTTGTGCAATCGAGGGGGATACACCTTGCTCAGACATCGTCACAAAGGTAAATGGTGAGTTGGAGGGCATGCGCCCGCCTGCTTCCCCCACTCCTGGCATCCCTACCCAACACCTCTAAACGCGGAAACGTTTCCGACCCTTCACTGGGCTTCCAGGACAAAAAGTCTCGTTTATATTTGATTCACCCACGTATGATAGAAGGCAATTCAGCCAGTCTACTACTGTTGTTGCAAGTAATTGAAATATTTTATATGACTCTTGTAGAAAATTTTATGCTCCGCAATATTAGTTTGGACTAAAAAGTAGTTATGAACACAAAATCACTAACACACCTCACTTCTATGTTGTTTTTGCAAATTTTTAGTTCATGAATAGATTACCATTCACATGGAACAACATTAATCTTGCAAGAAAAGATCACTTCCCTCTGAGAAGGATAAAGAACGAAGAAGAGACTGCAATGACCACAGTATGAAATCCTACTGATGTTCACCTGAATGTACTAAACAGGCTGGAAATGTAAAGTCAGCAGAGCATAGGGAGCTACTAAAAGTACGAACAAGTCAATTCTTTAGAAAATAAATCCTTTTAAAAAAATTGTATGCCAGAGAGAGCACCCAACAGAGACAAACAGAGGAGATATCTGACTCATTGATTGGTCCAACAAAGAACTATATATTAAGTGTCTGGAACTTTGCATATAACACACTAAACCTTCTAAATAAGTAGGTGTGTGGCTAGCTAATAACTGATAACCATTATTCTCACCTTTCAAGGGAAAATTTAGACTTAGCATCTAATGCTAGAGTGTGATTGTAATGTTCCACCCCACACTTCTCCTCACTACAACTGCTTGATCTATTCACCTATTTTCCATTCAAGGAGTAAAAGAAACAAACAGACAAATCTTGCCTTGCCAACAACCCTGGAAAAAAGAGTCGACAATTGTTCTGTTGCAGAATGAGTTGGGACAGAATTATGCTATAACATTCACCCACTACCCACCCCACATACCTATTGGCTTTAAGAAAGCAGAAATTTACTTCCTAGATAAAGGAATGATCAATGATGATGATTATTTGCCATATTATGAAATAAATTGCCCAGCTTTATCAAATTTAATTGATAGAATTAATGGTATTCAGGATAACAATCCATCTTTAAAGTGGAATGAACCAAGCTGTTTTCAGTAGTGTCTCAGGGCTGTCAACAGTGAGTATATCAGAATATGATCACAGAACCAGTTTCAAAATGGAAAAGTTAATCAAACTTGTATGAATACTAGACCCATCATAATATCAGAACAGAATCAACCTCACTCTGAAGCTGGGGCTGGAAGAAAGCTAGGTCTACAAAATGGAAGGAAATAAGGGTCTTCTAAAATAGCTACAGATACCCACCAAAACAATGTTGAATTTAATTTTTTAGCATATATACACGAAAAATAGCATACAAGAGGAATCAGTGGTAAAACTCTTAATATAGTAGAGAAAAGCTATTAACTGGTTTCGCCATTTGAACTGAATGAGTAAATATTGCAAACTATACAAGTTCCTCTAAGCTAGACCAACAAGCAAGAACAGTTGGCATGTGTTCATACTAGGAGGCTCAAAGGTGGAAGGAGATGAAGATTTGTCTTATCTATTTTCATTTTTATTCCTCCCACTTTAAACTTTCTCAAAGAAAATTTATTTAGAAAAAAAATGGATGTCACAATTTTTTTTTTTAATTGCTGAGATGTGATTGTAACAAATATATAACATAAAAAGGAAATGGTGGCATTAAAAATATATATCTATAACCTACTTACCTAATGTATAAGAGACAAATATCAATATGCTAACAGCTAGGAAGACCCATGCTGGAATAGGCACAAAACCAGGGTTCCCAGATGAGGCCCAAAAGTGATAATCATAGTAGGAAAGTAGGAAACAGGCAAAAGCCATCATAAGAAAGCCAACGAAAGTTAGCATATTAGGTGCCAGCCACATAGGACAATACTGAAAAAAAAAACAAGTATCATCTTTTGTATAAAATTTTAATGTCAAGTGAAATATTAAATAAAAAAACAAACACACATGGCAAGTGAGTACTCATCATAGATTTTGCATAATATTTATTTCACAAATAAATACATTAACATTTATGCCACCAGTTTTATTTAATCAAGAAAAACTGATAGTTCCAAAGATATTGCACAATTACATTACTTTACAAGTGGTATAAATAACTTTAATAAACTGAAACATGAAATAACGAAAAATGTTATAGTTTACCTTGACAATATGGTTCCAAAACGGATGCATCATATAAATACTCAGAGGATTCGTATCCACTGCAGAGTACTGAAACAAAACAAATAATGTGAAATAAGATAGGTAGAGATATTTGAATGTAAATTATTTATTGGTTTTATTTGGAGAAATTTATAAATTGTCAACCAAATATTGCGTTGATCAGAACCAATTTACAGAACATATACAATTTGGTTGTGTGAAAACACTTGTATCAATCAATCTTGTCAATAAATTTTTCAAGACAAGTAGTGGTCTCAATAAGAATATATATATTTTGTGATTTAAAAGAGAAGCATATACATTTCTAGCTTACTAGGTTGTTCAGCACGCACTATTAACATCTGTAAGTGATAAGTGTACTGGCAAAAAACAAAGTTTGGACAGTTCAGAAACAAAACGAAAGCACAGTGGAGATATTTGAACTCCATCTAAGAAGTAATATTTTTTCTTTCATATTCATATTAAGCCAATCAGCATTCGCCAAGTATTGAAAAACTGAGCACTGAATCACCAGTGGAGGCAGCACGATGCCTTTTTCAGTCTTTATTACCAGTTTTGGGCTGCCAATCAGCATCCAGGGGGACTTCGGGGCGTTGAGGTGAAATCTACTAGTGCGGGCCCAGAGCTGAACTTAGTTTAGATCATCGTTAACCCGCTGCAGAGTAGAGCCCAAATACATATATCATCAGCAAACATATGAATTCTGCAATGCCTGAGTGTATGAGCTATTTCGTTGACATAACCCAGGAATAGTAGTGGTCCCAGAACTGAACCCTGTGGTACACCACAGCTACATTTCATCCATCCAGACACGTCACTTATAGTCTTTACTTGCTGTAGTCGTCTAGTAACGTATGACTTGAGCCAATACAAGACTGGTTCACCAGCACCAAAGCTCCCGAACTTCTTTAAAAGCGTATCATGGTCGACCCAATCGAAAGCCCTTGTAAAATCTAATGATACGAATACAGTTATCATTCGATCGTTCATAATTCTTCTTATATCAGTTAAAATGGTGTGGAGTTCCGTGCATGTGCTGTGTCCTTGTCTGAATCCCGATTGGTGTGGTGACAATAAATAGTTATCCTCCAAGAATTTCCTCAGATCACTCTCAACTATCCTTTCAAGAATTTTGGATAGATTGTTAATTGTTTATTTATTTAACGTCACTTAATGCTACTATGGCTAATCGGACGATGCTACAGTGGGAGTCCTAAATTTTGCCTATCCAGGTTTAATTAGGAAATGGGTCTTTAATGAGTACCTGACATCGCACAGGCTCGGGACCACCTTTTTACGTCCCCTCTGAAGGACGGCATAACTAAGGATTTTTTCTCCCATTAAAAAATCCTGGGACCACCTGTGTGTTTGAACCCGTGACCTTTGGCATAGAAGGCTGTTAATTTTGGATAGAACAGGTAACACTGCGATCGGGCGGTAATCTGGTGGTTCTTTAGGCTTTGACTTTTTAGGAAAGGACCTGACGATAGCTCATTTCCACGCATCAAGGAATCTGTATTGCCGCAAGGATGCATTTAAAATATTGGCAATCACTTTATTGTTATTAACCTTACCTAACATAGCTTTAGATATTCCATCGTCTCCTGCCGCAACTGAATTTACCCTACTCAAACTCCAGGCCACATCCTCTTTCAGATCTCTTCGAAAATGAAGTCATCAACATGTTCATTGGTATTAGAAAACGCAAAAAAGTAAATATTCTAACTATACAAAAAAATCTGGTGCGCGTAACACATTACTTTCACTTACCTCCGTTATTTATATCAATTTAAATTTTTAAATAAAATTAGAAACGAAAATAAATTGTTAAAGAATTATTTACATTGGATTTTAAAAGAAGCATGTGATTTATTAAATAATCTATTATATCTACGACAATCAGTTTGTTTCATCGGCTTTTCATCGCTCTCCGTTAACTTTTACAATAGTATGTATAAGATAAAACTTTTCTTAAATCTTTAGCATTCCAACGGTATATTATACATGTATATTACTGTTCTTAAGTTAAAAAACAAAAATTGCATTAAAAATATTTTGGCAGATATTTCCCTTAGTTGGTTATCGAATTCGTTCAACTTATATGTTGATCTGTTTGTTAGATTTGCTAATCAGATGATATGGTCAATTTTAAAAAAAAATTACAAAATTAAAGGTACTTTACAGGAAGAAATTTTGAAATATCGTCATTTAAGCCCTGTCAGACTATTTCAATCAGGATGAAACCTACATGATATTAAAGCCCATCCAATTTTACATCGATATAGCGAGTTTAATCAAAACCGTTAAAGCCGTTTTTGAGAAAATCGTAAATAGGTGCAAAACGCAGAGTATAAAGTGGCTCTTCTGGTTAGCCGATTTTAGTAAAAACGTTACTGTAATATCTCGGGCGTATAGTTGTCTAAATTTCAGTTTCATAGGACTTTTCGTTTTTACGCGCTTGACTTACCACACACACACATAGAAACACAGACCTTTTTGTGGGATTTGGTCATTTGGAACCAGGGGAGCCTAAAACGTGTATTTCTGTTGAAATCGGAATGTAAAATTTTCACGATCGCAATACTTTCCCTTACTATATATTCCATATATATGTAAGTGAAAGTAAAAATTGATATAATATATTTTAAAAAATAAATATACACTGAATGAAGAGATAAAGAAAAATATAGGAAAAGGAACAAAGGGATATTGGGAAGGGAAAGGAAACTAGAGGTTTGCTCAGAGATTCAAAGCGCAATCGACGAGTCAGCATCCAAGAAGAGTCGAAGGCAAGCTTTACGGAAAGATGAAAATCTGACTTCCATCGGTAGCTGATTGGGCTTTCGCTGTCGCGGCGTGGAAAGCATTCCTCAAGGCTCGGTTTTGCAAGCGGTAGTTGGAATACGCCCTGCAACCTCTCATTCCGTACCTCACAAATTCACGTCTTAGAATTTCTGAGACACCGGAATCTAGAACTTCACGTGCGAGGCACATTAAATTGAGGCGACGATATTCTTTTGCTCGGAGCCAACCTTATTGTCTTATAAGAAGACTTATGTGCTCATCCCTTTTAGTAACGAAGATAAATCGGATAGCTGCGTTGAGTGCTCTCAGGATTCTGCTTCAGCTTCCGATCTCTCTCTCTCTCTCTCTCTCTCTCTCTCTATATAATATATATATATATATATATATATATATATATATATATATCATCACTCTCCAATATTTTTAATGACTTTGCGTGATTGATAGTATTTGCATAAAACCTCCATAAAGGTCTCCAAAAGCATTCTATATATTTACAATATATCACTACTCCTATTTCCGACAAAAAATAATTACTCTCTCTCTCTCTCTCTCTCTCTCTCTATATATATATATATATATATATATATATATATATAGAGAGAGAGAGAGAGAGAATCATTATTTTTTGTCTGATATATTGTAAATATATAGAATGCTTTTGGAGACCTAAAGGTTTTATGCAAATGCTATCAATCACGCAAAGTCATTAACGATATTGGAGAGTGACGAACATCCCATAAATTTAAGGGATTATTGTACATAATAATTTGAATTAGTATATTATAATACTTGTGATTGTGTTTATGATGTTAATTTATTTCTAACTTTGTATTTATCTTAATTATAGGTTGTTTTTTTATTGTTTTTTGTAATTTATATTATATTTGTATATTATATTTTATGTAATCTGAATTTATAATTATTTTCTGTATATATTGTAAGAGTGTGGTCTCATATCACTATTACTACTGTTCATTTAGAAACAAATTATAATATATCTCAATAAATATAAAAAAAAAAAAAAAAAAGAAGCATATTATTAGGAAGAAATTAATTCCGGGTGCAGTCATCAAAACAATTCAGTGTTTGGATGGCTGCACCCGAAATGAACTTCTTAACATCTACACCCAGTCAACCATTCTCATAATATTAGTATATTATTAATTCAAAAATAAATGTTCCCAAATAAGTGAAGGTAGAGTGACGCGCGCACTAGTTTTTTATGTTTAAATAAGTTTTATCATGGATTATTAATATTATAAAATTCTGAAGGGCCCTTCCATTTATTGGTTCGTCAGGCACTCAATAAAACAGGATTCAGAGATTTAGCAGAAATGTTTGTTTTAGTTATCTAACTGAAACAATAGGTAAATTGAATCTAGGATTAAAAGAATATCGAAGGAAAAATTATACAATGAACTCATGTGTCAGGAAATTGATAAAGCAATGTGAATAGGTGAGTCATGTAGATGCAAGCACCACACTAGAGCACCTATAGACCACTCCACGTGACAAGTAGTTGGAAAGAGACCAAAAAATGACAAAACATGGCGAACAGTCTAAATAACCCTGTTGTAGCTAATATCTTTCATGAATAAATGCACTTATCGACGTATTGAAGTTAATACAAATTTATAATATTGGGTTGTTTCACATGAAATGTCCGTTTTTATAGTTTCTGAAATACAAAAGGATTTTCCAGGTCTCTGGTGTTTTCTTCCGAATGTTTACACATTTATAGTAAACAGTTACTAATCCTCTACCTTTGTATTATAAACATTAGCTTCCCAATCAATTACCCACTTTTTAGTGTACCTCTAAATATGAACATGGAAACACGCGATTTTCGAGTAATATTTTTGTACGAGTTTAAACTAGGTCATTCAGCTGCTGAAGTCGCTAGAAATATTTTCAAGGCGTTTGGGGAAGGGAATGTTAATGAATCGACCATTCGCCGTTGGTTTGCTAAGTTTCCAGCTGGGGATACCGACTTGGAAAACTTGCCCCGAGGAAGACCTCCGTCCGTAATAGACAACGATGTCCTCAAACATACAGTAGAAGGAAACCCCTACCAAACAGTTAAAGGACTCTCAGCACAACTAAATGCAAGTGCATCTATCGTTTCCAGACATTTAAAGTGTATTAGGAAAGTAAAAAAGCTCGATACAGTGGGAGTCCTAAATTATGCCTATCCAGGCTTTATTAGGATAGGGATCGTTGTTTCACATGAAATGTCCGTTTTTATAGTTTCTGAAAAACATAAAGGATTGTGCAGGTCTCTGTTATTTTCAACCGAATGTTTACATGTTTAAAGTAAACAGTTACTAATCCTTTTTAACGTTTTAGTATACCTCCAAATATGAATATGGAAACACGCGATTTTCGAGTAATATTTTTGTACGAGTTTAAACTCGGCCATTCAGCAGCTGAGGCCGGTAGAAATATTTGCAAGGCGTTTGGGGAAGGGAGTGTTAATGAACAGACCATTCGCCGTTGTTTGCTAAGTTTTCAGCTGGGGATACCGACTTGGAAAACTTGCCCCGAGGAAGACCTCCGTCCGTAATAGACAACGATGTCCTCAAACATACAGTAGAAGGAAACCCCTACCAAACTGTTAAAGGACTCTCAGCACAACTAAAGGCAAGTACATCTACCGTTTCCAGACATTTAAAGTGTATTGGGAAAGTAAAAAAGCTCGATACATGGGTACCTCACTGAGCGGCTGCAAGACCTCATGTTTTCAAAACATACCGTGCAAAAATTGAAAGAACTGGGCTACGAAGTTCTTCCGCACCCACCATATTCTCCCGACTTGTATCCAACAGATTACCACCTGTTCAGGAATTTAGACAACTTCGTCAAAGGAAAACTTTTTGAAAATGATCAAGTGAAAAGTGCGTTTTCAGATTTTGTTTCACTTCAAAGCTCAGAGTTTTTCAGTTCGGGGATAAAAAAGTTGGTGTCAGGTTGGGAAAAATGTGTAGAAACAGAAGGTAAATACTTGGAATAAAATTATCTTGTTTTCATATCGTATTTTTAATAAAAATCCTTTACCTTGAAAACGGACCTTTCATGTGACACAACCCAGTAATACCGCAGCAAAACAAAAAGATTATGGTAAGATAGAGATATGTTTCGATGTGTGTTGCACCAGCCAATGTCAACCCTAGTGTGAAGTGAAATTGTCAATAATTATTTAAATTAGAGGTATATGATTAAAAAATAAAAAATAATTTTTTTTTTCTTTTTAAGTTGGTGTTTTGGGGAGGGAGATATCACTCCATAAACTCAATACGATGGTGGACAGGAATTAGGCGAACTAGGAGTATAATCTGGTGCAGAAGAGAAGTCAACATTCTATTGTCAAGAGCGTCTGTATATTAACTTTCCACGAGGACTCTGCACTTCTTTAGGAAACATATTTACGAACATTTTATCCATGGCGCTTCCCTACCCCAGTTGTAGGAGAAAAAATCTGTTTCCTATAAGTTCTGGCTAAATAATATTAAAAAATAAAAAGCAATATTGATAAATTCATTTATATAAACAAAGGAGCGGCGTGGCCTCATTTGGGGTTCGAACCCCGGCTCTAGTAGAATTGAGTATTCTGTTTTTTTCGCCGTGAGGTGACCCTGGGGTACGGAGACCTTCCCAAGGCTCATCCAGCCTCAATAAGGGGGTACCCGAAAATTGTTGGAAAAAACCTGACGGCTGGACTACACTGCCGTTGGCCTAGAAACAGTACGAATCTCTGTATATATTTAGTCCAAGACACTTTATGGGCTGTAGAGATACAGGATTTTTTTAAAAAATAAACAATAAGGATTTTAAAAATAAGTTTTTCTTTTTTAACTATGTTAATAGTTTATATGATTAATTTTACTTTACAGTTTACACCATTAGCAAGACTGACCACCCAGAAACTCAATTTATGTATATTGGTATATTAAAATGAAATGAAAAGAATCTTTATTCTGGAACCAAGCCCCTTAGAACAAATACAATGAAACACAAAAAATTATTATATTATACAAACAATTAAAATGTACTTAGAGGAATGTTTTTTTTTTTTTTTTTTTTTTTAATTTGTCTTAATTTGCTTGATTTATTAACTAATACAGTTGTGAATATCAATAAAAAATTGGCTTTTAAGCCGTTTCAGAATTGGATAATCGAATAGAGGGGAAAACAGTAGAAATATTTTTTTCAGGTAGAGATTTTTCTCCCCGCAAATAAGAATAGTAATATATTGGGTTGTTTCACATGAAATGTCCGTTTTTATAGTTTCTGAAATACATAAAGGATTTGACAGGTCTCTGTTGTTTTCATGGGTACCTCATGTTCTCACTGAGCGGCAGCAAGACCCCATGTTTCAAAACAACCGAGAAAAAATTGAATGAACTTGGCTACGAAGTTCATCCGCACCCACCATATTCTCCCGACTTGTCTCCAACAGATTACCACCTGTTCAGGAATTTAGACAACTTCGTCAAAGGAAAACTTTTTGAAAATGATGATCAAGTGAAAAGTGCGTTTTCAGATTTTGTTTCACTTCAAAGCTCAGAGTTTTTCAGTTCGGGGATAAAAAAGTTGGTGTCACGTTGGGAAAAATGTGTAGAAAAAGAAGGTAAATACTTGGAATAAAATTATCTTGTTTTCATATCGTATTTTTAATAAAAATCCTTTACCTTAAAAACGGACATTTCATGTGACACAACCCAATAGATGGATAAAATACCGTTGGAAAACTAAAAATTTAAGAAAAAATAAGTTATTTAAATACCAAGATGTAGAGTAATATGCTTAAGTAATTGCTGTAGATAATAATTTCTATTATTATATAATTTAATCATTAAAAAAAATGTTTCCATCTAAACTCAATGTAATTCTTCTTTCAAATAGGATTTTATTAAAAAGCATCAAAAAAATATTTTAACATGAGAGGTTAGTGAAAGTCGTGTTCAGCGCGCACCATATTTTTTTAAAGAGTGATGACTTTGTTTTTTTAGGAGTTCTTTATTTAGTCGCTACCGTGTTTAGCACAGGAACACTTTTAACTGTCTTATATGCAAAAGAAGTGACAAGATTTGGTCATATTTAATTTAAAAAATTTTTCCTAATTAAGCAAGCTAGTGTGATTGGTGGAGTATTTCTCTGAAGATTTTTACTTTACCATCTATTCTAGCGATTGAATCTTTTAGGCCTCTTATGTTAGCTAGAAATCACCATTTGAAAACATCTCATTTTTTATTAAAATGAGATGAGAAGAAGGAAGAAAAATATAACAAGGTAGAACAATGTGAAGTTTAATAAACATTGCATAGAATGGAACTGCGTGTAACCACTGCTAATGTTCGTTAGCTGCTGATACCTGGCGTAAACAACTATCAACGGCTGCTTTAACTTTTGTATTCCTAAACAATTCCACAGGCGGTTTTACTTCCACTAACTACATAATTTGTAAAATCAACTTCTTATACCACACTGTATAACTATTTAAATAAATATATATGTATTATAAGCAATAGATAACAAAATGGGTTTCAGTTTTTATTTTCATAATGTTCGAATTTCATATCGCTTAACACCCCCTGAAGGGTCTTTGGCTTAGAGCTTGAATAAGGGAATAATATTTCTAGACTAACAATTATGTTATATGCTGGAGCTATAAACAAGTGTTGTTTTTTTAAAATCACAATACTAAAGGAAGATTTTCTGACCAAGGAGATTTAAAAAAAAAATGGAAATTTATATATATATATGTATATAATCTAATTCTAGTGCATAGGTATGAATGTGGCCAAGATTATAATTGTTTTATTTTATTTCATTTGTTTATTTTTTCCATTTGTTATTTAGGTTAACTTATTTTATTTTATTTTTTGCTTGTTTTACTTTGTACATATGGAATAAATGAATTCTTTTAGCTCTAATACTTATTGCCCAAGATAGTGGCAGATAGTATTATTTCTCAATAAAGCAATATTTAAAGTTAAAAAAATAAAAATTCTATACGTAAAATGTCTGTATTTTGATTTAAAAAAAGAAGTTAAAAAAAAAAAATCCGAATGAAATGAATATAATGGTTAAGTATTAGAACAAAGTAAAGTACCAACACTGTTAAAAAATTATTTGAATTGGTCCACATATTTTGGTCGTACAATGCTTTCAAAAAATCAACTTAAAGAAGATAGACTGCTATTTAAAGTTAATATTTATTCGCAGTGTTTATATATATATATATATATCGGGTTGTTGATTTTAATAAAAACTTCAGAATCTTGTGAATATTTGTAATCAATTATTTATCCCAATATTCCGTGTCGTGGAGTGAGGGTTGTCTGTGACCAATGCTTGAATTCGGTCATCATCAACATTGGAAAGACAACCCGAGAGCTTTGCGTCTTTAAAGTTAAAATTTCCGGTTCTTAACAGAGCAAAACCACTTACGAATGGTGCTTTCTCCTAAGGTATCATCGCCATACACACTACAAATTTAGGTTAACCGTCTGTGCACTTTATTTGAAGTATATCTATATTGACAAAAACTGCATTGTTGACTGCAGTCCACGAGAAATAGACCAATTTTATTTTTTTTAATCGTTAATTAATCGTAAGATAACGAAAAAAAAGTTATCGAGAAGAAATTAATCTTCAGATCGTTGTGTAAAATTTAATTAGCGTTTTCCACCCCAACTCCTAATATATAGTCTTCCGATCCAAACTCTCCAATCGGTCCTTCAGGTTTTTTTGAGTTGCAGATGTTTTGGGGCTCAATACTTTTAATTTTATTTATATCCCTACTGATACCGGCATTTTCCTCGCTGCACTTGCAGATGGATTGAAGTTCTGGAAATAACCGTATTGTCCAGCCTAAAGCAGAACAAATAATTTCGAAATCCGGTTAAAGTTTGTGGTCTTATCTCCCACACCTCCTGAAGCTTCCATTAGCTCAGCGACTTCTCCATCAGTAAGGTGACGGAGAGGAAAGACAGGGATTTTGTGGGTCATGTTTTTCTCTCAACAAGTGGAGGAACAACCTCCTAGCCCATAGAATGTAATACAATTAACTAAAATTATATAATAGTAATCAAAACTTTTTCTAATAAACACAAGGTAATTAAGTGGGAATTCTTTCGGAAATCCGACTTTTAATCCCTACCACACTGTTCCAATAAGAATAATGATAACAGGCTTAGTGAATCCGAAGATAAGATGATGATACCACTTGCCCACACAATTCCATTTAATGACCACTATCCCAAAGATATTCCTCCCAACTACACCTCGGTCAACGTCCCAACGCTCATCAATCATTATGGTTATCAGGGATTAGTAGCTTATTCTAAGACTAACAACTCAACACGCCGAGATTGTTATCAAACTGTCAGTATGATAAAATCATCTCAATCACAAAATGAAAGCCCCGCGATTCCGCGTTGTGTTGTCTTCTTAATTCCAAACAGTGGCCTCTGCTCTTCTTCGGGTATCTGAGGACGGAAAACCTTATTTTAGAAAATTTAAAAAGAACAACCTACCTTTGAAGCTTCTTAACGTTTCTTAAAAAACTAGATAGTCCTTATTTGTCTTCACTAAAATCATCCATGAAAATCTCAAAATCCCATCTGTTACAGCACGAAATATATATACGTCACAGCCTCTTTTAATTCCCAACTCCCTATTCACACAAACCCACTAATCAGTAACTGTCATCCCTATGTAAGCGAGAAAAAAAAAAAAAATAATAATAGCGAGGAGTTCTAAAATTAGTCATATGTTTTTGAAAATTCTTTTGAAAAGGAAGGGATTAAAGTGACAGATGAAAGATGTTTCTCTTTTAAAAACCTATGAAACACTTTTTAAAATGCCATGTTTATATACGAATGTTTTATTTGTTACTTTATACTGAGTGTGATTTTGGGTATCTTGAGGTACGCGTATCCCGCATGGTACAGGAACCTCTCACAAGGCCTAAAAAGCAGGTTAACAATTCAACGAAAAGCTCTGCTGCGGGTCACTAGGGCGTACCGAACTGTATCGCATGAGGCGGTGCAAGTCCTCGCAGGAGCAGTGTCTCTTGACCTAGTTCTGCAGGAGGATGGATTGAAGCACACGTTTAAGAGGGAAGGCTCAGCAGGCGTGCCAGATTATCTAAAAAGGAAAATTGACGAGGAACCCAGAAAATGGAAAACCGTTCTCCGGGAGGACACTATAGAAAAGTGGAATCGACGGTGGGTGGCATCTCAAAAGCTACCTTAAGAACATACTTCCCCACCGTCCAGTCTCGTTTAGATGCAAAATGGTTTAAATGCAAAAGTTCCTGTTTTTGATTTTTAATATTTTATATATATATATATATATATATATATATATATATATATATATATTATTTATTATTTTTTTTTTTATTCTTTTCTTATATGTAGTTATCTTATATAATTATTTGTATTTAACTTAAAATATTGTATCTGTATTATTAGTATTATGTATGTTTTAGTGTATTATGTATTTTATTTTATTATGTATTATGTATTTTGTAATTAGTTTATTTGTATGTATTATTTTCGTATTGTATGTATTATTTCGTATATTATTTATAATTTTTGTATTGTATTTTATTATTTATCATGTATGTATTATTATTTATCATGTATGTATTATTATTAGTATATATGTATGTATTATTAGTATTATTACTTTTATTATATTGTATATACATTATTAGTTTAGGGCTAAAATAACCTATATGGCTGAAAAGCCTTTATGTTACAAAATAAATAAATAAATAGATGCAAAATGGGTCCTCCCGGACTACTGGCTTACGCAATTTCTCACAGGGCATGGGGGCTTTCGACCTAAACTCTCAGGCTTTGGGATAGATATCGATCCCTTATGCCCTAGCTGTGGAGTACTCGAGTCTGCTGAGCATATCCTGTCAACTTGCACCGCCTTTGAACTCCAAGATTTCTGAGGAAAACCGGACTCTACGTCTTATTAGACAACGAATTTCCTCAGCTGGTGACTAAAAGAAACTACCCGTACTACAAAGAGTTCGTATACGGGTGGAAAAGAGTCGTGGGCCCAGACCATTTTAGGATCCGGAGAAGACCAGCGGGAAGAATAGAAGACAGAGAAGGTGCTCCTTAAGGTTAAAAATTAGAAGACGGACAATCTTAAAGAAGATTGTTTGCGACGTCAACGACTAGACGTTGTCACAACCAGTGTTGCATATTATGCAAGGAAGGGTGTTTACATAAATAAATAAATAAAGGTTTTATTTGATACGTAAAATAGTATGAGGTCGTTGATAGGAAAACATTAAGCTAAAAGAAGAATGAGATAGTAAGGTCGCTTCCTGATAGTGAGGGACTATCGTTGGAGTCAGCTGATGACCTTTATATCTCGGGCCCCAGTCAATGATATTTCATTGTAAACAATATGCTATTTCAATTGACCTCTTTAATTCATAAAGGAAATTATAAATCAACGTAATTTCATCGTACTCGTATATCGCAATACGTTCTATTAAAGTGCATTATTTAATTTTCTCATAAACGGTCGCTATTTATAACGCTTCTTCAGATAATTGGTAGGACAACCTCAAAGAATAAATGTGTATTGAATAAATATGTTTTAGTTGACTGTAGAAATATGACATTTTGATCAAACAAATTTAATCACCTGATATTTAGGAACATAGGACCACCACTGCTTTCTAGCAATTTACAGAACAGATTTTTCAGGCTACGTGATTTAAAGTCCCTTGAAATTCGCAAACTCCTAGTATCCTCTCTCACTTTCCTCCACTTCCATTATGGCTGCCTGGTGTTATGCTGAAGATGTTAATGAACTGCTTCATTAGATTCATCTTCGGGATACCCAAGCGCTCTCATGTCCCACCTGGTATGAGTTTAAGTGGCTTTACCCGAACTTTCGACGGTAACCCTTGTTAGGAGTTTTTAATTCCTTAAAAACAAATAACCCTCTATATCTACATGTTCACCCCATTCTCCTCTTCCACTCTTTCGGCACAAGATTCCAGCCCATGAACCTATCTTTACCTATTAGCATCTTTATTTTGGAATTCCTTATCCATGTCCATTCGCACATCTTAACACTTAACTTCCTTTATGAACCCACTATCTATACAGCTTGAATACAATCTGCCGCACTTTTATAGTTTAACTATTTAGCCATGTTGGAAATTGAAATAGTCATAGTTTTATATTTTCCTAATATTAACAATATGCAATTTATTTTGTATGTTATTTTGATTCATAATGTGCAAGGATGGCAGTCAATTGGTTTATGCATTTTTGATCAGCTGTTAAGTGACTTCTGGGCAGAGTGCTTTGTGGGATAGATAGAGTCACTCGCGTTCTGGACAGATGTTTTAAGTTGGTTGTGACAAAATGTCTCATATTATTTGCATAATCGCAAATCACACGTCAGAAAGTAGACACCGGAAGTAGTAGAAAATTATCGCAAGGAGTAGGAAACACAAGAAAGGAAAAAAAGAACATCCCAGGCGGGAGAGGGAAGGAAGTCATCACGGATACAGTAAACCTTCGTTTTAACGAACTCCAAGGGACCAAAAACTTCTCTGTTCGTTATAAAAGAATTTGTTATATCCGATAAATATATTGTATGTATTTTATATGTCTTGGTATTAATTCAGGTGGTTAAAAAGAAATATTTTCAATACAGCATTAGCTTTCAGGCACATGTTTATTTAGAAACTACATAAGCAGTTAAAACTATGCACTATGTACATACATCTATCTTGTTTCACATTTTACATAATACTTTCAGATTATCATAAACCATCATTCAAAGTACAAAACTAAAAAGGAACCTACAATGTCAGAATCACAGCAATTCATATAAATTTAAAATAATAAAAAATATACATATATATATTTTTTTTTTTTGCACATCCCGATGAGGACGTAACGGAGGCATCGATTTTATCTTTATTAGCAATAATCGTTGATAGACATTTTGATATCCCGTATTTTTCCGAAATTTTCGATTTCGACTCAATTTTTTTTATCCACTTCTTGGAGAATTCAGAATTGTATTTAAATCGATGGATGTTTTCAATTCTGAGGTCCACAAAAGCAGTTCGTTAATTCGTTATAAGAGAATATTTCGTTATAAACGAGGAGAAAGCATAGTTTTCTATTCATTTTTCAAGGGACCGCAACGATAGTTCGTTATAAACGGGTGTATGTTATAACCGTGTTCGTTAAAAAGAGGGTTTACTGTAGAAGGAACCACCGCTTGTACATATATAACTAGTATTTTGTTATCTCTTCAATTAATATAAGTTTGTTTATGTTCTCTCTATTATTAATTATTTACCCACAACGAAATAACCCAATTCGACGGAAAATTCGGCGACCCATAATAACGACCTAGTTGAGGCTGCGAGCAAATGCGTCAGTTGACCCTCTTCCCAACAAGCCTCTTTATTTTTATTTTTTTCTTATTCAATTGTTATGCTAATTTTTCACAGTTTTATTACTTTATTGAGGTAGCAATATCTAAGTAAATTCACCGTATGTAATAAAATTGGTCAATCATCAAAAAATGTGTATAAGATTATAATTTTTTTATCGACCGAAGATAAATTATAAAATGTAAATTTATATTATTCATAGAGGAATAGCTGACCAAGTATAAAAAAACTATTCTGATTTCATTTTTCAATTTTCATTCTAGTATAAAAGACCTTAGGTCCATCTCGACTAGTTGTCTCGGTTTCCAACATGGTAGAATAAAACCGCTGTCAAACATGGACATTGAGAGGTGTTAACTGTTATTATAATATTATATAATTTCATATAATATATTAAAATTAACTGTAATTTTAAGCACACAGCACAACAGATCAGTACATCTTTAAATGTCACGTTAAACAAAATAATAATAAGTCACACATATTTAAAGTACAATGAACAATAAAGGAAACTAAGATTACTATTTCAATGAATCTTTATCTTTTATATAACGGTTAAGTACCATGGTCACGCCCCTGCGCTGTCATAGTAGACGTCTACTGCAAAAATAAAGTGTGAGTCAGTTTTTTTTTTCCGTGCTTGATGAGACCACAGTAAGAAAATCACCTTACAATGCTTACTAAAACTTTAACTTCACTCTAAATAACTTTGAGGGTATTAATGAAAAATACACGGTCGTCCGTGTCCCAGAGACAGCTCAACTTATCTAGGTGTTGATCAAGCGGTCTACTATGAAATGAATTTAATAAGTGAGTTGACAGGAGAATCTTTTTTTTTTTTATTGAAATTTACAACTGTATTAGTAAATACATCAAGTAAATTGGCTCATAATATAGATAATATACATGAAAAGACATGAAGAGAATATGCCCATTGGCAACATTCCACTAGGTAATCTACACAATAAGGTCTCGAGGCCATCTTCTTTTCAGACAACCTCGGAGGATTGTCAGGAATGGAAGAGGGAGCAAGGATTGAAACTGGTGGGGTAATGTGGGAGAGGAGTTTGTCATGGAAGGAATGATACCTCGTACGGGCCAAATCAGTAACATATGGGACATTAAGGTCTTTATGGATGAGTTTGTTGGTGACAAAATAAGGAGCATTGAGGATTTTTCGAAGGATTTTGGATTGTAGGGATTGAATACGGGAAGAATTTGATGGTTTAGTAGAGCCCCAAAGCTCAACTCCGTACGTCCAGATAGGCCTTATGATGGTAATATAGATGAGCCTTTTGTAGTTTAGTGGAAGGTTAGAGCGTCTGTCTAGTAAGCGTTGAAGTAAGCGAAAGCGTTGGGCAGTTTCTTGTCGTTTCAGTCTTGTGCGCGGATTCCAAGTTAGTCGTTTGACAAGTAGGTCCTATCCTAAATAGCGAATCTGTTCAACCGGGACTAGCGGAATATTAGTAAAGGACACTGTAGGGCAGGATGTCGTAGGTTTACGACGAAGGGTAAAGGTAATTTGGTGGGATTTGTTGGAATTGATTTTGATTCTCCAATTTTGACACTATACTTAAAGGTCTCTGATGTGGGATTGGAGAGTTTGAGAGGCAATAGTAGGATCATTATTGACTGATAACACGCAAGTGTCATCAGCATAGGTAGTAAAGGAAGGTGTTAGGATGGTTTGGGATATCAGCTGTATAGACTGTGTAAAGAAGGGGTCCTAGGATACTGCCTTGAGGAACGCCGGCAGACTGAGTAAATAGGGATGAATAGGAACTATTGTGACAGTAGAATCTAAAAAAAGGAATTGCCAGTGGCTGCTCAACTGCTTATTGGTACATTACTTTGTCATACTAAACATAAGAATATCCACAAATTGTCCTAAACCTTCCTTATCTATACAAACAAATCTCCAAGAATACAGATAATTTTTCTTTTCACTGAGTTGGGCTATTTGTTCTTTAATGTTAGTGCACAGGAATTTGACAAGGGACATTCTATTTGTACATTTAGCTAAAACAAGGGTTCCATTTCTGAATCTCGACGGCAGAGCGTCCTAGGAGTTGCATTTGCCTGAATCCTCGGATCCTGGCTCTCCACCGAATTTCATAGTTCTTATTCGGTTTTAATGAAATTATCCATTATCCATTATTATACTGACCGAGTTAGAGCCAATAATTCATGATTTTTCAGCATTTGGCTGAATTTATCTAACAAGACGATGATTTACAAAAGGTACTATAAACATTTTAATAAAGTTAACAGGAAACGTAAATATCTCAAATTCGTTTGTTTGTATATTAATTTATTTGATTCCTTTCACATTTAAATCTATAATTATGTTTTTCCTATAACATTATTTATACGTTGTGGAAGGAAATGTTAAATGCAATTTGACACAAGATCCGCTATCTAGGTATCCTGCTTGACCAACGAGTAACATGGAATCCGCACACAAGACTGAAACGACACGAAACTGCTCGCCGCTTTCGGTTAACTTTTGCACTCACTAGACATACGCTCAAACCTTCCACTTAACTACAAAAATCTCATCTACAAGACTATCTATCATATGCCAATCTGGACTTTCGGAGTTGAGCCTTGGGGCTCTACTGAACCGTCGAATAAATGCATACACAAAGACCTAAATGTTCCATACGAAGCTGATTTGGCCCGAACTAGGTATTACTCCTTCCATGACAAACTCCATTCCCACTCTAACCCACTAGTTTTAGTTCTTACTTCCTCTTCTATTCCTGATAATCCGAGACGTCTATAAAGAAAATGGCCTCGCGACCTTCTGGTTTGATTACCTCCTGGAGTGCTGCCAACTGGTAGTTTCTTATCATTTCTTTTTCATGTAATTCATCTTTTAGCTAATTTACTTGTTTTATTATTATATACAGTTATAAATTTCAGCAATATACAAAAAAATAAATAAAAATGTACACTAAATGCCTATATGAAATATAATTTCTCAGACGTGGTTTTAAAAGGACTTGTCTGATCTTTTGCGGATATCGGATGACAGATATCGATACAAAGAAATGAGTAGAATACAAATTTTTCAAAACATTAATTTCTTTAACAAAATGTTCTTTAGCACGTTTTTAGGAAATTCAATTGTGTCCGCCAATTTTTTTTACTTTCACTTACTATATATAGTAAGGAAAGTATTGCGATCGTGAAAATTTTCGAATTCCAGTTTTCAACGGAAATACACGTTTTAGGGTCCCCTGAGTCCAAATAACCAAGTCCCGCAAAAAGGTCTGTGTGTGTGTGTGTGTCTGTGTGTGTGTGTGTGTCTGTGGTAACTCCCGGGCGGAAACGGTAAGTCCTATGAAACTGAAATTTCATATTTAAGACAACTATACGCCCGAGACGTGACAAAATTTTTTTCATCAAAATGAGCTTACCAGAAGAGGCACTTTATACCATGCATTTTGCACATTTTTTCGATTTTCTCAAAAACGGTTCCGACGATTTTGATTAAACTCGCTATATCGATGTAAAATTAAATGGGCTTTAATATCATGTAGGTTTTATTTGGATAAAAATGGTCTGACAGGGCTTAAATGCCGATATTTTAAATTTTCTTCCTCTAAAGTACCTTTAATTTTTTAGATTCAATAATAATAACTAGATTATCTTGTTAGCGCTGATGAAAAACAGGTAAATATATAAATTGAATAAATTCGATACCCAACTAAAGGAGAAAACAGAAAAAATATTATTTTAATGCAATTTTTCGTTTTTAAACATAAGAGCAGTAATATACATGAATGATATACCGTTGGAAAGCTAAAGATTTTAGAAAAAATATCATCTCATACACAAGCTTTTAGAAGTTAATGGAGAGTGATGAAAAGAAGATAAATCTAACTGATTATTTAAGATAATAATATAATAGATTTTTTAATAAAACACATGTTTCTATATAAATTCAATTTGATTAATTCCTTAATAATCTCACGTATTTTTATCTCTAACTCTATTTGAAAATTCTTTCATTGATTTTAAAAATGGAGGTAAGTGAAAGTCGTGTGTTGCCCGCACCAGATTTTTTTTTTTTTTAACATTAATTAGTACCTTATTGAGTTAAACGCCCCATTTTATGGCAATTATTACGAACAAGAGATCTGATCCAAGAAATAACCTATTTTAACCAGCGTGGCAAGGTCGAGATTTTTATATCATACTTCAAAATATTGTTTGCAGTAGAGTGCTTATCATAAAGGCTGAGTTTTGGGAATCAGACCAATTTTGAAGAGCTGATCCCATTGACAACACAAAAGACCTGACTAATAACTTCGTGGTGGCTACAGCAAAGCGAAGAAAGTTTTGACTATTGATTTTATCACTAGTTTTTGAAAAACTGCTAAGTTATCCATAACTTCTGATATAATGGATATATTATAAAAAAGAAAATCATGACCATTGACGTACATCGTTTAAGAGATTTATCAATCGAATCTTTCTTAAAATACAAACAAACTCGAAAACCGATGCTTCAGATATTTTATGACGCCATCTACTACAATAGATTGTATATCTTTCCTGTTTTCCACGCAAATTTTTGAGTTTACCAAACTTCCCATTGTGAACAATATGGGTGTTTATAGATAATTCCGATTCCCCAAGTATTTTTCGAAATTAAATTGTTAATATCAGTAAGGTTAGAACGGATTATTAGGAAGTACGTAGGGAAGAGGAATGGACCGAGTTTAGAAAGGAGTTCAGAATGGCAAACTCAGTCAAAAGCCAGTTCTACGTCAAGAAAGGCTCTAATGCACTACATTCTACTTTCAAAGGTGGAGGATATAACAGATACCACACAATGACACCCATATATAGTAAAATAGGATCTTCCAAATTCAAAGTTATGGTCATAAATATATATTTTTTTTATTTAATCATTTATTGAAATTTACATATACTAATACATCAAGTAAATTAGCTAACAGAAATACATGAAAAAGACATGAAGAGTAAATGCCCATTGGCACTACTCACTGGATAATCTAAACTAATAGGTCTCGAGGCCATCTTCTTTTCAGGCGCCTCGGAGGATTGTCAGGAATTGAAGAGGAAGCAAGGATTGGAACTAGAGGATTAGAGTGGGAGTGGAGTTTGTCATGAAAGGATTGATACCTGGTTCGGGCCAAATCAGCAACATATGGGATTTTAAGGTCTTTATGGATACGTTTATTTGTGACAAAGTAAGGAGCATTGAGGATTTTTCGAAGGATTTTGGATTGTAAGGATTGAATACGGGAAGAATTTGATGGTTTCGTAGAGCCCCAAAGCTCAACTCCGTAAGTCCAGATAGGCCTTATGATGGTGATATAGATGAGCCTTTTGTAGATAAGTGGAAGGTTGGAGCGTCTGTCCAGTAAGTTTTGTAGTAAATGAAAGCGACGGACAGTTTCTTGTCGTTTCAGTCGTGTGTGGGGATTCCATGTTAGACGTTGGTCAAGTAGAAGTCCTAGGTAGCGGATCTGTTCAACTGGAACAAGCTGAATATTATTAAAGGAAACTGTAGGACAGGAAGTCATAGGTTTACGACGAAGGGTAAAGGTAATTTGGTGGGATTTGTTGGAATTGATTTTGATTCTCCAATTCTGGCACCATATCTCAAGCTCTCTGATATGGTAGGAGGAATCTATAACTAAATTAAAGAATGCTGGCAAACGCTATTCATTCTGTGGTACTACCCACAAAACTTTCTTAAGACCGACAGAAACACTGCTGTCTTTCGAAGGCATTATTGTCACTGACTAATGTTGTAAAATTTCCTTGCCATAAAAAAAAATGAAGAAAAAGGCGATTTCAACATCTTCTTCCTCCTGTTTGTTCTAACTAGTTAAAGAGGGATCCATGATACATACGTTCAAATGAGATAGAGTAATACCAATTTCGATATTTTCAATTTAATTTAAATTATTCACTACAATTCGATGCCTATAATTACCGGTTATGACTAATGAGCTGGTTAAAAATAATATAAATAATTTTTTAATGAATTTTCGTTAAGACAGTAGCACATATGTGACCTGTTTAAACCAAAATCTATATTATTATTTTTCAAACCATTATAACAAGAGTTAGTGAACTGAAATAACGAAGCCGCAAACGTAAATAACACATAAAAAAATGTCTGCACATATTTTTCAGAGATATGGATCACGTGGTTTAAAAGAAAATCTTAAATTATATTTACATAAGCCCGACGGCATTCTTTGATTATAAAATTTCAAAACCATTCAAATCAGATAAGAAACTTGTCGAGTTGAAGTGTAAGACAGAATGGGGACTTGAAATATTGGTTAATCACGGTATCTTTCCTATAGTGACAAATTATAAACGAAAATTGCATAACATTGTAAAAAGCTATAGACAGCTCTAAGTGGCCACACCTAAGATATGGTGAAAAAATATCTAAGTAGATGGTAAAAAAAAACTGTAACATTAATTAAATAATTAGTTAACTAATAATAAAGAAATGTATCTTCAATGTCAACACTGTGTAATTATATGAAGAATCAAACATTCATTTACAAATCCACAATCAAAAAGATTCTTGAAATATCATTGACCTCATTTCTATTGGGTTGTATCACATGAAATGTCCATTTTCAACGTAAATGATTTTTATTAAAAATACGACATGAAAACAAGATAATTTTGTTCCAAGTATTTACCTTCTTTTTCTACACATTTTTCCCAACGTGACACCAACTTTTATATCCCTGAACTGAAAAACTCTGAGCTTTGAAGTGAAACAAAATCTGAAAACGCACTTTTCACTTGATCATCATTTTCAAAAAGTTTTCCTATGACGAAGTTGTCTAAATTCCTGAACAGGTGGTAATATGTTGGAGACAAGTCGGGAGAATATGGTGGGTGCGGAAGAACTTCGTAGCCCAGCTCTTTAAATTTTTGCACGCTATGTTTTGAAACATGGGGTCTTGCTGCCACTCAGTGAGATCATGAGGTACCCATGTATCGAGCTTTTTTACTTTCTCAATACACTTTAAATGTCTGGAAACGGTAGACAAGTTTTCCAAGTCGGTATCCCCAGCTGAAAACTTAGCAAACTAACGGCGAATGGTCCGTTCATTAACACTCCCTTCCCCAAACGCCTTGCAAATATTTCTAGCGGCCTCAGCTCCTGAATGGCCGAGTTTAAACTCGTAAAAAAATATTACTCGAAAATCGCGAGTTTCCATGTTCATATTTGGAGGTATGCTAAAAAGTGGGTAATTGATTGGGAAGCTAATGTTTATAATACAAAGGTAGAGGATTAGAAACTGTTTACTTTAAATATGTAAACATTCGGAAGAAAACAACAGAGACCTGCAAAATCCTTTAAGTATTTCAGTAACTATAAAAACGGACATTTCATGTGAAACAACCCAATATATAATGTGAAAATAAACATCAATTTTGAGACAAAAATGCAGTCAGTAGACACGTATCACGAATATTCTAGAAACACGGTACTAATATGAGAAGTAAGAATTTTACGAAAGTATATTCCCTATAGATATAAACGAGTTAAGAACGCCAACTGTTCTTATTTGGGGCCTATAGAACTAATAAAAAGAGTGAACATATAAATACGAGCACTGATCTATTTTTAAGTTCACTCGATGTTCAGTATTTTCAAGACCCGTTTTCGATTGTATATTTAAATCTTAGATGGAATCCTTATACTAGTCTTAAACGACAAGAGACTGCTCGTAGATACCGTTTAATACAACACTTACTTGACAAACGACCAAAACTCCCTATTTACTACAACAAACCGATTTATATAACCATTCTTAGACCTATTTGGACATATGGCATTGAGCTATGGGGCTGTACATTATTTTGTTACTAATAAAATAATCCATAGAGAACTCAATATCCCACTAGTTGCAGACTTAGCCCAAAATCGATACACCTACTTTTATTCCAAACTACCAGCCCACACAAACCCGCTTGTCAGTAAACTCACGTCACTATTTCTTCCTAGAATCCTCCGAGGCGCCTGAAAATACGTTGGCCTCGAGACCTGCTAATAAAATAAACATTACAGTGTTACCAAAAAGAATGATTGAAGTGTAACCACTGGGTAGCTTCTTCACAAGACTATTTCATGCCTATATTTGTAATTTTAGCCCTTTCACTTGTTGTATATATTGTATATACACTTGTAAAATCAATAAAAATATATTTAAAAAAAAAATCTTGTGAGCTACCATTTGGTCTATACTATTTGGTCGAGATGAAATTGAAAACTACAACGATATTTGATAAGAAATGGGTAATACGCAGAAAATATTGGAGAACCTTTTAATGTAGGATGAAAGAAACAGCATGTGTAGAATGAGAAAAGTAAAATATGACAACGAAAGCTGCCTCCATCGGAATCGATTGCCCTGAAAAGATACTTGAGCAAACTTGGCGGTCACAACAGAAAAGTAGATGTGAAGGTAGGTGTTAAGATAGTAGGTGTTATACTATTAGTAGGTGTTATACTATTATGACTAATACAATCCTAAGGTCAAGGCGTACTATATTTAATCGACCTTCAGGAAGATTAATTTGTTCCTAGGAATAATCCATCGTTAAAGAGCCTCAGGAGGATTAAGATCTAGGGTTATCTTCGGAGAGCTGACTCAACTGCAGAAACGTTCAAGGGATTGCCATTAAAAAAACTGTTAACCACTTTGTAGAGGCTAATTACATCACTGGAAAACAAGAAGACTTGGAACAACCAAGCTGTTTGAAACGCTGAGCGACTACATCTAAGATCTAAGATAAATTTTTTTTAGTGAGTTGAATTCCACTTCTGTAACCCGATTTGACGAAGAGATGAATTGGCTTTACCCTTCCTACCGGTTTAAGTACTTCCTGACATCCTTACTCTTACAATATCTGTAATTCCAAGGACCATCGTATATCTAAGATATACTTTCATTCAAATCCTCACCCTCCTTCCGCAACAATCGTTAACAGCCTTCAGACCTGTATAAAACATCTCATCGACCCATAGCTTTCGAGGGATCCTTTCTAATCCAATTCTCGTCCGTATGGAATTCTATCCCTTCATATATTCGTCACTCTGATACTCTCCCGATCTTCAAATTTAATCTATTTAATAATTTCCTTTCCGAATAATTCCTAAAGAAGCATAAATATATTTGCGAAGTCCGATAAAATTAGTAAATAAAACATAGATAAACAATTAACTAATTATAATACTTTATTATGCGTTGCATTCGAACATTTAACTATATTATTTCAACATCTCACCAATATTGTAAATCTCTTATGTTTAAAGTTTGTAATTATGGTTTGCATTTATGCAAATTTGTTTACTGTCAAGTTTTAATTTAATTTATTGCTATAAACAATTTTTTAATTGGTTTTGGTTTGATTTGTTTTGTTTTTTTTACTTTAAGTTCTTTTAAATATATTTTGTAATTTTATTCTAAAGGGAAGTTCTTTGTTCCATGTTAAATAAAGAATTTATTATAATTATTAAAATTGTATTTACTGTCTGTACATGGTTGTTAGGGGGAAAATAAGCATTAATTTTAATGTAAAATAAAAACTTATAATTTCAACTTCAGAAAAACAATATCCCACGATTTTAATTTATTTATGATCGTCTCTAATTTTAGAGTTTTTCCAATAAATCATACCTGTTACCGACATTAATAAATCATTTCTAAAATCGATGAGTCAACAAATCTACTTTGTTGGGAACTTAATACGCCAAAGACAAGGCAAGGAAATTATCGGCTGTCATACCATAATTGAACCGTATTTTAAACTAATTTATGATAATTATGCAATAAAAAACCAATATTATAAATTTGTATTGTAGCATGTTTTATTCGGATAATAATTTGTTTATTCGGGGGGAAAGAAATAAAACATTGAAGTCTTCCAACAAGGTCCTATTTCAATTTCTAAGAGGTATTTTTTTTTATTTTATTTATTTTTTTTTTTTTTTTTTTTTTTTTTTTTATATTAGATCCTAAACCATTGTTGTACCAATTAATCAAAAGGCGGTAGGCAGTTCCATTTAAATTTCACCAGGATCCGACAAAAACGTTTAGAGATGAGAGATTTTTTTATTAAGTATCGGAAATGTATGCACTGGACTACTTATATCCGAAACCCGGTTGTGGCTAGTTAATTATTTATTGTGTTATACAATCACAGTGCCGACCCTGGGATAGACACCTAGGGCTCACCCAGTCTCTGCAAAGTGTATACCCGAAAGTTGGGTTAAAAAAAAAAAAAAGACGGCAGAGCGTGATCTAGGCATAATCACCTACTTGCATGGCCGTTGGTCGAGAAAACGGTGTGAATATATAAAACATTCACTGAGTAGCCTAGGCATCAACCTTAAAAATCGGTCAAGCTACAGACAATTAACATAGTAGCATATAACTACGAATAAATTATAGTTATTATAACAAAATCACAGTATACTTGAACAGGCATGTAAATGACATTTTTTTGTTGATACGCGATATTTTTTTTTGTATTAATTTTTTTTATTTGAGTTTGCACCGTCAAAAAAATGCTAAACGATTTTTTTTTTTTTAAATGGGTGCTACAAAGGTTAGTAGCAAACTTAAATATTTCGAATCAATTAGCGGTACAATAATTCATGACTTATGGCGTTGGAGCCAAGCCACGCCTCGACTCTTTCATTTTAACTAACATTGTTCTACTTGAAGGAATTAGTCCGGGTTGCGGTCGATGAATGAAACAATTAGGTAGTTTCAACAATTTATTTTCTGCAAACGTTTCGAACCCCATTGTGGGTCGTCATCAGGGCTAAAAAGATACAAGAGATACATTTACAATAAGATTAAATATACTTTAAAAAAAATATATTGAGCTAAAGGATGTCAATATTAAAACATAAAAAGGAACTAGATGTGTACAGAAATCGACTAATTAAAATACAACGATTAAGGTATAATAATGAGAGGGCTATACAGAACAGATAATGACTGAAGATAATGTACAAAGGTATAATTATATCCAATAACATTGTTCTAATTTGATTTCTTGGACGTTATCACCCCAATTCGGAAATAAATCACTAGGTGTTTACTAAAGCAAGGATTAGTTGATTTGAAAAAGTCAATTGTGATATTAAACCTTGGATACTTATACCTTGGTGATTAAAGCGGTCGAGTTTTGAAGTCCGTTTTCATTTCAATTCTCATCAGTTTATAATATAAGAACACCTTAAATCTTTAAAGTAAACAATTAAAAAAAATAGCCGCCACAAGTGAGGCGCCTTCAATATTTGTAGTTATACAATTCCGGCTAAGTCAGTGTAAAGCTGATTGCTTCCTAACAACAAGAAGGCGTTAAAAACGCCTATAGTAATCAGCACTATTTTATTAAATAAATAAAGCCTAATATATTTTGTAATAGGTAGACAGTATTATATTACATTTTATGTAAGGTTGATTAGTAAATAAGAAACCTTTAAGACTGACATGATAAGATCATATCCACTTAATTTTTTAAAAACAATCAAGCACAAGCTCAAGAAATATCAAAACAATAGGTAGGCAAATATATATTTATCACATGAATACGGCGCTTGAGACGCCGAAAGCTTCTAAAAGTCTATAGTTTATATAATTTAACATGAACCGCTAATTTTGTTTAACATAACTTGAAGACTTTTTTTTTATTTATAGTAATTTACTACTGTATTAAACAATACAATGAGTAAATATGCAGTATGAAGAAAAGTCATGAAAATGACTTGAGGAAGAACCCAGTGGTAGCACTTCACTAACTATTTTAAGGAAGTAGGTCCCGAGGCCACCTTCTTTTCAGTCGCCTTGGAGGGTTATCAGGGATATATAAGGAAGGACAAGCGAGTTTGTATGGGCAGGGAGTTTAGAATGAAAAAAGGAGTATCTATCACGGGCTATGTCTGAAACAAATGGGAAAATAAGATCATTATGGAGGAGTTGATTTGTGACAAAATAAGGGGCATTCAGGATTTTGCGAAGGATTTTAGATTGGAAGCGGGAGGAATTAGATGGTTTCGTAGAGCCCTAAAGCTCGATTCTATATGTCCAAATAGGTCTGATAATAGTGATGTAAATGAGTCTTTTGTAATATACTGGAAGGTTTGTCTAGTAAGTGTTGATGTAATCGGTATCTTCGAGCAGTTTCTTGCCGTTTCAGTCTTGTCTGAGGATAATTTGAAGACTAATTTATTTTTTACTTGTACTTACCTATATATGAAATATATAGTAAGAGAAAGCATTGCAATCGTGAACATTTTCCAATTGAGGTTTTCAACGAAAATAAGCGCTTTAGGGCCCCCTGAGTCCAAATAACCAAGTCGCGCAAAAAAGTCTGTGGGTGTGTGTGGTATGTCTTGCGCGAAAACGATGACTCTTACGAAACTGATACTTTATATTTAGGGTATCGAAACTTTTTACGAGTTTCTCCAAAATGAGTCTAGCAATTTTGATTAAACTACCTTATCGATGTAAAATTAAATGGGCTTTTATATCTTATATGTTTCATTCAGATTGAAATAGTCTGACGGGCTTTCAATGCCGACATTTCAAATTTTCTTCTTCAAAAGTATCTTTATTTTTATAGATTCGAAAAAATTAACAATATCGTCTTGTTAGCATCGATAAAAAAAAAAAAGAAAACTGTACCACTACAACCCATGAAGAGTTTTAGGGCTCAGTACATGTAGAGATTCGTACCGTTTCTAGGCCAACGACCGTGCAATGACGTGATTCGGCCAAGATCACGCTCAGCCGCCAGGTGTTTTTTTTTCTCTCCTTTTTTGGGTAAACATTTTATAGAGGCTGGGTGTGCCCCAGGAGGGTCTCCATGCCCAGGATCGCCCCCCGGCTGAAGTAACAGAATAAATAATATTCCGCCACAGCCAGGTCTCGAACCCAGGACCCGGAGCACAGTAGACTAGCGCTCTACCCACTAGACAACGCCGCTCCCTAGCATCGATAAAACACGGGCAAATTTAAACAGTTGAACGAATTCGATATCCAACTAAGATAGAAAAGAGCAACAATATTTTTTTAATTAGTTTTTGAACACAAGAACTTGAATTCGAAATTTTTCACAAATACTTTCTCTTACTATATATATATATTTTATACATAGGTAAGTAAAAGTAAAATTAATAATAAGAACTAAGTAATACAAATTAACAATAAAACCGCGCAAAGAATTGTGACAGATATAGGTGTGCCGTCAGACAGTAACGTTTGATAACCATTAATATTTGGAATACACCTAGGTAAACAATTAGTTCTATAGTAATGAAGAGGATTTTAGAGTACATGTTTACATTTCAAGAAAGTAATTGCCTCATTATAAAAACCCATTCAGATGAACATTTCAGTAATATAATGAAACGAATTGATTTTAAGAAATAATATCAAATGAATATATTTGTAATCTTTAGATACAATATCATAGTAATGAAACTAATACTTCGGCTTCGAACCGAACTGTAGCAGGATAATTATAATTATGTTATTACAGCAGTAGGGATTCCTCCCGAGCTCCTATAAAGTGGGTACCGAAAATTGGAGGGAAACCTTGGAATTGAACGTGATCCCGGCCAAATCATCTGCTTTTACAACCATTGGCCTAGAAAGAGTACGAATCACTATAATGTACTGAATCCAAGACCCTTAATAGTCGCGTAAATAATTACACTTCATAACTGGTTCTTCCGATAACTACAAAACGTGGAAGCAAATTTCCTTTTGTGAAGCAAACACATATATAGCTAACCGGATCTGAAATAGTAAACAGTACAGGCAAAAAAAAGCGTTTTAGCCTCAATTCTGGGTAGTTTACACATGCAGTATTTTCTATGTAGCCAGTTATCCTGGTTTCTAGCCCCCTCAGATAATTATGCAACATGAAACGTAATAATTCTATTGTATCTCATTCTTGGCCGAATACGTAATGTACGCCAGAGATGGACAAATTCGTATTCAAAAATACGAATAAGAATGCATTCGTGAAGAACGGGTTTTGTGAATAATAATATATTCGTATTTAAAAATACGAACACGAATATATTCATACCCAAAAATACGAACACGAATATATTCACCAATGTCAATACGAATACGGGCGTATTTCGCTGGTTTGGACAGGATTAAGGTTACATTTAATCAACAATGGCACATTTTTTTAATTTCTAAAAATATAATTTATACATGCATTAATTAGTACCATTTTATCATTGATGGAGACGGCAGATGAAATGGGACTGTGCATCAACGAAGAGAAAACTAAATATATATGAGGACTAGTGAATCTACAAACAATGGAATTCAGGAGTTTGTAGAAATGGGTCCTTATAAATTTCGGAAAGTGGATAGTTTCACTTATCTAGGACATATCGTGAGCGCTTCTAATGATGTGTCCCTCGAAATAAAGAAAATAATATTCAATGCCAATAGATGCTATTTTGGGCTGCGGAGACATCTTGGGAGCTCATTTCTATCCAGGCAAATTAAAATAATGTTGTATAAGACCCTCATTAGGCCAGTATTGACGTATGCCTCCGAAACATGGACCGTATCAAAGACCAAAGAAAAAGACATAGCGATCTTTGAAAGAATGATATAACGGAGGAATTAATGTGAACGGCCAATGGAAAAGACGTACCAATAGAGAAGTGTACGAAATATTTGGGGAGCCTGATATAGTTTCCTGGATGGAGATGAGCAGGCAACGATGTGCCGGACATGTGGCGAGAATGAGTAACAAGGATCCTCTTAAGAGATTGCTCGAGGGAAAGTTGGACCGTAGCAGAGGAAGAGAGCGACCGAGACTGCGATAGTCAGGTGCTGTGGCGCAAGATGCGAGGAATATCTTGAACGTCCGTGACTGGAGGGCGGCTGCATTAGATAGTTGTCAGCAGGCGAAGGTTCCTTGAGGAGGCTAACACCCACATAGGGTTGTAATGCCATTCATTAATAATAATTAGTAGCATCTTTTTATATTTTCACCAAATTAATCAATTTTGAAAAAATATTAGTTAAACAAATTTATTACAGACAATATAGCTGTTTGAGAGTTGAAATATGTAGATACATAAATATTACTATTTACAGAAGTTATTGCAATCGTATTTTTGTCATATTAGGGGGAAAAATAGGTAAGTATTAAATACAACCGTATTCATTTTCACACCTGTGAAATTCGCCCGTATTCGTATTCGCATTAGTGAATATATTCGTATTCACATCAATGAATATATTCGTATTCGTATTCACATCAGTGAATATATTCGTAATCCTATTCACATCAGTGAATATATTCGTATTCTTATTTACATCAGTGAATATATTCGTATTCCTATTCACATCAGTGAATATATTCGTATTCTTATTCACATCAGTGAATATATTCGTATTCCTATTCACATCAGTGAATATATTCGTATTCTTATTTACATCAGTGAATATATTCGTATTCCTATTAACATCTGTGAATACATTTGTATTCGTATTCACATCAGTGAATATATTCGTATTCTTATTTACATCAGTGAATATATTCGTATTCCTATTAACATCTGTGAATATATTCGTATTCGTACTGACAACAGTGAATATATTCGTATTCGTATTCACAAACAGTGAATATATTCGTATTCATATTCACATCAGTGAATATATTCGTATTCTTATACACATCAGTGAATATATTCGTATTCGTATTTTTGAATACGAATTTAGCCATAATCTGTTATACACTCATAAGCATTAAGAACTATGAAGAATATTCCTTCAATTTTTTCGGCGTGTATACACTTTTTTTTTACTTCAGTTACCGTTTGTACTAAGACCAATACGGGTAAGAATGCACCAGTAACGTTGTTCTTTTTTACTATAATTTAAATATTTATGAAAAATATGTTAAGCATATTGCGATTGTGAAAGCTTTCGAACTCGAGCTTTAATAATGTGTAATGCTGAACTTGTTTTTAATTATATAATTTTAATTATATTATTAAGATAATAATTAATGTTTTTCTCATCATTGTCGCGCACGAGAACACCTAAAAGGCGGCCGAAAACTGTTAAGTTTTTTTTGAAAAATGACATTTTAAAAAAATTATGACGACGCTGCTGAAAAGCGGTGAAATGAAAAGACATTTAAGATGGATATGCATGAAGCTTGATAATGGCCCTAGAGACTGAAACGTCGCGAGCGATGACTGGATTAAATAAATTGTTTTAAAAAAATATCCAAGAATTTCTTTTGTAAAACGGCCTGATAATTATCGAACAGATAATAATTAACTTTATTATCTAAAACTAAGGTCCCTTTTATTAAGGGCTGTCACAAGCTATACATGGATATTTAAATGATTTGAATAGTTAGAAAAATTAATATTTTTCCTTTAAAATGTTCAATGACTAATAATACTATGGAGCATCTAATTAGAGGTTTCACCGATGCCACCCGCGCTTTTTTTTTTTTTTAATGAGAATACTGACTTTTTATTTGTCAGACCCGTATTAGCCTCGTAATTCGACGTCACATCCGCCATTTAGCTTCAAAATACCGGCCGATTAGAGGTTCAAAAATTTAGGAGATATATGAAAGTGGTTTAGAATCATAATAAAAAAGAAAATATTATATATGTGTATATATGTGTATGTATGTATATATATATATATATATATATATATATATATATATATATATATATATATATATATATATATATATATATATATATATATATATATATATATGATTTCTAATTATCATTTTAAAGCACTTCAGAGTTCACAGCATATAAATACTGATAACAATAGTAAAAAAGATAAATTTATCAATTTGACAGCATTAGTAAAACCTTTAAAGTTATTTTCTAAACAACTTCATTATATTAAAATTTAATTAAATAGAATTACACAATAAATTTATCAATTTTCGTGTATTCTTTTATTATAACTCCAAAACATTTGTATGTTACATTGAGCCGATAAGCATAGTTATTTCATGATTTTCTGAGTTTTTTTGTTGTTTTTTTATATTTATAGATATATATTTTAATTTATAATGACCGGTCAAGAACCATTAAAGAAGGATGATAGATGAAATAAAAGAACAAGATTAACAAAATTAAAAAATAACATATTACTAAAAAAACTCAAAATAATACTTAGATTTCAAATTTACACACCACCAATTCACACACCAAATGAATTTTAAAACTGATAATATTAAAATGGTATTTATTGCTGAAATAAATAATTTTTAATATATTTTATACATGTTGATAATGGGAAATATTTCTTCTCTAAAACCTAATACTCAGCTTCAGTAGGTCCATGTCACACTCACAATTTTTAACAATTATTAAGAATATACAAAGTTCTTTGGAAGTTTTATTTTTGAACTTTCAAATAGAAAATTGAGACAATCATCCAATATTTTTTAGTCGTCTTAGAATCGTGGTGTGATTTGTTTTCTTGGCTTTATATGGGAATCTTTAGAAAATTAATACTTGAAGGTAAGAATATTTATCTTTCAGTCAAATATTTAGTGGCAACATAGTGTAACTTTAACGGAAAGTGCATTTTGTTTTAAAAACAATTTTTTTTTTCAAACATCTTAGATACTTTTATTGATTATTTATTGATTATTGTGTTTAAAATAAAACATTTTAAAAGAAAAATATAGGAACTAAGCGGTTGACTCAATTTTCAATTCAAAGATTCTGAGGGAATTTTTTTTAAATTTTTTTAATGACCTTAGTATTATCATTCATGTCCATGCTACGATGACTGATAACAGATATCATACAATCATTAACATATTTCCTTAAATCCATAAGGTGTCCATTCATTTAGTTTTCTTAATTCAATGTTATACCCATTTCCATTAATGAAATGACCTAAAACCATACTGCTGATTACATATCCTATAACCATTAATCAGATATTAAATTTTTGATAATTGCTCTAGGTATATTTTAATTTTTCTTGTTTAAAAAATTATGACCAAATAAAACTTTATGACTTCTAAAGAAGAAAATTGCATATATTTACCCAATAAAATGTTCCAATATAATAAATATAATTTAAATCAAAAACTATGTCAAGTATGAATATAGAAGTGCATTTTCTTAGGATGTAACATGAAAAATTGTAATTTGCCTCTAACACTATCAGAGAAATAGACTAAATAAAGTCAAATGATACTGATTTATATTTAAAAATCAAAATCAAATAGAACTAAACTACTATGTCTATTGGCAAGATGTAAGAGTTCAGCTAATTCACTACATATTTAAAAGTTGAAATAATACACAGTACACATACAAGTCTTGGGTTCAACAAAAGTATTTAAAAGCCATATAACATAAATGGATTAACACCTTTACATTTATTCTACAAGCTCATTAATAATTTATATAAGCTAATAAAATTACAGAACAATTATGCACCTCATGTTTATTGCATATCGTATACATTTAACATAATTAACATTTTAGGCGGTTAAATAAAAAAAAAATTACCTTGTAATTTTCAAAACCAGCAAGTTGCTGTGGTGTCAAATATTCATAGTCAAGACTGGGAGACCAACTCATTTTGGTGGCCTTTTTAATAAATATGTTTAAAATTAACAATATTCAACTATGAAAGCTACAGAAAACTTAGTTCTTAATAGAAATCGAACATAACAGTAATCGAACTACCACCATCACCGGCGTGTAAATCGTTACTGAACTTATCCATAGATCTCAGTGTTATTCAATTATCGATCCCCCTCTACATGTCATCAGAATCGATTTCACCTCACAACCAAGAAAATTACTTTTTTTAAAAATGATATAACATCAAAAAAACTAATTACATATATCGGATTTATATTTCCACTCCGATTTAAAAAATAAAAAAGAAATTTAATTATCACTATAATAAAGCGAATCAATGAAAATATAAAATTATAATTCATTGTTATACTAATCAAATTACATTATGATTAATGTAGTATATAGATGTATTATAAATCAGCTGTTTTTCACCTAAATACATTTTTATGTAGCTTTACATATTAAATTTACATTTGAACCAACTATAATGAATATTTTTAATGTAAAATATATTTACCGTAAAAAACGTTTTCTATTAAAACTTAACAAAGTTTTTTTTATTTTACACGAGAAATGTCAACCATTTATGATAAGTAATCAGTGTAATTAATTTCGGCTTTAAACATTAGGCATGAATAGAACCTGTTGACCGGTTCCTTTGGGGGAAGGTAATGTATTGTTACCTTTCAATAGTGTTAAGTTGTGGATTTGTTTGACACGCCCAACGTCACTTCATATTTTAGAATGAGTTATTTCACTTCACCAATGCCAGATAGGCAATTCCTATGGGAAATATTTAGTAGGTAAGAGCTTCTGACTTTAATATATATTTTAGTCTTATACTTTATTGTATATTACGCTCATATTTTGTTAGGTTTTGATCTTCCAGCTGAATAAAGAATGGGTGACGCCGATTTGTAACATTTTGTTTTATTATCATTTTGCTTTTATAATATTTAGATTTGGTTCATAGCATACAATGATTTTTTAAAGATAAGATTAGTTTAAAAAAATAATATTGTATAGTTAGTAAATACTGGCTGTTGTTTTGGGTTTTGGGCATAAAACACAAGGGTCATCAACGCCTTAATAAATACAGGTTTGTATTTCTGAATACTTTTTTTTGTGGGTAGTTACTTTCAAACATCAGTTTCACTGAGTACCATAACTTGATGCAATCTTGTCCCAGTGATGTGCTTGATATTGGTACCAACTCTCTAAACCTCCATTATTCTTTAATGATGAGATTATTTGGACATAAAAAAAAAAAAATATTATATATATATATATATCTGTGTTCTTTTTATTTATGAATTAATAGATCCATTGCAGTATCTTCATTGTCCATTGATAAATGTCAAAAATATATCTCTCTAGGCAAAATCAACTATGTTTTTAAAGTTTGATAGTACTGCCTGTGTATCTTTATCTTTCATTTTTGACTGTCTATTACTAGTAGAAAATGTTTTCAGCATATGGTAAGCAACTATTTTTTTAGTTGTAAATGGCTGTTGTTTCTTCATATTTTCTTCCTGACAATCTATTACTAGTAGATATTGTTTTCATTATTATGATGTTTATGCATTCAGTTTTTATTGTTGTCTTGTGTATGACTTTTTATATATAAACTAGGTAATACTAATAAATTATAAAAAATACTGTTTATTTATTATACTCGAATATGAAAATAGAATAGCCTGCTCCTAATATGATAATGAAAGTAATAGAAGTTGTATAGTCTGTCACTAAAATTATTGTTACCAAGATGATTGAACTTCATTTATTTTTGTAATTTTGCATTTCCGGAACTCTTAATTGGCTAATAAATTACAATTGTTATTTTCTAAATTAGCAATTTTGTGTACATCAGCAAGATAACTGATTAGAATAATATTATAACTTGAAAGTTTACTTTTTGTGAGTTAGATTTATGTTTTTTTTTATCTACTTATACCATTATCTCTCTAGATCTAACCATTTGAGTTATGTTAGATATCTTAGTATCTGTTATTGATAATGGGTGCTCACATTGACATTTCTAGGTGCTCAATAGAAAGTTATGTGTGGAAAAAATCCAGATTGTAACATAATGGGATAATAACTCTTAAGGCAACCTAAAACCACACTAAAGATTAGAAGATAAAGATGAAATGCTATGCTATGCTATAAATCAAAATATTCTATGAAATATTGTAGATTATTGTTGCTACTGAAATGATTTAAACAGAAGTCTAATTAAGAAGACTTAATATAATTAATATTTTGAATAAATGTTTTTAAATTTCTTTTCGACCTTCAATATGAGGCATTAACATTTGGGATTTATGCAGTTCCTTAAAATTTGAATAATTAATTTACAAGAAGATTGTTCTTATAATTAATTATAATCAAAGTGATCAGAACTCTGATTTATAAGTTACTGTACATGCATAATTTTCCTGTCACCAAGTTCAATAGGGAAGTAATAATCTATTAGTTCCAACCATTTTTGCTTTGCCATTTCATTTTTTTCCCTATTAGTTAACAACAGCTTTGAGTTTCATTTAAAAAAATTCACATTCCTCTTTTTGCTATTACTTCACTAATTCAACCCCTGCACATTTGATGTAGGTAAAGTGTCTAAGATAAGGAGATGCTAGACTTAATTTTATCATCTCAATTATGAGCGAAGTTGATATTATTCATTTGTCCAATGTATTGAATTCTGAAGAAGACTATAGAAACCTACATTCCAAATATCAATATCTATTAGTAATTTTTTGCTGCAAAAATGGAGATTTCATTCTCCTTGAGCTTCAGTGAAAAAAATTAATCTGGTGCTTATAGTATTGATGAATGGGAAAATGTTTACCTTCAACCAACAGTTTATGTTCTTTGTGAACTTTAAATTACATTTCACTTTATAGCCATCAAAAATCCTAGGTTGTTTTTTTTACATTTGAATCAAGTATTTTAGTAAATCTCAGCTCTTGAATAGAACTAAATAATCTAAAAAATATAACTTGCAAAATTAAGATCCATATGTTATGTTATATCAGTTATTATTCATATTATTTTTTAAGTGGTATATTAATTATTATTTTATATGTTTACTGAATTTTGAGAAATGGCTTCAAACATGATCATGATCCATTTCGTAAGGCCATGCCTGACGTTAGAGCCTCAGTATGAAGAAACTAATGGAACTTGATACAGGTTTATCTGTCTGCTAATGGCCCACTTGAGTAGATGCAGAATGTTAAAAAACTAAATTAACTACATATACTAATTTCATAAAAAAAAGTAGATGAAATATGAATGATTAATGTTGAATTTAAATTTATCATTTGTAAACAAAAAGAGCTTTATTCTATTTAATCAGATATGAATAATTGAACAATATCCCAGTTTAAAGTGATTTATATTAATAAATTTTTTATTAAGGAATTTCACCAACTAAAGATTTGTAAAATCAGTTATCTCGATGCAATGTTTTTTTGTTTTTTTTTTGTTTTTTTTAGTGTGGACAAAGATCGGAGTGGTATGATAACTGCTAGTGAACTTCAAACAGCTTTATCAAATGGAACATGGACACCATTCAATCCCGAAACTGTCAGATTAATGATAGGTAAGAACTGTTAGCATAAATACATAAATTGGTTTCAATCTGTAGATTCTATAGTTTTTCATTTTATAAAATCAAGTTTAGTTATTAATGAAAGATTTTTACCATTCAGCTGTCTTGGATTTTTCATTATTTTAAAACATTAAGAGCTATTTCCTTATAGATTCTTGGCCCATCCAAAAGTGAGTTAACACTTCTGAAATTTCCTCCTTCTTAATTGCAGAATATGTATAATTAGGAATTGTAATTAACTAAGTTTTTTTAGTCTCTACTACTTCAATAATGACAATCTTTGAATGGTAAATCTGACATGGCTTAAATAATTATATGATAAATTGAGAAAGTGTGTTGCTCAGATCACAGTACTTCCTGTCATAACCTAAGGTTGTGAAGCATGGATAATAGATAGGAAGACTCGTCTCAAATTGAGGCTAACATTAATGGAGCAATACCTTCTTGAAATATTGTGTCAAGACCATATTCATCATTCATATTTAGTGTACTCGCAAGAAAGCTAGAAACAGTCAAACTCAACTAAAATGTAGATTTTGTACTTTTTTTAATACTAAGTTTAAAACAAAATGTAATCTTTATGCATGTATTTTTCATACTGCATGTAAAAATAAAGGTTTATATTACATATCTCCTACAGTATTTGTAATATTATAATTTTTGATAATATTTGAAAATTATTGAATTTCTGATTCATATGATGATTTGATGATGCTCCTAATGTTATGGAATAATTAAGAAAAAGGTATTACTTATGAGACATTCATAACTTAGTTATGTTTATCCTTATATCTTTTTTTTTTATATTAATTTTGAAGAAATAAATTACTTTTAGGTATGTTTGATAAACAGAACAGAGGTGGTGTAACATTTGAAGACTTTGGCTATCTGTGGAAATATGTTACAGACTGGCAGAACTGCTTTAGAAGTTTTGATCGGGATGGCTCAGGTATATATTTTAACATTTACTCTTTATGACTAAAGAAAGTTCTTAAATTGCATTGAAATGTGTTAATTACTCAAATGATCTAAAATCATAAGTGAATTACAAGTCTAGCAGCCTTCCCTGTATTTACTTCGATGTGGCCATGCTCCAGGTAGCCCAGTAGAATCAGACCAAAAAAGGGGGTTGGCTAGAAAAAGGTGGGGTAAATTTAATTTTTAGGCACAATTGTTTGTACTGCTCCCCTCATTAAAAACCCAAGTTTTCACACTTTTCACCCTTGTGCATTTTCCACCATCTTGGAAAAACCGCCCAAAAAAAAGTACTTTTTTCAGTTTTTTCATTCTAAATCTGTTCCTCAACATTTTAGAGCAAACTTTGTCGTTAGCAATTTTAAAGAACAATAAATTTCCTACATGTTTGGTATGTAACATGTTTGAAAATTCGAAACACCTACTGAGGTTGTCAATATTGACCAAATTGTCAAAAAAACACAAAATGTCAGAAAAGTCGGCGGTTTAGCTTGAATAACTATTTAGGTGTGCAGTTTATTAAAAAATACATAAGAAACAATCTTTTAGAGCATTAAATTTTAACAAGTTAGATGTATAACATTTTTAATTACTTTTAATTATACAAACAAGAAATGTTGAAATAACTTTTTTACCTGTTAATCAAATATAAAATAATCCGTTTTAATTAGATCTTCTAAACATAATATTATCTTAAAACCATTATTGTGTTTATTCTAGGAAAAGAAAAGCGTTTTTGCAACTAATAAGAACAATTTCCCAATATATTACTTTTGTTTTAATTGATTAAAAAATAAAATATAAAGCATTTTCGTTAATAGTTTTTTCTTTTTTTAAGTCTCAAATGTATTTGATGTGTACAATGTATCATTTTGAGCAAAAGGCTGCGTATCTGGATTTGTTCTTTTCATTCGATAAAAACTTTTCTTTTGGCATCTGTAGAAAAATTTCACCATTAAAAATAACTTAACAAGACTGTAGCCTGGAACAACAAGCACTTTCAGAGCTTTTGGAATTCTTATATTTTCCTCAGTGGGCCATACATCGAAGACTACCACAAAATTATTGCCGAGATTTCGCAGTACATACTCGTATGTCACATAATTCTTAAAAATTACAGAAAAACGTTTGTTGATGTATTCCAATGTATTCTGTGTAGAAGATAGCCTGAATCTGCTAGATCAACTTCATCCTTTCCGAGTATTGCTTCATTTGGCAATGAGGTAAAAATAGAGTAAACAGAGATTGAGTTCATCCCTTATCGGAAGACTCCCTCTGAGAAAAGTGACAATGAAATTGGAGAAAGTTCATATTCGAAATATTTTTTCAAATCATCATCAGACTCCTTAGCGATGATCACTCTGTGGATAAGTATCAGCGGATCCAGGGCTACTTTTCCTTTGCCACTATTGATGTGATGACCAACAGTTTCCAAGGAAACCACTAAATCTTTACATCAGAAATAAATGTTCTCAAAGTCGTTCGCAATTCCTATCGCATAATATGTTTTCATGTGGATACAAAGAGAAATGTGGTAAAAATGCAGCTGCAAAAAAGGTGGACTTATTCTATCTGTCTGTCTTTATTGTGGATTCGAATCCTGGATAATAGACCAATATTAAATATAACATGGAATAAGACGAGTTTGACGATACGCAGCCTTTCACTCAAAATGATACATTGTACACATCAAATACATTTGAGACTTAAAAAAAGAAAAAACTATTTACAAAAATGCTTTATATTTTATTTTAAGTTGTTGTTGTATCATTAAAATGTTTTTGTTTTTTTTAATCGATTAAAACAAAAGTAATATATTTGGAAATTGTTCTTATTAGTTGCAAAAACGCTTTTCTTTTCCTAGAATATACACAATAATGGTTTTAAGATAATATCGCGTTTAGAAGATCTATTTTAAACGGAGTATTTTATTTTTTATTAACCGAGCACTTTCAGTAAAAATGTTATCAACATTTCTTGTTCGTATAATTAGAAGTAATTAAAAATGTTATACATCTAACTTGTTAGAAATTTAATGCTCTAAAAGACTGTTTCTTATGTATTTTTTAATAAACTGCACACCTAAATAGTTATTGAAGCTAATTTACCCCACCTTTTTCCAGCCAAAATCCTATTTCTACTGGGCTAAGGGGTCAGGGTTCTTGAGTCAATACTATGGGTTAGAGTAAAGGTCAGTACTCTGTTTTTGATGAAGCCTGAGGCTTTGTTTTTTCCAAGTCTTCTTATGACCTCATTTTAAAGTATTCTTCCCTAGTATACTACTAGTACTTTTTTTTTTTTCCCCAATTTAAATCAACAATCTAGTAGATTCTATCCATCACTCCCGATACTATCTGTACTATAATGTATATTTGTATATATTCTATGTATGTATGTGTTTGCAAAGATGTGTATAAAACTACATTAATAATATCAATTAATAGCCAGACCATAAGCACACTTTTGTTTTTGCTCTAAAGGGACTTCTTCCCAGAATAAACTGATCCCAGCTACTGGGAAGAAACTGATTAGCGAAGTGAATTACCGACTGGTTTACTTTGAGTCCCTATGTAATCCATTGAAACGCTATGCATGATGCTACTAGTTAAAGACTCATCTGTGATCCACAGAAACTCATTGGTAACCAGTATCCTGGAGACTCGCATGTCGGGATGTACGTCCAGACCACTTCAACACATGTCTTGTCATGACGGACTTATGACAAAAGAAATTTATGAACGAATATAGCAAAATAACAAATATTCTGAGCAGCAAAATGTCAGATGGCCGAATGACCAATGGCTTAGAAAAATGAAATAAGGTGTAACAGTTGACATAGCTGTTTACAGGCAATTAACTAATATGAAATGCCATGAATTAATTAAACGAAATCAGTCACCACTGCTAATTTCAAAACACTGTATCTCTCCTAATTATTAACTGGTTTTAATGATTCTTTTTTTTTTTTTTTTTTTAAAGGGAATTTAATTCTCTATCAAATATCACTAGGGTCATTTACCAAGGATCATAATTAAAAATAATAACCCAAAAGCATGAAACTGAGAGGGCATGGGCACAATTTTTTCAAGTTATGCTTATACCCAAAGCCTTCTTGCTATTTTTCTCCTCTGCCTGAGAGAATACAATAGGCAACAGGGCATCACTTGAATCTTCTGAAGACATTTCATACTTGGCATCCATGACAACTGGTCAAAGAGGAGATGAGGAGATTTTAATTTCTGATGAGTAGCCTCGTGTGTGGAAACTAGTCACCACTGAGTCTGTAACTTGTCAGTAACTTGAGTTACTAACTGGTTTATGTTAAATATTTTAGTCCATATGTGTACACACCGACACTATATATATATATATATATATATATATATATATATATATATATATATATATATATATATAAAATCACCATTGCCTATCATATGGTTGGTTCCACCTGATCATATAAAATAATTTATTCAAAATAATATTTTAACTGATAATATATTTTATTATTATGAATAAATTATTTTACAGATGGAACAACATGATAAATAATGGTGAATAAAATGAGTTAGGTTTAAAGTACTCCAGTGAACAATACTTATTAAATGTCAAGACTGAAGAAAAGGAGGTCCATGATGTCATAAAAAACACCCAAAACTGACATGGAAGACTGGTTATCCCTCTCAAGTCTTGCGACCTGCAACATAAATGATGTTCACAACAATGAACCCCTAATACTGTTATGGTTTTATTATTTTATGTAAATGAATCTTAATGGCTGTAAACATAATAAGGCTCCTAGAATAGAGACTCTGAGGACTTATATACATAATTTTCATTAAATTTCAATATGTGCTACCTCATCCTGAGTTATAAGTGATCCAAGAAGATAAATTGGGGAAACTTTTTGAAGGTATATCTCTAACAGGGATTTCTTTACTGACCACTGCTTCTATATTTTCTGTGTTCACTACTGATTTCTCATTGGATTGCATTCTCAACTGAAATCCATTAAAGACATCCTGGAAGTATGAGTAGTGTTCCTGCCATCAGTGCAAGCAAGAAAGAACTTAATTAAAGAGAAAATAGGCCAATGGATCCCTCTGTCTCAGTAGTTTCCCAGAAACTAATTCCTCATAGCTTGCTCTCTCAATCAGTACAATGCCTCACTTATAGTAAATCTTAACACACTTATTACCTTTTCAGAGATTTGAACTTCTCTTATTCCTAAGCTTTTATTTATTCTTATCCTTTCTGAATTATGATGAATTAGTTGACTTTTCCTCCTATCAATTGGGGATCATCCTTCCTGGAAAACCCCACTGGTAAGAACCTAAGCTTTTTGCAATGGAGAGTAGACCCTGAAAGAGGATTTTGGATAATAACATGCATACAAGAGTGTAAGGAAATACCTATATAATTGCCAGATACCAGTCAATAACCCTTGTTATGAATTGAAAAGATTATGAACTTATTTGTAACATCTGGATTACTTCATATGATTTAAATGACTATGTTTTGGAGAATTTTCACTTCCTTTACACTTAAAAAGGTTTGCACGTAGTTAGTATTATTATTTTTAAGCTTTACTAGAGAGTCCAGGGTTTCCTCATCTAATGGATTCATATTTTGTTAATTATTTACTTAACAACACTTTTATGCTACTGTAGTTAATCGGATAATACTACAGTGGGAGTCCTAAATTTTGCTTATCCAGGTTTAATTAGGATAGGAATCTTTAACGAGAACCTGGCATTGCCCAGGCTCAAAACCACCATTTTATGGAAGGCATAAACAAGGATTTTTTAATCGGAGCAAAAACTCTTAGGGTCATTTGTCCCAGGTTTGAACCCATGACCTTGGGCCTAGAAGGCTGGTGTTCTGGCCACTACCCTACAGGTGACCCCCATTTTATATTGTTCACTAAGGATATCATGTTGAAGGTCCTGCTTAACTTACCATGGGATGTTTCTTCTAATATGTAAATACCTTCTTAATAAGCTGCTCATTCTTGTTCAGGCAATATATTATCACTGCTCTTACCACTTATAAGCTGGGGACTTTCAAATCTATTTATTCTTTTCTCCTGAATTATTAGTCACTTTTCAGTATCAATAATCAGTTAGACCTTGATAGAATCAGTGCCTGGACAAACTTGAATAAATCAAGATTACATGCTACAAAAAATCAGGTTATTGTTGCTAATTTGAGAATTCCTATAGAATTCATACCCTTAATCAATTGGTACAAACTTAATGTTACTATTTCAATTATCTCATTTTCACTTATCGCTACCTCTTTTTAGTATTGTTGCCACCAATTGGTTAGCTGAAAATATTTAAATTGTATCTTTTGGCCAGATATGACTGCTTGCTCATATATGTCATTCATTCATAGGAGACCTAGTTCCAGATAAAGCTTTTTTTCTAAATTTACTGTTGACTATATCTGAAATTAATTAATTTTGTTTAGAAATATTTTATATTACTATTAACTTATTTTAATATTACTCATTACTGCTTTTTAAGAAGTTCAGTTTTTTATAATTTGTTTTTTTCCTTACTGCCTTTTCTTAAACCAGTGAATATGTTTTTCTTTTTGTCTCCTCTGACTATAAATTGTAACTTACCTACCTTTTGATCAATTTGGTACAATCAAGATGGTAAGCACGTGAAAGGTAACAAAATTTATGAAGATTGAAAATATTCATCAGCCATTCTTATTACTGATGACATTATGTTTTTCTGACAGTATAATATCTCATATGTTTTAGGCAATATTGATCGTCAAGAATTGGGTCAAGCTCTTGCAACCTTTGGCTATAGGCTTTCTACAAACACTATTGATATGATGCTTCGTAAATTTGATAGGCTTGGTCGAGGAACAATACTTTTTGATGATTTTATCCAATGCTGTATTGTTTTGCATGTGAGTATTTATATTATAATAAACAAATTGTTCATAAAATAAAAACATAATATATAGTCCAACAAGGTTTCATTAATATGGATTGAATAGTAACTTATGGAAACTTTTAATATATAAACTGTACTCTGATTTGAGAGGAACTGAATGCTGATCAAGAGATTAAAAAAAAAAAAAGAAGTTCATTGTGAATTTAGCAAATGGATAGTAACTATAAACCATTTTATTTGCAATAATTTAGTTTATTATTCTTAATATCAGTTACCAATAAGTAATTTTGTAATAGTCTTATTCACTAGATAAAGGTCTCCTATATCTAAGATAAGTAAATATGTGCCCTTAACCCTTAGAGCTGTTAATACTCCTGGCCGAAACGGTCCGTAAGCACGGAGCTCGGCTAATGCTTACCATCATTGGGGCTGGAATACTTTTTCGCCTCCCTGAAGTGACTTTTCAAGGGGCAAACGGTAATATATTATAGTGATTCTTATGAAGAAGGTTAAATAATTAAAAGCTGTTATTTTTTAGTATTATAATCATTAACTTTTACAATCAACTAAGAAACTTAATTTGATATATACAACAGGAATTAATAATTTAATTGTATATGATTATTTTCAAAACAATTATCAATACATAGACCGACATTGCATTTTTTGCATTTGTATTGCTCTTTCTCTTACGTTTTTATGCAAGCAGCACTCTTATCTTCTGGTCAACTGTTTTGCGCCTGCATGATTCTCATATTTCGACAAAAAATGCCTTTCAGTTAACTGAGTCGGCAAATCCTCAGATTTTCTTTTTCCTCCTCCTGCAATGCTTCTATTTTCTTAAAATGTCTTTCTTTAGCACTAAAATGGAAATCTCTAAATCTTTGTCTTGTTCCAGTAAAATTTTTATGCAAAATATATGCATTATATACGACTAAATCTAACAAGTGGAAATATAATTACTTATACCATTTTAGCCTCTTCATTACTGAATTAAGTGTACTTAACGTCATATCAAGTCTGTCTACAGCAGTCATCTTGGAAGTATAATCCTTAATACACGATGGTTTCTCATGTACCATAATCTTTCTTCCCAGTTTCGGTCAATGTAGCCTCATGTGCTGACAACATCCAAAACTCTTATCATGTCTTTGATTACCAATAAAATGTCAGTTGACCGGTACCAAGTTTCTCCTCTTTTCAATTTTTTTGGTTCATGCGGGTCATTTGTCTTCTGTTTTCCCAAACTGTTCCAAATGCGTTGGTTTTCTTGTGGTGTTGCAAAGTATACAATAGTATATTTTTATACCAATTGCCTGTAATCACTGTATAGCCTTTTCCGAGATACCGCTGAAGCAGCATCATTACAACGTCTGAGATTCCAATGCCTATGTCACTTTTTTGACCTTTGTTTTGTTTTAACGCTATTCAATCTCAAACCTAATTCCTTTGGATGGTATGAACTGTTTAAAATAGCATCTGCCTTTAAAAAGTAAAAGACTTTCACTGATGCACAGATTTTTGTACAGTACGAATGACTGCGTTTTTATTTATAACTGGCTCTATTTTGACTAACAGATCATCCATGGCTTGTACTATTGTCGTTGAAGTGCAACATTTGTAACATCATGTACTGATTCCGTGAAATAATTCTTCATACTAATTCTCCTGGGAACATCATCAAAAAGGCGTCTAAGGGTATTGATTTTGGATTTAGAATTCCCTTTACCCCTGAATTTCAATTGTCAAATATATGTATTACAGAAGTTAACTTCCTTTTTGTCCAGAATAATGTACCATCTTGATAAGTAGCCCCGAGATTTTTGGCCCCTTCTGAATTTTCCTCTTCCGACGATGTGCTTAACTTCCTGATACATTTTCTATTTGTTCATTTTTCAGCAATTGATTCTTCTGATTCAATGTCTGATGATTGTGATTCACTATATTCTTTTTCACTGTAGACCCTTGTGGAATTTTTTCAAGATTTGTCATTTTGTAGGGTGTCATGAATAAAACATAATCAAACAAATTATATACGGCACTATTGTTGTTGACATGAGCGAGTCTGTGAGGTTCTTACATTGACAAGACGATACTGCTGACTGTCATTTTGAGTCGTGAAAAGGTGACAATGAAATCTGATTGGTTAAAGAGTGGGACGTAAATAGGATTTCCATGTCGGAAATTCCAGGGGATTTTTATGAACCTAACACTTATCCAACCGCAACCTATTATTACAATACTTTCCTAACTAATCTTGTTGGAAATTTTTGTTTTTGTTACTTTTTCTTAACATAAGTATGTGCCTGAATACTATAGGCATACCAGTAGTTGCCACTAATATGGCAGTAGCATTCATGCACATAATTTACCTTTAAAAATTTACACAACAGCATTGAAAAATAACCAGTGGACTTTATTCGGCTTAGTACCTTGTAATGAAGAATGAGAAAAAAAAACAGGTGAAAAGAATGTACGAATATGTTCTTCCATACCATTCCCCCAAATATTACTTTTATTACTCTTGGCGGTCTTCTATTACTTAAGTTTTATGTTTTGTTTTTACCATATTCTATCCTTAATATTAAAGTACTAATTTTGTTATGCATGTTACAGAACCTGACCAATGCATTCAAGCAGTATGATACTGATCAAGATGGCCTGATAACTATCCACTATGAGACATTTATATCTCTTGTTTTAGGTCTTAAAGTATAATTATGGTTCTTTGTTCTTCAAGTATAATTATGGTTCTTTGTCCAATGGTTTTTGATAAAGATTGTAATATTATCTTATTGATGTTGTAAAAGTTTATTTCATATTGTTAGTTTTAAAAAAGACATTATGTCCAATGGTTATAAAGTATATTTTTTCATATTCGAATTGTATTCTGTGGCTGACAGGTTATTAGTTTTTGTCTCATATGTGCCACCTTCAAATTATTGAAGTGTTTATTTTAACCTGTCTATTTTTATATTTCAATGTTTTATTATTTTTTCTATAAGAAATAAAATATTTATCATCTTGTTAGTGAAGTGTTTATCTAGTTTAGGTGTTTTGAATGTTGTATTTTTTTTTTAGTTTATGCTATACGAATGTAAAGTTTTCTGCAACCATTCAGCTTATTCCTTCATTCCTGTTAATCTTGAGGCTGTGAAAGTATTACTATTGTCCTTTCTGAATTTATAAGTGTGATAATTTTGAAATATATAATATATATTTATAGTATCTTTAATTCCTTTTATTATATCCTTAATTCTTTTCTACCATAACAAGAATATATCAAGGATTATTTTAGTCATTTTCATAGATTCAGTCAAATAAATAAATAAATTAGTGATTAAAAAATTAATTGTAATTACAGTTATTTGGTTACCAATAGTGTAATTATATCTTTAACTTTACAGGTCTTAGTGAGTTGACTTCGTTATTTATCAAAAATCATAACATGAATGAAACATTTAATCCTGAAGTAGTTTTTCTCTGTAAACTTTCTATTGGAGTTGGAGGAAATTATTAGTAGAAATGGATGACTGAACACTGATAATATCAACAAAAAAACTATCATGATTAAAAAATTAAATATATATGCATAAAAGTAAAATAATTAGGCTGTGTGTAATAATAACAGCATTTTTTTTTTTTTTTGTTTTAAATTATCTTTAAATACTATTTATTATTTCTTCATTATCCCATCACTGTTATCACAAATTCTCTTGCTTATGGTGCCCACACTGTTTAGGTAGAATAGTTTTTGTTATTAAATATATAACCAAATCCTATTATCTATTTCATTGTTTTCTCATCTATCTTAAATTGTTCGAACATTTCTTTCTCTTGACTTTAATTTATCATGTTTCTATCAGGTTCGAAAAAAGGTACTGCGTAAATATTTGCCCGAAGAGAGATGAGGCCACTGGAAGTTAGAAGGTTGCACAACACGGAATTGCGGAACTTGTATCATGTGAATATAATTGAGTTGATAGCATCGCGGAGACTAAAATGGGCATGTAAAGCCGTTGGGCTCGGTGAGGAGCGGATTCCGAGAAAGTTGGTATTCGCTGATCCGACTGGTAGGCGTCCGAAAGGTAGACCGAAGCGTCGATGGGAGGATTGCGTTAAGGCTGATCTTAGGGCTTGGGCTTGAACAGTGAACATTGGACGAGTCTGTGTAGGCAGAATTCGGTGGTATCGGCATCGAACCTTCGGGTTCGCTAAGCCTATTATTGGTATTATTATTATTATTATTCAGATCATTTCATGAAAACAAATGTTCTACTGTAAACTACATTAAACTTTCAAAATATATTTAGAAAAAGTTCATTTGAAATATAAAATAGTACTAAACTAAATAAAATATGAAACTGCTCAATATAAACAAATTAACTGAAACAATTTGATTTTTTGGCCAATTTATGTTTATGGTTCTGCCAATGATTAAATATTTGAATGAATAGAGGTTAAAATATGAACTTTCGATTTATCTTGCTTAGTGTACTTTTCGTTATAAACTCATAATCCCAAAGTGATGACCTCTTAATCAAGCAAGTTTTAAAATGTAAATGACACCACACTTAAATTGTAATCTGTAATTTAACTCTTAAATTGTAATGGTGAGTCGCTACTATAATATAAAAACCTATCCTAAGAAATTGCACTATAATAGAAATTTGTACCTCAGGCATTCCGTAGAAAATATCCTTTATTATGGTATATTTATTATTATATTATAGCATTGATTGGTAGAGGAAAAGTTGGTTGAAAAAGAGCTATTTAAAGGAGGAGGCAGCATATGCATGATGGATCTCAGGAGGGACAGAATTCCAAAGATAGGTGGCTATGTCCGAAAAAGGATTATCAAGTATAGTATTTCAGTGGAGAGAAGGGTCAGAAGGAGGAAACTCAGAGGGACTATGTGGATAATTTAAATTGAAGAATAGAAGATAAAGTGGTAAATATGGTCCATTAAGTACCCAGTAATACTTAGCTGCTTGTGGATAAACGGATTAGAAATAGAGTGCCTCTTTTGATGGCCTCCTATTTTGTTTGCCGCTGTTGCTTAGACTTGCGTTTTCCTCACTCTTAAAAAAATTTCTGTTTCAGCTTAGTGCTTTGATTTAGCCATAACTATAGGAGTGGTCGCATTTATTTGTGTTTCTTTAGCAACATGTGGTCAGATGCTCACTGGCAATACATTAAGATACAAGATATATAATCGTTCCAATCATGGGCATATACATAGTGGTTTTGGGGGGAGGGGGGATTAATTTCCATCTTCTCTAATGTCTGATAATTTAGCATAGTAGTTGTTACTATTTGTTATATTTTTCCTTGTTATTTTGGGAGGAATTGTTCCACTCTCCCCCTTTGAGTTTGTCCTTAAATTAGCAGCACCTAAAAAAGCAAATTTTACCCTCCTCTAACTCTTTAAGATAAGAGGGGAGACTTTGTGTGTACAACGCCGATTTTAAACAGACATTATTGGAGTAATGCTTTAAAAAGATCTGGTGTACGCATCACCTACTTCTAATTATAAATAAAGTTTTTAAAATGTTCATCTAGTAAGGGAATTTGTTTGTTTTTTTATTTATTTTAACGTCCCTTTATACTACTATGGCTAATCGGAGGATGCTACAGTGGGAGTCCTAAATTTTGCCTATCCAGGTTTTATTAAGATGGGGATCTTCAACGAGTACTTGACATCACATAGGCTCGGAACCACCTTTTAACATCCCCTCCAAAGACAGCATAACTAAGGATTTTTTACTCCCATTAAAAAATCCTAGGACCACCTGCAGGTTTGAACCTGTGACCTTTGGTATAGGAGGCTAATAAGTGAATTGATTGTCAAGATTCTATGAAAATTCTATTTAGTTTTCATGAAGACAGATATTTTTATTTCAAAGTAAATATAAATTATTATTCATATGGTTTTTCATCACTATTCATTTGATTTTTCTTACATTCTATTTTTTTTTTCTAAAATCATGAGCTTTCAAATCATACATAGTTATTATACATACATATTACTATTGTTATTTCCCAAACTAGTGTTTTCAACTTCGGAACATGTTTTTCCTTTTTTTTGTCATTCAGCAGTTTACTGACGCTACCTAAAACTCATAAAATGGAGTCACCTGTGGTTCAGTGGCCAGTATAATAGCTTTCTATGCAGAAGGTCGTTGGTTCAAATGCGTCAGATGGCCTTAGGACTTTTTTAATGGAGTAAATAATGCTTGGTTAGGCTTTCCTTTGGAGGAGACATAAAATGGTGGTCCCGAGCCCGTGCGATGTCCGTTACTCGCTTAAGATCCCAATCCTAATTAAACCTGCATATGCAAAATTAAGGACTCCCTAGCGTCCGATTAGCCATAGCGGCATAGAGTGATGTTACATGAATAAACAAATGAAAAAATGGAACAGATAATTTTAGGCCTCCCATAATATTTTTCACTGATGGATTAAGTGCTTGCTTATGCACCCATAAATAATAGTTATACAATACCAAATGTATTAAATAATTTAATTAGTCGTTCCTTCCAAAAAGACATTTTAAAAATGCATATTAGAAATTAGTTTAGTGATCAGTCCGTGCGTTTTGCACACTTGTGTATCAATGTATGTATGTGGATGTATATCCTTAATAAATCGGATTTTAGGACCAATGGAATTCCAGCTGCCTCCCTTGCTCCTTCTCCAATTAAAATTTCACACTGATGGTTGCTCCATTTTCCATTTTGGTTGGAAAGATTGGATTGGAGTATTCGTCAGTGATCAAAATCGTGTTGTTGTGCTCAGATACATAAGTCCACATACCAAGCTCCTGTATGGTATATTTTCATCTAAAGGTGGACTGTCAGCGTTAAGTTTAAATCCAACCTCCATGGGGGTTGATACCTTCCTGCACTCTACCATATTATAATCTTCAAGGAGTTTATCAATAAAGCGGGTTTGTGTAACCCTTATTTTCTTTTCTTGCCTTTCAATCTTCATCCCTAAAAATTGAGAAGCCTTCATTTCTTTAATGCTGAACTCTCCTTTTAAATTGTTCACTAATTCTTCAATAGCCTTTTCATCCCCTGTAATTAGGCCATCATCCACAAAAAGAACAAAGAATACCCTACTCTTGTAGTAAAGGCATAAATCATATTGGGATCTCTTAAATCCCAATTTTAACATAAAAGAATTAAATCTTTCATTCCAATACTTCGGTGCTTTCTTGAGTCCATAAAGTGGCCTATTTAGTCTCAGAGTTTTTGTAGAACAACTTACACCTTTAGGTGGTTTTATAAACACAGGATAGTCCAGTGAGCCATTGAGAAAGGCTGTTGGCACATCAACTTGTCTAATACTCCAATCGTTTTGGCATGCAAATGACAACAGAGTTCTTACAGTATCCATTCGGCAAACTGGCGAGTAATTAAATACACAATCACCTTGAGTTTGTTCTTCAAACCCTCTTGCTACCAATCTGGCCTTTTTGATTCAATCTTCCTTCACTGTGAAAACCCATTTAGTTGTGATTGGGACACTTCCATTCGCTCGTGGACAACTCAGCTTAAAATTTCTTCCGCAGATTTTCATCTCCTTAGAGTCTGTAATCACTTTTAAGCCTTTTGAGGTAACTGCACTCACTGATAATAAATTATGTTTTAACCTTGGAACTATTAAACCTTTAATGTTTACAACCTTACCTTGAGAGGTTACTCTTAGGGTACCTTCTTTTCTAGTAAACATTTTATCACCATTAGCTATATGTATGGCGACATCATGATCAAGATTACAAACATTTGACAAAAGGGGTTCCAATTCTGCCTTAAAAAGATGGTTACTCGCACCTGAATCGACTAAAAACACATTGTTAGATGATAGTTTAATATTACCACAATTTAGGGCCACCATTACAACTTCTTCTTCTACATCTGCCGTATTTCCCTGGATTGTTCCTCTTCTTTTTCCACGAAAGCTTCTATTAAAAGATTTACTTCCACGGTTCTGCTTATTTTTGGGACATTGTGCCTTGAAATGTCTTTTATCCCCACATATAAAACAACCACTCTGTGCTTTAAATGATACTTCTGATGATGATGCACTAGCTGATGACTTTGACTTTAACTTTGTATCTGTATCTAGAAGTCTGGCTGCTCTGAAATATTAGTGTTATTCTCTTCACCATTTTTCCTTCCCTCTTCATAGCTTCCACCACTATTATGATAGACAATAGGTACATTTTTAACTTCTTTATAGGGCATTTGGCTCTCCTCGAATATCACATCTCTAGATCTAATAACTTTCTGCTCATCTGGCAACCAAATCCTATACCCACCACCACAATAACCAACCATCACCCCCTCCTTGCTTCTGGGATCCAATTTGGAACCTTTAGGAAGAATGGTAGGCCATGCTCGGCAACCAAATATACGAAGTTTAGACAGATCATTTCTGCCATTCCATATTAATGAGGGAGTTTCACCTTTATTTAAGGCTGATGTAGGTGACCTATTCAGTTCATACGCACAACATCGAGCTGCTTCCCCCCACAAGAATTTGGGGATGCCGGAATCTGATACCTTAGTACGCATCATATCTAATAGTGTCCTATTCATTCTTTCACTCTTTCCGTTCATTTGAGGGCTATATGGCAAAGAATATTCTAATTTTATACCTTTATCTGAACAATATTTTTGAAAAAATTTAGACGTAAATCCAACCTCCATGGGGGTTGATACCTTCCTGCACTCTACCATATTATAATCTTCAAGGAGTTTATCAATAAAGCGGGTTTGTGTAACCGTTATTTTCTTTTCTTGCCTTCTCAATTTTTAGGGATGAAAATTGAAAGGCAAGAAAAGAAAATAACGGTTACACAAACCCGCTTTATTGATGAACTCCTTGAAGATTATAATATGGTAGAGTGCAGGAAGGTATCAACCCCCATGGAGGTTGGATTTAAACTTAACGCTGACAGTCCACCTTTAGATGAAAATATACCATACAGGAGCTTGGTATGTGGACTTATGTATCTGAGCACAACAACTCGCCCGGATTTATCATTCCCAATTAGCTATTTATCTAGATGTTTAGATAAAGCTACTCAGCAGTCTTGGAAAGCTGCAAAACGAATACTCAGATATCTCAAAGAAAGCAAGCATGTGTGGCTCTGTCAACGATGGAAGCGGAGTACATTGCAGCAGGAATGGCATCACAGGAAATTGTGAGTTTAAGTGGAATAATTAGTGAGTTCAGTGGTGAAACATTAAGTGGAAAACTGTTGGTGGATAACACTAGTGCTATAGCTTTTATAAAGAATTGTGAAAACTCTAAACGAGCAAAACACATTGATATAAAATTCCATTTTGTTAAAGATCTTATTTCCAAAGAAATAATATCTGTGGAACACATCAATTCTGACCGCAATGTGGCAGATTTGTTCACAAAACCACTTGCCTTTGATAAGTTTCAAATGTTTCGGAAGGCTTTAATTAATTAATATATTAATGTCATTTATATATATTGTGCTAAAATTGTTGTATGGAATTTTGTAATAGTATAATATTTTACTTGCTTTGTTGTATAGAATTTTTTTAATAGAATAATATTTTTACTTGTTTTGTGGTGTAGAATTTTGTAGTAGAATAATATTTTTACTTGTTTTGTATGTGAGATACAATTGAATATTTACTTGTGTATGTATATATTTGAAAACATTCAATTGAGGGGGTGTGTTAAATATCGATTATATATGTAAAGATAGTTGTGGCACTGAACTTCCACCTAGGTGTACAGCAGCCCAACAACAAACAGTACAGTCCAGTTGGTAGCGTCCCCTGCGCCATGTTGTTTGTATATATAGCAGTAATAAACAAGCTGTCTAGTACAAGGTTCTTTTATTCCACTGCCTAATACTCTATAACTTTAATAAATCGGACGCCTCCAAATCCAAACACCTAGCTGCAATAGCTGTTATTGGTCCATTTAAAGAATACAAAATTTCGGTCGCTCTATCCTCTAAATTCAGTATTCTTAATCTTTAACTGTATGCAATTCTAAAAGTAAGTAGTTACTGCATACATACACTTAAACACACGCATATATATGTACAAGGTAATATTGCAACCTTATAATTAATAAAAGAAATAAAATGAACTGAAACATTGAATAATAAAAAAACATATAAAATAAATAAATAAACAGCGTAAATAGTCAAAACTTATAAACGATATTCAAGAAAATGGATAAATAGTTTATGCTTGAAGAAAGTTAAGGATTGGGATGTACGAATAGGTACTGTAAGGAATTCCAAAATGAAGTAGCACGAATAACGAAAGATCTCTTGAAGGAAGTGTTCTGTATCTGTAGGAGGGAATGAACAAGTTCAGAGATTGGGATCTTGTGTTGATAGAGTGGACAGAGGAGAGTGGAGTTGAACATGTTATAGATATAGAGGGTTTTTTTTGGTTCTGAAGGATTGGTAAAGATGGGCTCCTAGGAAGTATTGCCGTCGGAATTTCGGATAAATGTATAAATATATATATATATATATATATATATATATATATATATATATATATATATATATATATATATATATATATATATAAAGTTTTTGTTGTTCTCAGGTTTCAATCAACGAATGAACAATTTTATCCATGCAACGTATATATATACATACATACATACACATACCCATATATTACATACCTTGATTATGTAATTCAAATTTCGTGTGACTCTTCGTTGTTGAGCGCGTATTATAACTCGGTGAGGTGTTTGCAGTTTGCAACCTACCTCAATAAAAAATAGTGAGGAAAATTAAACGATGAAATTTAAAAGCCATAAATTTAGTCGAGATCACGAAATATTTGAAGCAAACAATGAAATTTATGAATTTCTTATTTGATCGACACAGTTAAATTATTATTGTTTGAAAAAGTTATGAAGTTGTGTTTTATTTTGTTTCTACGACGTTAAATATTATTATGTCTTATGTATAAATAATATAATGTAATTTTTATATTAAATATAGTTCTTGAGAGATATGCTTTGTTTATGCTGGAAGCGATTTTTTTTTTATGGTAGAGGGTATAGGGTCACTTTGAGGGTATAATATGGACTTAAAGCTATTGAAGATGTGTATTTGTTTATTTATTTAACGCCACTTTATGCTACTGTGGCTAATTGGACGATGCTACAGTCTAAGTCCTAATTTTTGCCTATCCAGGTTTAATTAGATCTGGACAACTATTTTACTCCCCCTCCCAAGGAAAACATAGCTAAGGGTTTTTTACTCCCTTTAAAAAAACCTTCGGGCACCTGCCTGGTTTGAACCCGTGACCTTAGGATTGAAGACTGTCATGTAGCCACTACCCCACTAGTGAACCTGATTCTATTGAAGAAGTTTGTTACTATTAAGTTTGTTTACTTGCTCTTGTTTGTATGCTTGAGTATAATCCTGTTCTTTTCTATTATTGTTATAAAATATTTCAATCTATTAACTTCATTTTTATTTAACCGATCCTAATGCCAAAAACAAGTGAACTAAGTTCCACTACTCGCGGACAAGTTATATTATTTATAAATCAAAGAAAATCGTTTCTCAGATTTGCTAGGTATTAATTTTTCTGCCGTCAGATATGTAATTAAGAAATTTGATGAAAGAGGTACAACTGCAAATAACCGGCGCAGAGGACGTCCGAAGAAAGTAAATGGGAGGATGAAAAGAAAAACCAAAATTGAGGCGATAAAAAATCCAAAAGTTAGTGCAGGTGTCCCAGCTAATATGGTCGAATCGACTTCTGGGGTCTGTGTGAGCACTTCAAAGAGTTAGAAATGTTTAAAATTATGAAGGAATTTACAGCAGGGTCCCGAGAAAGAAACCTTATACCAGTGAAACCAATCGCAAAAAAAGGCTCAAGGGATTACATCAACAAGCCCATCTGTTTTGGAGAAAATGTATTATTTTCTGATGATAGTAAATTTAATTTCTTTGGATCTGAAGGCAGAAACACGATTTGGCCAATGAAAAGCGTAGAATTCAGGACCACCTCAATGTTACAGCAATGATCTATTACAGCAAGAATTGTAACAAATTAACTCGGATTTAACTAAAAACCTCGTCAATTCAATGTCGAGACGTTTACAAACGGTAATAGATATCAACGGACTTCATACAAAATTTGAAATTAAAAAAAAAAAAATAATAATACTGAAGGTGTGTAAATATTTTTTTTCTGCATTCTTTGGAAGTTTTATGTTTTGTATTTTTATGAAAGAAGTTTTTCATTTGTAGTTATGAGGTTATAAATATACTTTTTATTTTTGAAGTAATAGGGTCTTTTTATTGCTTAAATAACTTATTATAGGTGGAATAATCAGGAATCAGTCTTTTTTTTAATTTTGCCAACGTTTCGGCTCAAGCTTGTAAGCCATCATCAGGGCATTACTAAGCCATGTCCAAGCATTAGCTGACTTGTATAGTCGACTGTAGAAACTATTATAGGTGGAATAATCAGGAATCAGACATTTTTTTAATTTTGGCAATGTTTCGGCTCAAGCTTGTAAGCCGTCATCAAGGCATTACTAAGCCATGTCCAAGCATTAACTGACTTGTATAGTCGACTGTAGAAACTATTAGAGGTGGAATAATCAGGAATAAGTAATTTTTTTATTTTTTTAATTTTGCCAACGTTACGGCTCAAGCTTGTGAGCCATCATCAGGGCCATGTCCAGCATTAACTGAACCAGTTTTTTCAGTTCTGAACCAGTGTTTCAGTTATTGCTTAAATAACGTTTATTGTTAAAAAAACGTGGTGTGCAAATACTTCGGTCATTGTATGTATTTAATTATCACCAAATTAATCTTATGGTTTAAATTTTAAAGAAATTTATTTTCCGAAAACTAAAAATGTATAACTATTGATAAACATAAGAAATGTTTAACAGTATAAGTAAATAAATTTTTTTCTCATATAATCTCTTCTCTTAAGTTATGAATGTTTCCAGCGAGCCATGTAAAAATCATTATGATTATAATATCAATGGGTCGGCCATGTGGATCAAATGACTGGCTCTAAGATCCCAAGGAAGATAATGACAAAAGTGCACCGAGCAAGGAGTGTAGGGCGACCCAAAAGAAGATGGCTGGGTGGTGTTGAGGCGGACGCGCGGAACTGGATTGATGCAACACAAGACAGAGCCGTCTGGCGGAGTCTGCCGGGGAGGCCTAGGCTCGATAACAGGTTCTTGCTCCGAATGTATGCATGTATAATGTCAATAATCCTAGAAAATGTAAACAAAAAATATATTCGCAAAAGTAGACCAAAAATCGATCATTATATCACTTGAAATATTTTGTAAATTTATTTATTAAGCCCTAATATTTTATTTTAAATAAATGTTCTTGTTTTCCCTCTTAATAATAAACGTGGTGTTTCTGGGTGGTTGTTGGTCATACAACTTCCTCACAAAGCAGTTGAAAACCAGTAAATCTACTTCAAGTACAAAAGCAAAGACCCTTTATATTGTTCACTTCAATACTAGTGAGGGTCATTCTGCACCAAATCAGCCAATAAAATAAAAATATTACTGTCGATATATCTTTTTTAAATAATTAATTTTTATTTTTGTTATTATTTTATTTTTATAACCCGTTATAATAATAATTTCCAAGTTCAAAATTTTCCACTTTTAGTTTGTGCTTATGGTTCCTCAACTATTTGTCCTTTTCAAACTCAAAATAGTGATTTTTTTTTAATTATGAAAAGTTTGACTTTGTACTTAGACTTTACTGAAGCATTCTTTAAATGTTCAATTTATTATTTTGGTAAGAGTTCAAATTAAAAAATAAAAAGCGTTTTAGTCTTAAAATACGTGACATGTTGTTCATAAATCAATGGCCTAATGTTCTTTGTGGCTTTTTACATACTCCATTTAAAATAAACTAATGATATGGAAATAAATTGCTTTTATTATATACAATAAATATATTATATACGATATTGTAATATAGTATATTTATTCCGCAAATTTATTTAATGTTAGGCTGCAATATCGCGTATGTTAGGACCTTATCCCAGATGAGGCTGTCGGGAAAGTACGCCATCTCCTTTAGTGTCGGCCCGCAGAGGTATGCCCTGGTATGGGGACCCACAGGTGCAGTGCCCAGCTTGTAATGGAACCGCATTGGAGGGTTGTTTCCATTTTCTCACTCGATGCCCCGCATTCCATGACAATATATTCCGTTCTCGTTTTAAATAATGTAAGTATTGGTGGCTTTTATGAAATTCTTGCGGAACCCCACTTAATATACTTAAAATCATTTTGTGATTATGTCACGGAAAATCTAAAAATATGATCTCAACATGTTTCTTCTCAGAATGTTGATAATTTTTAAAGGTGTCGAGAAATCAGTATTTTGTAACGATTAAGTATTTGCAGTCGTAACATTGTTATTATATTATATATTGATATTGTTATATTAAATTTATGTATATCTTGGATAAAAGTGAACATAAAAATAGCAACACTATTATGCTTATTGTTGTATATGTATTTTGTTGTTTTAAAGATTTATTCACTTCTTAATTATTAATGTACATATGCTGGAGATAAATTTATTATTTGTGCTGGGCCAGCCACCTCCATCTGTATAGGGATTGTCCTATAGACAAATCAATAAATTATTATTACTATACTATATACGATAGATATATTATCTGATATAATATATTATAATACATCAAATTTACATTGCTAATAATAGTTGTACAAACTTTATGTTACCTTCATAATTCTTGTCATTAATTGAGAAGCTGATTTTCTAAAAGCGCGATGTGGTATTTTTTTATGAAATCGATATTTTGATATATTTATATTCTAATATTTATCATAATAGTGGTCTTCTGGTTTCGACCATGTTTACAGCCTTTCCACCGACGTTTCACCAGATATGCTGCCGCTTCTCCTGGTACACAGATAATAATTGAATACAGGCTCTTCTGGTTTCGAGCCTTCCACGATTATTAAGATAAAATAATATTGTCGGTTGTTGAAGCCTGATGTATTTTATAACAGTTTAGTATATTATAATATCATATTCACATTTCATCTTAAAAAGACACGAGTCCTTTAAAAAAGTGTTTAGAAATTTCAGTTCTTCCCAAAAAGTACTATGAAAACATACGGTGTGACCCACAGGTGAATGACACTTGATTGTTCCGTGGGGTGGCGTGACCCACCCCTGGGTCACACTTGACTATTCCTTGGGGTGGAGTGCATTCGAGGCCTGGAACTGTTGTGACGTCGCATTAAACACGTTCGAACTTGCAACAGTGTTGCCATGCTCAAGCGGAAAAAAAGTAGATATTCGCTCCGGCGTGAACGTGTTAATTATATCAAATCGTACTTAAATATTTCCTTCCATTTTGTAGAAATAAAATTACTAATAGAGTAAGACAATATTGTTAGCTTTTAATGCAAAAAAAATCAAATAAATTAATTCAATAAATAATAATGAGAGATTTTCGCGGTTTCTATAAAATCTATTTACAATTGAGACGTTAATTTCCAAAAGGTACTATATCCATTCCAGGAAATTTTACAGGAGGCGCAAAAATCACTAATTATTATATTATTAAATTAGCTAATTTGATTCTTTTCGCATTAAAATCCAGAATTGTTTTTTTAGTATATTAGTAACATCATATTAAAGATATGAAATGAGATGTTTTGGTATAATTTGGAACGAAATTAAATGTGTAATTATTTCCTTTAGAAAATAATTATATTTCTAAATTGCGTTTATAAAGGGCTTGGGTGTTCATTAGATAAAATCAAATAGGAGATTTAGATATAACTAATTGATAAGAATACAAATATGTAAAAATATCAATTTTGTAAAAAATGTCCTTTAGTACTTTTTGGAAATCAACATCTCAATTTATGATTACTTTAATTCTTAAAAACCGTAGTAATACAGTTTTTTTACTCATGGGATTAAACTAAGATATATTCAGATTGTTCTATATTTTCGAAACACTATCTTCATACTTGAAACAAAATAAAAGATTAGAATACAAATATGTTTAAATAACAGTTTCGTAATTTTGGAAATCGACGTCTAAATCGCTGAATGAGCTTCCACAAGAAAGTTGTGACAAAAGATTCATTGAGATTCCATCATACATATAGCTTTTAGTACTCTAAAAATGAATTCTATTATTAGAGATTTTTTATGAAGAAGCAGTAATTTAATATTTCTTTTCTAGACTAATATACCGTAATGTTATCACGATATTAGTGTAACTTAAGGAATAAATGTTTTTATTATTTAATATTTAACATGGCATGTTTATTAAATGCAAAAAAAAAATCTGGTGCAGGCAACACAGGACTTTCACTTAACTTGGTTGTTAAAATTAATTTAACTACTATTTTCAATTTTCAAACTAAATAGAGTTCCTTCAAAAAGGCTAAAAGAACGTCGTTTAGTTTTGTTGGAAACATATGCTTTAGGTGGAGTAAGTTAACAATGTAAAATTGTTATCTACAACAATCAGTTAACTTTATCCGCTTTTCATCACCCTTCATTACATTTTACAACTTTGTGAATACAATAATATTTTTTCTAAAATCTCTAGCTTTCCAACGGTATATTATACATAAATATTTCGGTTCTTATCTTTAAAAAGTAAACAATAATTACATTGAAAAATGCTTTTGCTCTTTTCTCTTTCAGTTGAGTATCAAATTCATTTAACTTATATATTTAGCCGTTTATTATGAAGGCTAAATATATAAAGAATATTCAGTGTGAAGAAAAATCAGAGTGAAACCTACATGACATCAAAGGCCTTAAATTTGACATCGAAACAGCAAGTTTAATAAAAGAAAAAATTAAAAGGTTTTTGAGAAAATCGTAAAAAGGTGCAAATGGCTCTTCTGGTTGCTGTAACATCTAGGGCATAAATGCTCTTAGAATATGAAATTTAAATTTTATACAACTTATCGTCTCTCACTAGACTTATCACACAGACCTTTTTGTGAGACTTGGTTATTTGGGCTCAAGGGACCCTAAAACATTTGAAAACTGGAATTACCTTACTATATATTTCATAAAATATTATATATTTACATACACTACAACATATAATATAATATATATTTACATACACTGCAACATATAATATAAAAGAACTTTTTTTTTTTTTTTTTTTTTTTTTTAATACACGTAATATTGCTTTATTGAGATATAATACAATCTGCCACTGTTTTGGGCAATAAGTATGAGAGATAAAAGAAGTCAGTAATGTAAATATTGTATATAGGTATGAATGTGGCCATGATTATAATTATTTTATTTCATTTATTTTATTTTGTTTTTATTATTTTTTTACTTTTTTTTCATTTGTTATTGAGCTATTTTATTTTTTGTTTGTTTTTTACATATAAAGAACTAAAATAATAATGTTGATCATTTAGGAAAAAAAAATGTCAATACACAGCACACTTCGAAAACTATTTTTAGATGTCTCGAGACGTAGGGGTTGTTAAAATGGATATTCGTCTTGCGCGGCGACGTGGATTCATTACGCTATTCGATATTTTTATTTAGGGTAGGTTATGAACGTCATCCATCTTTGAACTTGCTTCATATTTACACGATAGAATTATAATTATTCGAAACCGTTTATAAGTAAGGAATTATAATTCGTAAGGCGTCATATAAAATTAATAAGCGTGAAATTAATATGTAATAATGAAGGGAAGATCCAGGGATCGAGGTGCTGCAAGCCTATCGAACCGCCCCCTCCCCACCTCTCCCCTCCTCCCCTCACCTCCTCCCCTACCCCCCCTCCTCACCTCCCCGCAGGGAGGGGCCCGAGTGGGGAGGTCACAGTATAGCTTTGCACCTCGCTCCTCTGGTGGCGTTCATCAACCACCCGGTCAAAAGAAGCCTTCCAACTTTTTATTTTAGTTGTATTACGAAATATGAAAATGGACGTGGAAAGGATATATGACCGTTTGAGAAGGTACTGTTCTTATTATATCTTTACAGGTTATATCAAACTGAGGCAATGCCTATACTCACCTTCAAGTCTAAAGGTACTTAAATCAATCTTTTTTGTGTTGTTAGTTAAAATAGGAGAACTAATCTTGTGATAGTAATGAAATTTTAGTCTTTGGAATATTTTAATGTATAATTATATTTCATCTGATCGAAACTTTAGAAAAAAATTAAACCAAACTTTTTTCCCGCTTGTTAATTGTGATAACATAAATATCTTTTATGTGTTTTTTGTTAGCACAGTTAAATTAAATGAGTTATTTATTAAACGATTTATTATTTATGTTCAAGTCAATTTAATGTTTTATGGGCTTCAACGAGGGATGTAAACATTTTTAATTATTATCCCAACTATGAATTTGACTTTTTTAACTAAAACTATGCATATACATACACACACACAAGTATATATATATACATATTATATAATATATATATATATATATATATATATATATATATATATATATATATATATAAAATCTAAGCCAATACTATTAAAATTTATAAAAACTTTTTTGCTGTTTTTTTCATAGTTAATATTTTTTATTTATAATTTATGATATATGTTAATGTATTTTTGATAGAATGTCCATTTTTTTTTAAAGAATTATTATTGTAAAACTTTATAAAATCACGTGAGATTGTAGCCTATTTTAAATATGAAGCTGAATCGTTCATATATGACAACTGATGGACCCTGGAAAATAGGAAAGATAGAAAATTTCAAGACCACTCATACCAACTTCGCACAACGAAATTCCCGCATGTCTTATTAAAATGTTTGGCTCGAGACTCATCAATTAATGTTTTTGTTTTTTAACTGTCATTGTTTTTGTCTTTTTTAATATTAAATTGGAAAATCAATAATGTGGAATTTAATTCTTACAGTGTGATACTTAATGTAATAGAATATTTGTGTATAAACTAAGAAATATACATATAGTTAAAATTTGTGTTTAAAAAAAATTGAGGTACTACATACATTTTAAGAATTTTACATTAAACACATAAGCCGCGCATTCATTTGTTTATTAAACAATTAATTTTATTCTTTTCGCTCTAGAATGTATAATTGTTTTTTACTATATTAATCCTATCATTTTTACTTTGTTATAAATGTTTTGTAAATTAAATTTGTACTCATGACCTTTTGGGAATAATCGTATTTTTAAAAACTTTTTTTTAAGGACTTGCGTGTTTTTAGATGAATTCTGACGATAAATGTAGATATGGCAAAACGATTAGAATACAAATATGTTAAAATAGTATTATTGAAAATAAATATTCTTAAGTAACTTTTGAAAAGCACTGTCTTTATTGAAAACCATACCATTTATCGGCATAACTTATTTAATCGTGAAGGTTTTATCATCTAAAATATATTGCGTAATCATCGAATCAATCGGCATTTGTCGGTTATCGTTCAATAAGTAGCACTGATTTTTTCCTTAAGAGAATTCCGAGTTTTTAGCGCTAAAGAAAAATATCTGATTGAAGTCTTTAATCATATTTATATTGATGGTAACTTTGTTTATTGTTTCTATTTATTTAATAAAAGAATAATAGGAAACTAAATCACTGATATATTTGATAACTAATTTATTCTCTTAAAGAGTATAGTTAATCAAAACGTCATTTATAAAATAAAATAAGACGTTGTTGAATATTATACTTAGTATTTCCGTGCGAATGCTTTCCAGAGCCTACAAATAATATAAAATTTAAAGAAGCATTAAATATTAAATGAGGTTTAAAGGGAAAAAGGAATCAGGTAATCTACTTTTTTTCGGTGCTTCCTTTCAGGGCATTAGAATATTTCGAAATATTTTTCTTTGAAGGTTGATCTTAATAAAACAAGCGCTAGAGGCTAGAAAGGATGGATCTTTTAATCCTGTTCCATTAAAAAAAAAAATACGACATTCTTACATATATAGATCAATCTATTATTTGTCAATCTCTTTCGATGCGTTAATGTAGCTAATACTCCGACAATGCATTATCTATCTATCGCTTCAACGAATAACGTATGCAATATCTGAAGAAGTATTCGAATATCTGATTTGATAAGACAATATTTGTCGGAGCTCTCTTAATAATTTTTTATTTTAGTTTATATCGACGAGCATCAACTTCTTAGGCGCCGGCTCTTATGAAATATTGGGGGGGGGCGAAGGTCAGTATTATATGTTAACATCGTGAATAAAGAAGAAGCATTAATGAAAGAGAAGCCCATACGTAAAGAAGTAGCCCATACACCCGTTTTTCAAATGGTGGGAATACGACGGTGAGTGAATCGCATTGCAGCGCATAGGAGGAAAGTTGTAGAAAAACAATGAAATAAAAATTTTTTCGCTTGCAGGAACTTTTTAAAAACATAAAATGATAATTTTTTTATATCATATTATTGTAAATATTTTATTCATTTATTTTTTTTTTAAAGGTTCTGCAGAGCCACTGGGGGCTGAGATGTCTCCAAAAAGGAAAAAAAACTGCTCAAAAGAAAATTTTTTTTCCCGTTTCTTTAGAGTGGTTTAGTGTACAGAGCAATTGTTTACCGGTTCAAACCCGGGTGTGGCAAATAATTATTTATTTTGTTATTTCAGTCTCTGAGTGATCCTAGGATAGAAAGACCCTCCTAGGGCACACCCAGCCTCTATAGCCCTGTAATAGAGAGGGATAAACCAGGTGGCTGAGCGTGGTTTTGTGAATACAGAATACTCTACTTTTTTCATGGCAGTCAAAACTAAAAAAAGTGTAAACTATTTACTAAAGTCCAGAATTTTATGTGTTCACAGGAAAAAAAAATATACACCAATGAAGAATACTGTACGGGATGTAAATTAGAAAAGCAAGTAATTAAAAATATTGAAACAAGATATTCTGAATCTATTTAAGAGATTTAGAAAAAAAAAAAACAACCCCCTTATATTTTAACATGTCTCCCCCACCCCTCCCCCATATCATATTCGTTTGCTTTAAAATAAATCGTCATAGAATTGAATAAATAGTATGAGCTAAAATGAAAAGATAATTTTTCAAAAAATAGTGGAGGTCTTAATGACAACGCACATGTCTCGCATATTGACCTCCTTGCACGGTCGTCGGCCTAGAAACAGTACGATTCTCTAGATGTATTAAACCCAGGACCCTTTGTTTCTTCAAAAACAATATAAATAAATGGTCCTTAGATCTTCCTCAAAAGTATATTTTTTCATCAGTAACAATTAGGAGTCGACTTTTCGGGGGTCTTCCTCATCTTCAGGGCTAACTGATTGCAATGTATAAGTTAAGTAGAAATCCATTCTTTTTTTTAAGTTTTTGTAAAAAAAAAAATTAGATAAAAAATCATTAAAAATTTATTTTAAGAAATATAACGATGAGAACCACCCCCCACAACAATCATATTCTTTGGCCCCTTAGTAAATAAATAATATTAATGAAATAAACTGACGAGCATTCTATCACTGAACAATCGATGCTTGACTCAAGGATTATTATTATATAGCATCCCATTATGGTATATGATTATGTATATAAGGGGTACTCACTACGTTTGCTATACCATGCTATTTGTGTTATTTTGCTAAACCCGTCGAGTTTCTACAGTTATTACCTGTATAAAATTGATGGGTTTAGCACAATAGCACAAATAGCATGCTATAGCAAACGTAGTGAGTACCCCCATTGTATACATTTGCTTGTTAATAAGATTATTGCTTATTTAAATAAACCGAGGATCCAGAAAAAATAAGAAAATTTAATTAAGTTGACCTCAAGCTGAAATATTTCAAAACTAAAAATAGTAACAAGAGTACCTAATGATCCTTGAAGTGAACTGGAATGCGTTCATTAAGGCCGTAACTATTTTTAAAAATTATTTTTTCTATTTAGGTCATTCGTATGAGCTCATACTATTTATTCAACTCTATTATGAATTATTTTGAAGAAAAGAATATGGTATAGGGGGAGGGAAGAAGAAGACATATTACAACATTAGAGCTTCTTTTTTGTAATATATGATATAAGGGAGGGGTAGGGGAGACATGTTAAAATATTAGGGGGTTGTTTTTTTCTTTTCTAAATCTCTTAAATACATTGAGAATGTATTTTTTCAAACTTTTACTTACTTGCTAGGATATTTTACACGCTGCACATTGTATATTTTTACTTTCACTTACTATATATAGTAAGGGAAAGTATTGCGATCGTGAAAATTTTCGAATTCCTATTTTCAACGGAAATACACATTTTAGGGTCTCCTGAGTCCAAATAACGAAGTTCCGCAAAAAGGTTTGTGTGTGTGTGGTAACTCCCGGACGAAAACGGTAAGTCCTATGAAACTGAAATTTCATATTTAAGACAAATATACGCCCGAGACGTTACAAAACCCTTTTCATCTAAATGAGCTTACCAGAAAAGCCACTTTATACTATGCATTTGGCACCTTTTTTCGATTTTCTCAAAAACGGTTCCGACGATTTTGATCAAATTCGCTATATCGATGTAAAATGTAATGGGATTTAATATCATTTAAGTTTCATTCTGATTAAAAAGGTCTGACAGGGATTAAATTCCGATATTTTTAATTTTCTTTCTCTAAAGTACCTTTAATTTTGTTGATTCTATAAAAATAACGATATTATCTTGTTCCCACTGATGAAAAACAGGTAAATATATAAATTGAATGAATTCGATACCCAACTAAAGGAGAAAACAGAAAAAATATATTTTTAATGCAATTTTTTGTTTTTGAACATAAGAGCAGTAATATACATGTATAATATAACGTTGGAAAGCTAGAGATTTTAGAAAAAATATTATCTCATACTCAAGATTTTAAAAGTTAATAGCAAGTGATGAAAAGAAGATAAAACTAACTGATTATTTTAGAATAGATAGAATATAATAGATTTTTTAATAAAACACACGTTTCTATATAAATTCAATTTAATTAATTCTTTAATAGTTTCACGTATATTTATCTCTAACTGTATTTGAAAATCCTTTCATTGATTTTAAAAATGGAGGTGAGTGAAAGTAGTGTGCTGCCCGCACCAGATTTTTCTTCCAGTAAAGACCTAAAATTCTGGACTTAAATAAATAGTTGACACTTTTTTTTTTAGCTTTGTCTGTCAGTTTTCCGTCTACACATTATTTAAAAGTGATTGGAGTTTCACTCCACGACATTATATTATGATACTATTTGTCTGAAGCTGGAAATTTTGTCATTTCTTGGTGAAGGTTTTTTTTTTTATTTAACTAAATGTTTACAATGACAAATTATTGTTTTTGAACTGTTAAAACCACTTAACAGTTACTTGTTATTCTTTTTGAAAGGAACTGAATCATGAAGTAAAGGGGGGGAGGTTAGTTGCTGCTATTTTTGTTGCTCGGATTGCAACAAAGAGACTGGGTAGTACGGTCAATGCCGGTCAACAATTCATCGCAATCAACTCGACATCTTCTTCATATTATAATCAATTCTATTCAAGAAAAGTTTCGTTAAAGATTCTCCTCCATTGCGACATAAATTGCCCTCCGCTTTATTTATCTTCGTCTCTTGGCCCCCCTTTTCTTCTTTGAGTTAAGATATATAATGAAATAGATAAGTAAATAAATTAATACCTATTCTGGGGCGTTTCGTCCCCTGAGAGTATTGCACAATGAACGGAGGAAGTCCAATTTGTCTAACTTTATTTATTAGATGATTATGTAGTCAAATAGTAAATTATATGAAGTCAAAATAAACAAATAATAACAGATAATATTATTAGATGAGGAATATGGTTGCGGGTGTGGTCATGATTTAGAAACACATTTAAAACAAGTGCTATTTTAATTATGTGCCGACGTTTCGGCCTACAATGTAGGCCTAAATCAGGGCTAAAAGAAACAAGATAACAACCAATGTAATTATAGACTTAATAATGCGTTAGGTATATAATAATAATATGACAGAATTGAGTAGTAAACAGTAGTAAGTAAACAGAATTGAGATGATAATATTGTAATAATATGTAATCTGTTTAGTTCCATACTTTATAACTATCATCTTAAGTTTGTTTATTTCCATACTTTATAACTGTCATTTTACATTTAATTTTATTTATGTTCCCATTTTATATTACTGTCATATTATTATTATATACCTAACGCATTATTAAGTCTATAATTACATTGGTTGTAATCTTTTTTCTTTTAGCCCTGATGAAGGCCCACATTGTAGGCCGAAACGTCGGCACATAATTAAAGTAGCACTTGTTTTAAATGTGTGTTTCTAATTTATGACCGCACCCCCAACCATCTTCCTCATCCAATTTCTCAACGGTCAACAAAAAACTCCATCATGATAATATTATTAAATCCTTATACTAGACTGGAATGACAGAAAACTGCTTGCAGATACCGATTATTACAACACTTATTCGACAAACGCTCAAAACTTCCTATTTACATTAAAAAAACAAAAACATTTATATAACCATTATCAGGTCTATCTGGACCTACAGCATTGGGCTATCACTACTTCCTCAGATTCCTCTCAGATCCTTGCAATCTAAAAATCAAAAATGTCCAATGATAACATCATCGAGTTTTATCATTATTATAAAAAAATAAAGTAAAACGCTGGAAATTACTATTAAAAGTTTCATTTATAAAATTAAAAAAATAACAGAACATTTATGCAAATGATTCCTAATGATTTTGAATTTTTTGTATCAAAAACCTTTTTATTTTAGAATAACACTTTATGAAATGTACATTACATTTGTTCTTATTGGTTGTAAAGATAAACCTACTAACAAAAAAAAGGATAACAAATATCTAAAGTGATGAAATGAAATATAAACTAAGACGCCTTTAATTAAATCAAGAGTGGTAACAACACGTGTTCAGTTCTCTTGTATAGCTCTTGCCTTTAAGATTTATTTTTATAGTGAGGTGTTATTCTTTAAGCATAAGGTATATTTTGTTTTCAAAGGATAGTTGTTCTTTTATTTTGATAATAAGGAGGGGGGGAGGGGAGGGAACTGCTAATGGTTATTATCTTATACGTCTTTACTTAACCCTCACATCTTTACAAGACGTTAACTTGAAAAAAAAAAAAAAAAAAATATATATATATATATATATATATATATATATATATATATATATATATATTTTATTTAATATATATACATATTGTACAACAAACAATTTTCCAGTACATACGAGCTTTCTATTTCCTATTTCATTACAAATTCATCGGATACGGCAACAGAAGTCTGAAAAAGAAATGGATGAGAGAACGCCCGAAAAGGACTAATTTACTATTTCAAAGGATATGCCCGATTTTCATATTTTAAAGACTGTTTTAACTTTTGTTATTTTCATTCTAAGTTAAAGTGGCCATTCTCGTTGAAAGAATTCTAAATAATTGACATTTATTGTAACTAGGATACGGTTCAAAATGGAAGAGAACCTCCATTTTGGACTCGATTCTCCTTTTAAAAGGATAAGAATCGAAATAATTCACTAGTAACTAGGATTACCACTCTAAAAAGGACACTTTTTAATTTAGAAACTCTCTTCCCGATGCAAGAAGCTGTCCGAAATAACTTAAGTCTGTCTATATTAGGGTGGGTGAAGTGGGTTACGTCCGAAAAGGACTAATTTACTATTTCAAGGGATATGCCCGATTTTCATATTTTAAGGGCTGTTTTAATTTTTGTTTTTTATTTTAAGTTAAAGTCGCCATTCTCGTTGAAAGGATTCTTAACAATTTACATTTACTGTAACCAGGATACGGTTCAAAATGGGAGAGAACCACCATTTTTGACTCGATTCTTTTTTTAAAAGGATAAGAATCGAAATAATTCACTGGTAACTAGGATTACCACACTAAAAAGGACACTTTTTAATATAGAAACTCTCTTCCCGATGCAAGAACTCATAAAAGAAGACTACAAAAACCCCGATTGGATACAGAAACTTCATGCCTACGTCAGCCCAAAATGGTTTAGTTCTAGGAGCTGATTCAAACGAGAACTTACAACATGCAGTTTAAGAGTAGATAGAAGAACTATATAGAAAGGGAATGGCTATAAACCATATATATGTATATATAAAGTTATGGTAATAATAAGAATTATAGTATACTTGGCTATTATGAGGGATGCAAACGTATTTCTGAGATGAAGGAACTAAACAATAAAAACAAGGGATAGTTATTGATGATTCTAATCGATAAATTATGGATTATTTCATATAAGTAGGAAGATAAGTTTCCATGATATTAGCCTAAAAAAAGATAAGTGTTTTTGGTACTGCATCTCGATGACTATTAGAACTGAAGATCTCCGTTACTTCTCAAATTAATAAAGCTAATTAAGTTACATTCAATGCAGTTTATTATGTCATTTTCATCCAAAAACCTCCTAACTTTAATACGTTTGCTTTGAAATGTGGCATTAAATTATTCTTTAACCACACGCATCAAACGTCAGATGGGGATTGGTCAAAACCGGCAGATACCAGCAAATTTACCAACGAATTTTGGCTACTTAAAGGCAAAATTTCTCTAAAAATGCACTTCAGGATCTTTTTACTTGACAAAAACTGTCGATTAAAATTATTTGAAGCTTTACACCTGTCCGTTGAATGAAAGTGCCCTAAGTAGATTATATAGTTAGGATATTTGACTTATAACTTATAATTACTTCATCATAATTTTATTTTAACATTAGCAATTAACTTGAAGAAGAGAGGGCTACAACATAACGATACTAAATGTCCTCCATCCAGGCAAAAAAAGGAAAGCACGCTTCAGATTTATGGCATGTCTTTATCTATCTATTGTTCCCTTTTCCGTGCCTTGACTGGTAGATCATGAAGCAGGCTTAGTTGCTGCAAACTTTGCAAAATGGCGTGTTGAGGTCTAGAAATTATGAAAACCCTTTGGTATTGATTAGGACAGATATTTAAGAATAGAGGCTAAAGAGCTGGCACATATTTTAACTCGTGGTTGATAATATATAATAACACTTGCCATGTGAAGTAGAAGCACTTCGATTTAGTGAACTTAATTTATTTACCCAACGTTTCGGTCTATATTTTAGGCCATCTTCAGGGCTATATAAAAAAAGAGACTACAAGCAGGTTTGTCAAAACAACATATAAAGAAAAAATATGTATAGAAAGTGATAAGATTAGGTTGTTTCACATGAAATGTCCGTTTTTATAGTTTCTGAAATACATAAAGGATTTTGCAGGTCTCTGTTGTTTTCTTCCGAATGTTTACATATTTAAAGTAAACAGTTACTAATCCTCTACCTTTTTATTATGAACGTTAGCTTCCCAATCAATTACCCACTTTTTAGTATACCTCCAAATATGAATATGGAAACATGCGATTTTCGAGTAATATTTTTGTACGAGTTTAAACTCGGCCATTCAGCAGCTGAGACCGCTAGAAATATTTGCAAGGCGTTTGGGGAAGGGAGTATTAATGAACGGACCATTCGCCGTTGGTTTGCTAAGTTTTCAGCTGGGGATACCTACTTATAAACTTGCCCCGAGGAAGACCTCCGTCCGTAATAGACAACGATGTCCTCAAACATACAGTGGAGGGAAACCCCTACCAAACAGTTAAAGGACTCTCAGCACAACTAAATGCAAGTGCATCTACCGTTTCCAGACATTTAAAGTGTATTGGGAAAGCAAAAAAACTCGATACATGGGTACCTCATGATCTCACTGAGCGGCAGCAAGACCCCATATTTCAAAACATACCGTGCAAAAATTGAAAGAACGGGGCTACGAAGTTCTTCCGCACCCACCATATTCTCCCGACTTGTCTCCAACAGATTACCACCTTTTCAGGAATTGACTTTTTGAAAATGATGATCAAGTGAAAAATGCGTTTTCAGATTTTTTTTTCACTTCTAAGCTCAGAGTTTTTCAGTTTAGGGATAAAAAAGTTGGTGTCACGTTGAGAAAAATTGATTTTACAACTGACGCCTAATGGCGTAAACAATAAATCAGTTATCCGTCCGTCAATTACATACGCTTTGCTAGTCTGGAGCTTAACCTGCTTGACAAATTATCAATAACTTGAAAGAATTAAAAAACCTATCAATGCAGATAATTATTAATTAGCCCAGCTACACTAAAATATCATCTATGCTCCCTGGATAGGCAAAATTTAGGACTCCCACTGTAGCATCGTCCGATTAGCCATAGTAGCATAAAGGGATATTAAATAAATGAACAATCCCAGACTTGCAGCTTCCTGCCGTTAAATAATTTGTCCATACTCAAGCAGGTTCTTATTTCAGTAAAACACCAGTCTCCAAAAATCCATTAATAAAGGAAATCAGAAATTATAATAAATTTTATCTCGATCGCTACACCTATAAAACATGTGTTGTCAAATGAAGTTAGTTTATTTTAATTTCTTAATTTTATATTTTCAATTATTTTATATGTAGGTTTTTTGTATAATTTTTCCTACAACCATACTATAATCTCAATTTAATTCGATCACATATTAGTCATTTAGGCTAATGGATTATAATTAAGAAAAACAAAACATTTTGCTGATTGTAAGGATGCCTCATCCGAAACCATTTGTAAATATTTTGTCGATTTGTAAATATTTAAATAAAGTTTATTTCAATTTCTTCTATAGATAAATAGTTGACACAGTATCTCAACACTTTAATGATTGACTGCTTTGTCGTTGGACGGAGCAAATGAAAATTACTGGTTTGTTGATACCAATAATTTTCTCCTTGTTCTGTTCCCTCCTTTTCTCCCTATTGTTTTGAAATGTATAGTCACCCGTGACCTAGGATTGGATGTAATAAAGACAGGATCACACAATGGAATAGGAATTGAATTAATCACTACATCATTTAATGGTGTCCATATTTCCAGAGAATCTTCCTTCTCTTTTATGGCTCTTAGAAGTGCTTTTCCTGAAATCAAGTTAATAGGTTTAATATACTGTTCCTTCGACCTTTTAGGATCACCGCTGCAAATCGAAAGCTTCCTTTCCTGAAGGGTCCAACTTCCTGTAGCATATCTAAAAGCTTCTCGGAAACCATCAATAAAAGGATTTCATATTTCTGAAGAACCCCAATTTACCTTCTGTCAACTTCCCTTATTTTTTTTTCCCGTCGCGACCTTTCAAAGCGGATAACGATGGGGCTTCCATTGGGGTAGGTCAAAACGAATCAAATGAATCGGATAACTGAATACTATCTACTTTAAGTGATTAATCAGTAAAAAAAACAAAAAAAATTGTTTTTACTAAAATAATTAGTATGATGTTGGATTTTTGAATTGGTATTATGTATTCAGCGGTAGTTTGACGTGAATAATAGATATTGATTTGTCAAAATGAAAAAAACGTTACAATGAAAATGTCATTTTATTTTACTTATGGTACATTCTATTACTGCCGACTATAATTAAAGTAATGTAAATTTGTATATCAAATTCTTACATGTAAAAACAGCCATTATTTAATCCTCTCTGTGTTTATAAAATCATGTTTACTTGGTCAATTAGGTTCTATACAATCTAAAAAAGTATTATTGTTGATATAATTAGTTGGCCGTTGAGAATTACTGGAAGGAATTAGTCCGGGTGGCGGTCAATAAATGAAACAACTGAATAGTTTCAAATATTTTATTAATAAAATAGTTGAAACTATTCAGTTGTTTCATTTATTGACCGCCATCCGGACTAATTCCTTCCAGTAAAAAAGTATTAGTTATGCTGCTTTTATGCATCGGTTCCAACATAGATTCTTTTTGTTTAAGTGGTATTTTTCACAGTATTACTTGAACAAAAAAAAAAATTGTTTTTACTAAAATAATTAGTATGATGTTGGATTTTTGAATTGGTTGGTACTATGTATTCAGGGTTTAGTGTTGATACAAGTTTCGCTATAACAATTTAAAAGGTATCTTAACTGTGAAGATTTTTTTTTTTTTTTTTTTTCAAAGTGCTCATTCCGTGTTTGAAGTTTTATTCCTTCCTTACAAATACTGTAACTATTGAGAAAGGAAGAGATGATTGAGGTTTAACATCTAATATCTAATAATAAGAAAATGTTAATCAACCTTCAAACAATTATAACTAGTCCACAACCGAATAGTAGCAGTAAAATATTTTTATTACTAACAGAATTGCTACTAATAAAAGTAGGTTGTGGAAAAACTTTGGCTTTTTATTTTACCTACCAATTCTTACTTTTTTTTTTTGGTTTAAATTATAGTGACATAAGAATCCTAATAAAGGAATAAAATAAATGAAATATGGCGATAAGAAACGGAGGAATTATAGTGTAGGACATAAATATCAAATAAAACTAAATTTTCTCATATAAAATAAATGTTTATCGTGAACCCATCTGTCCAATATCCTTGGTCTCCTATAAAAGAACAGAGTTGTTACAATAGAATGAAAATGTTTAATGTATTGGGTTGTTTCACATAAAATGTCCGTTTTTATAGTTTTTGAAATACATAAAGGATTTTGCAGATCTCTGTTGTTTTCTTCCGAATGTTTACATATTCAAAGTAAACAGTTACTAATCCTCTACCTTTGTATTATAAACATTAGCTTACCAATCAATTACCCACTTTTTAGTATATCTCCAAATATGAACATGGAAACACGCGATTTTCGAGTAATATTTTTGTACGAGTTTAAACACGGCCATTCAGCAGCTGAGGCCGCTAGAAATATTTGCGAGACGTTTGGGGAAGGGAGTGGTAATGAACGGACCATTCGCCGTTGGTTTGCTAAGTTTTCAGCTGGGGATACCGACTTGGAAAACTTGCCCCGAGGAAGACCTCCGTCCGTAATAGACAACGATGTCCTCAAACATACAGTAGAAGGAAACCCCTACCAAAAGTTAAAGGACTCTCAGCACAACTAAATGCAAGTGCCTCTACCGTTTCCAGACATTTAAAGTGTATTGGAAAAGTAAAAAAGCTCGATACATGGGTACCTCATGATCTCACTGAGCGGCATGTTTCAAAAAATACCGTGCAAAAATTGAACTGGGCTGCGAAATTCTTCCGCACCCACCATATTCTCCCGACTTGTCTCCAACAGATTACCACCTGTTCAGGAATTTAGACAACTTTTTGAAAATGATGATCAAGTGAAAAGTGCGTTTTCAGATTTTGTTTCACTTCAAAGTTCAGAGTTTTCAGTTCGGGGATAAAAAAGATGGTGTCACGTTGGGAAAAATGTGTAGAAAAAGAAGGTAAATACTTGGAATAAAATTATCTTGTTTTCATATCGTATTTTTATTAAAAATCCTTTACCTTGAAAACAGACATTTCATGTGACACAACCCAATAATTTTCGATTTACCATGCTATTTATTGGCTAAATTGCTTTAGGTTATTATTTTTTTCCAATAATATCAAACTTGGAGAACAAAAACTTTGGTAATTAATTCATTTATTTTTAGATTTATTCAGCACATTTTTTTTTCTTTTCTTTTTATACTATTTTAAATAAGAATGAATTATGGTGTGAAAATGATTGACTGTTTGTATATATTAGGGAGAAGTTAATTCCGGGTGCAGTCATCCAAGTATAAAATTTAATTTATTTGTGACAACTTTTCGACCTAAATTTGAGGCCTTCTTCAGGGCAATTGAAGAAGGGAGATCACAGCAGTCAAAACACGAGTAACTCCAATATTTACATTGTTGTGATCTCCCTCCTCAATCACCCTCAAAAAGGCCTAAATTTTTTAAGTAGAAACGTTGTCACAAATAAATTAAGTTGTCTACTTAGTTGAGTGCCTTGATAACTGCACCCGGAATCGACTTCACCCCAAGAATTAATTATGTCCCTTTTGGCCAGACACATTGAATATTTTATTTGTACACATTTCTTATTCTTAAGTGGCCTCATTCCAGAATACATTTATGTTCTATTTATATTTCTGGGATCAATATTTTCGATAAAGGAATATTGCCAAAGTATTAAAATGATTTTAACCGTGCCGGCTCGACTCCGGTCTTAGGGTTTGAAAATTTATTTAGTGGAGTTTCACCTGAATAAATCTCGACCTTCCTTCTGTTATGGAAAAATACAACAATAAAAAAATTAAATAGTCTTCGGGGTCAAGGCAATTTCGAAAACTTTAGTAATCTACCCGCGGGAAAGGGCGAAAATTGTAGTCAATCAAATTGATGTTTGTTGACGCTCTACAGTTTATAAAATCCCACTTTAATGCATTGGAATCTCTTCAGGTCTTTATTTTTTACAAATAATGAAAATAAAGAAAAAAAAATCTGGTGTTCGCAACACACGACTTTTACTTACCTCCACGTTAAAATCAATTGAAGAATTTTTAAATACAATTAAAGATGAAATATATAGGTAAGTGATAGCAAAAATCTTAAAGAATTATTTATATTTAGTTTCGATAGAGACAGGGCTTGAAACAGGGTGACTCCCTTTCACCTGTTTTATTTATTGTAGCTTTAGAATATGTCATAGAAAAGGTGACGTGTAATGGGAAAGGCTTAAATATGGGTGATATATTCCAGTTTTGGAGTATGCCGATGATTGGGTACTGCTAGGTGAAGACACGGAAACCATACAACTAAATAAAAGTGTGTTAATAAAAACCGTTAAACTAATAGGGCTCGAATTAAATACCGATAAGACGTAATATATATGATTAGTGGGGGGCAGAAATGGTGGGGATCTTGATGATATTAATATATCGAGGCATACTTTTGAACACGTAGAGGAATACAAGTATTTAGGTTCAATTATAACAAGAAAAAATGAAATCCAAGAAGAAATAAAGTCCCGGTTAAAGGTGGGAAATGCGTGTTATTATTCAGTTGCTAAATTATTTAGCTCGCGGCTTCTGTGTAAAAACTTAAAGGTTCGAATTTATAAAACTATTATTCTTCCGACGTTTCTTTACGGGTGTGAAACGTGGCTGCTTACTTTGAAGGATGAATAACGGCTTGAGGCTTTCGAAAATAAGGTACTGCGTAAAATATTTGGTCCGAAGAGAGATGAGGCCACTGGGGAGTTTAGAAGGTTGCACAACGCGGAATTGCGGAACTCGTATCCTGTGAATATAATTGAGTTGATAGCGTCACGGAGACTCAAATGGGCGAGTGAAGTTGTTGGGCTCGGTGAGGAGCGGATTCCGAGAAAGTTGGTATTCGCTGATCCGACTGGTAGGCCTCCGAAAGGTAGGCCGAAGCGGCGATGGGAGGATTGCATTAAGGCTGATCCGGGGGCTTGGGCTTAACTGGCGACCATTGGACGAGTCTCTGCAGGCGAAGTTCGGTGGTATCGGCATCGAACCTTCGGGTTCGGTAAGCCTATTATTATTATTATTCGATAGAGACATGTGTTTTATTAAATAATCTATTATATTATTATGTCCAACTATTAGTTAGTTTTATTGGTTTTTCATCTCTCTCTATTAAATTTTAAAACTTTGTGTATAAGATAATATTTTTTCTAAAATATGTAGCTTCCCAACGGTATATTTTACATTTATTTAAAGCTAATGTGTTTAAAAACATATAAAAAACACTTCTTTGCTATTTTCTTCCAGATTAGGGTTAAGAATTCGTTTAACGTACATATTTACCCGTTTTTTATCAGTGCTAACAAGATAATATGGTTAATTTTTTTAAATGTACAAAATTAAAAGTACTTTATGGGAAAGAAATTTTAAATATTTGTATTTAGGCCCTGTTAGACTATTTTAATCAGAATGAAACATATATTATTTTAAATTTCGTTAAATTTTACAACGATATAGCGAGTTTAATCAATTTTTTTTTATTTCATAACTGTTGAAAACTGGAATTTGAAAATTTTCATTTATATTTTATACACAAGTAAGTGGAAGTAAAAATAACTTGATCCAGATAATATAAATTAAAAAGTTTATTAAGTTGAAATGTCAGAGATTTTCTATTTCTATTATTAGTATCTACTTTTTTTTAAATAATATAATCACGTTTATATTAATCACAGATGAACGTGTTACTTAGGGTGGTGGAGAGTTTCAAAAAATGTTCTAATCAACGATTTAAAAAACTTGGTTTTGAATGCGAGTCACAGATAATGTTACATTTTGATCAACATGAAATCGGAGCAATGAGGTTCGGGTATCTGATAACTGAAATTTAAAACTTTATTATTACAAATACAACAAAACCATTTATTCATTAAACAGTAATTTAGCAACATTTCTTTCCTAATAAACTACCTAATAAAATCCTTTACAATAAGATTATACGGTATCATTTATCAGATCTATTATTTTTTATTTAGGTTTAATAATATAACAACTCATCTAAAGATAGCTTAACTAACACTCCAAAAGTGTGTTACGTTATATTTATTCCTTGCTCTGATGTCAGGTCATAAACTAAAAATGATTCTTTTAAATCAACTCTTTTTTTTTTAATTGTAATCATCCAACAAAATTCATTGATTTCATGAATAGTATCTATTAAAATATTACTTTATACTAAAATAAAAATCTCATCTTACTATTAATTTAAAATTTATATAACATATAGTTTTGTCAACCTTAATTAGCAATTTAAATTTAATTAAATAGTTAATTGCACTAATTACGTGCAGCTTAATCTGCCTGTGTCTAATATTGAGAGGTTCAAGGAGGTCAAGTTTATTTTATTTTAAGAACCCAACACTACATACGGGTATTAGCAACTTCAAATTAAACAATTTTTTTTTATCATAACAATTGCAATAAATTAATTAATTAACTTTAAAAATTTTAAGAGTTTAATAATTAAATCCTAAATACTATTTCTTATATTTATCTTATTACCATTTTTTTTTGTATATTAAAACTATCTAATATTACAATTATAATTAAATTATTATATTAAATAAATAAATTATATATAATAATATAATTTTTAACATGATTCCATAAAATTTACATTCCCTCTTTGTTTCATAAATGATTTTGTATCTTAAAAACTTTGTAGTATACGATTTATTTTTGGTCTGCTTATTTGACTTTTCTAAAAAACTTTTTCTAAACCAACATTTTTTGTTTTTGATATCCAAGTTTGTCAAAAAAATGTATGTATCAAGTCCGAATTTGATCTTGTACCATTGGTATGTGTAAGTCTGTATGTAAAGTTTTGTTACTGACGTACCGTGGGGAACGAATTAATTTTGCTTAGAATCTCTGTTTAAAGGTGGTTCAAATGTTTAGTATAAATTCACAGTTTTATTAATATTGTCATATATAAAGGGCTTTCAAAATTTTCAATTTAAATAAATAGAAAATTTTGAAAGCCCTTTAATTTTGAAAAGTTATAAACTGACATGAACAAATATCTCAAAAGATCAAATATGAGAACATATTTTTGTTTATTAACTTATGTCTGTTAACTGCAATATAAAAACCGTCTTAATCAACCCCATATTTTTTTCCCACATCTAACAACCAATAAACAAATCAAGAAACGAATTGTAATTATTTATAAAGAGAAATAAACACTAATTTCACAACAATAAATAAAAAAATAACAACTGTACCTCTACAAACCATAATATTGGGTTGTTTCACATGAAAGTATTGGTAAAGTAAAAAAGCTCGATACATGGGTACCTCATGATCTCACTGAGCGGCAGCAAGACCCCGTGTTTCAAAATATACCGTGCAAAAATTGAAAGAACTGGACTACGAAGTTCTTCCGCACCCACCATATTCTCCCCACTTGTCTCCAACAGATTACCATCTGTTCAGGAATTTAGACAACTTCGTCAAAGGAAAACATTTTGAAAATGATGATCAAGTGAAAAGTGCGTTTTCAGATTTTGTTTCACTTCAAAGCTCAGAGTTTTTCAGTTCGGGGATAAAAAACTTGGTGTCACGTTGGGAAAAATGTGTAGAATATTTCGAATAAAATTATCTTGTTTTCATATCGTATTTTTAATAAAAATCTTTCACCTTCAAATTGGACATTTCATGTGACATAACCCAATATACATGCGTACTTTTTCTAGACCATGCAATAAGGTGATTACGCCAAAATCACATTCATCCGCCATGTTTTTTCCAATTATAGGGTGTACACCTATTAGTGGCTGGGGGAAATAACATAAACATTAATTACTCTCCCGCAGTACAGTAGTCTTGATCTCTATCCACCAGAACACGCCGCACAGTGGACAATATGACTGATTTAGGTGGACAAAATTCTGAAACTAGTCTATATTTAACGTTTGGGATCCCAGATTACGGAAAAAAATATTTTAAAAAAATATAAGTAAAAAAATATAAAACTAATTAATTTCTTGACACGATTGGCGAGCGTACAGTGGTCAAACACCTAATTTATTTGCTAAAATCTAAAACATCCCTATATTTTACGTCTAAAGTCCCAGAATACGGAAAACATAATACAAAAAATCTAATTATGGCTCGGAGTTGCTAAAACCTGCTAATGGATGTCATTTATGTCATTTAGGAAATTCTTGAAATTATAGATTGTAAAACTTTTGATTCGGAGTGTTGTGTCTGAAAAAAATTATGTATCACCCAAAACACAAAAAATCGCAAAAATTCTTTGTAATATCTTAAGACTAGAAGGATTCATGAAACAAATCCAACAAACAAATCCTTGGGGTAACTTGGGGGTTATATAGTTTTTCGTTATTGAATAGGGGCATACATGTACAAATTTCTAAATTAACTCTACAGGAGTTCTGCGCATGCGCATGTGTATAGCAGTCATCTTTCAAATCGGCTCTTGGATTTCATGCTTTTTCAGTTTGAATTCTCTTCAGTGCAATCTTGAAAACATCACCAGACTACAGGATAACAACAGCAGTAAATATTGGAGCAAACAACAGTAAGTTTTGTTACAATTTACGGTGTAAAGTGAATGCTGGGTAACCTCTTCACATCAGCTGATTGCCAATAGCTCGGCAAGGCCGGGATTGTTTTTCTTTTCTTTAGTTATTGTTTTATTACCAACATCTAGTTATTTTCTTATTATCTTCTTCACATGAAATGCGATATTTTCACCAAGTGATGTCCTCCAAAGCATCAACTAAAAGATCTAGATCTAGTGGTTCAATCACGTCTCCCATAAAACAAAGACCCCGCCGTGATACTAATAAAAAATTAAATCAACAAGCAACCCCTTCAGGTTCTAATACAGAATCTGAACCACAGCCTGGCACATCGTCACAGGGGATGACTGACGAATCTCCGTTTTTCACCCCAAATCCTTTTCAAATCCTACATAATGAAAAAGAAAACATGGAATCTGCTCCTACACCCAGTGAACCACGGCCTCCACCGATATTTGTCAAAAATATTAAAAATTTCCAGTTGTTATGTGCGCAATTAAACAAGATTACCGAATCCACCAGCTACTACTGTATGAGTAGAATCAATGACACCAAAATATCACCGACCACCGCCGAGGCATATAGAAAAATTGTGAAATACCTAACTGAAACTAAAGCGGATTTTCACACTTATCAGCTACGGCAAGAGAGAGCTCTTAGAGTTGTGATCAGAAATCTACACCCTTCAACACCAGTTGACGCTATCAAAGAAGAACTCATGGAGATGGGTTACAAAGTGCGACAAGTCACTAATGTCATAAAAGATAGAGTTCAACTGCCTCTATTCTTCGCTGACTTGGAACCATTAGCAGGAGTAGAAAAAATTTATGATCTAAAAAGACTGTATTATACAAGTGTAAGAGTCGAAAAACCTTATACAAAGAGAGAAATTGTTCAGTGTTACAATTGTCAGGCGTATGGTCATACCAGAAGTTACTGTCACCACATACCACGCTGCGTGAAATGCGGTGAACAGCACAAGTCTGTGGAATGTACAAAACCGAAGTCAACACCCGCTGTATGTGCTCATTGCCTCAAGGACCACCCGGCCAACTACAAAGGATGCCAAATCTATAAGGAGCTAAGGACCAGGTATCAAAAACCCCAAGTACTGGATGAAACAACAATGCAGGCTAGAACTAGAAGAGAACCCTCAAAATTAATCGATGCCAATGTATCATTTGCCCACTTACTTGGAGGTGGGAACCAATGTAGTGAAGCCGAGGCCCTGCCGGAACTACAAAATGTACCTCAATATCCTCAGTCCATTCCACAAATACCTCTTCCTCAAAACGTAATCAGTCCTAAAAATCCTAATCCACAACAAATCTCTCATATTCCCCCTCCTTCAAATGCCACAGATCTTACCAGTTTGATGACATCCTTCATTTCCGAAATCAAATCCCTTGTCATGCCCCTAATAACAATCCTCACGAATCTTGTATCAAATCTTATTCCTAACTTAAAAAATCCATAAATGACCTCACCTAACTCCTTATCTATTCTCCTATGGAATGCGAATGGTGTTAGAACTCACACTGACGAACTTACAGCCTTACTCCAAGACAAAAAAGTTGACGTTGCACTCATTACTGAAACTAGACTAACCACTAAACAGTACTTCAAAATACCTGAATACACAACATACCGGACAGACTATCCAGACGGCAAAGCCCATGCCGGTACTGCTGTCATTGTCAACCGATCCCTCTCCCATCACTTACACCCACTTCCCGCCCACGATTTCCTACAAGCCACCTCTATTATAATCAAGACCTTTTCCTTTCCGCTAGTCATCGCATCAGCATATTGCCCTTCTAAAAATTCTATTTCTATTACCCAATTTGGTTCCTTTCTCAACTCATTGGGGAATCACTTTATTCTGGGTGCAGACTTAAACGCGAAGCACCAACAATGGGGTTGCAGAACCACAAATACTCGTGGACGGACATTGCAGTCTGCACTCAACTCCAGACGCCTTAATCTCCTACCTCCCGATTCCCCTACCTACTGGCCAACAGATCCTAACCGTAATCCAGACATCCTTGACTTCTTCATCCACAGCGGATTAGGCTCCCTGAACTATTCCGTAACTCGCCTTGATGAACTATCCTCTGATCATAGTCCATTAATCCTAAATGTATCCATGACTCCTATTCCGAAACCTTTCCCACCGTCATTCATCAGAGGCCCCATCAACTGGAACCTCTTCCGCGAAATCCTCACCAATGATATCGACCTCAGAGTAACTCTCAAAACCCCTTCTGACCTTGATGATGCCGTATATTCCTTTACAACCTTGATTCAACAAGCTGCCTGGACTGCCTCCTTTCCTAAACAATCCCAAATTATTCCTTACAAATGCCATTTACCACAACACCTGACAGACCTCATCAACACCAAACGCCGAGCCAGAGCATTATGGCAACGCACCCGCCACCCAGAAGATCGCCGCTCTTATAACTTTTATTGTAAAAAATTAAAGCGGGAGTTGGCGACCTTTCGTTCCCAATCCTACAATTCCTACCTCTCCTCTCTCTCGACTCGTGACAATTCCCTGTGGAATGTCACGAAGAGAATCCTGAATACTCACACGATTTCCCATCCTCTCCTGCGCGGTGATAGTTCCTGGGCTGCTTCTGACAAGGATAAGGCCCAGGAATTTGCACAGCACCTTTCCAAAGTTTTCACTCCTCATCCTGAGTTGAATCCAAACCATACTTCAACAGTTGAACAGTTCCTTACTTCGCCAATACCACTCTCCTTACCTCCTAAAGCAGTTAATCCCTCTGAGGTCAAATATCTTCTTAAAAAGCTTCCTCTCCGTAAATCCCCTGGATATGATCTCCTCACGCCTCAGATCTTAAGACAACTTCCACAGAAAGCCATTACATTCCTTACATATCTTTATAACAGTATCCTACGCACTACCTATTTTCCTCTCTTATGGAAACATTCAACTATCATCCTTTTCCTGAAACCAGGCAAACCTTCCAACAGCACGTCATCTTACAGACCTATTAGCCTACTTCCGATCCTCTCAAAAATTTTCGAAAAGCTCCTACTAAAACGAATCCTAGATAAATTTAAAAATTTTCCTTCGCATCAGTTTGGATTTCGTTCTCAACATTCCACAGTTCAGCAAGGACTCCGAGTTGTGGATCACATTTCCTCTGCCCTTGAGTGCAAGGAGTATTGTTCGGGTGCCTTTCTGGACATAGCTCAAGCTTTTGACCGGGTGTGGCACCCGGGATTGCTCTTTAAGCTCAAAACCCATTTACCTCAATCCTTATACCTAATCCTCCGATCCTATTTATCAAACCGCTCCTTCCGAGTTCGCTGTGGTTCCGAATTTTCCAAACATTATACTGTTGAGGCCGGTGTTCCTCAAGGCAGCGTCTTAGGACCCGTCCTCTACATCCTCTACACCGCCGATATCCCTACCGATCCCGATACCTTTCTGGCAACATTTGCTGACGACACAGCCATTTTATCATCCAATTCCGATCCTGAAGTAGCATCTCTAAATCTCCAAAGGCACCTTTCTCTTGTCGAAGACTGGTGTAAGGCTTGGCGAATTAAGGTGAACGAAAGCAAATGTACACACGTCACCTTCACCCTTCGACGTAAATCCTGTCCAACAGTTAAATTAAATTCCATACCGCTTCCTTCCTCAGACACAGTCCGGTACCTTGGCTTTTTACTAGACAAAAGACTGACGTGGAACCCACATACGAGACTTAAAAGGATAGAACTCAACCGCAGATTCGGCCGGTTATACAAATTACTAAACAGAAAATCTCATCTTACAGTCGACAACAAATTACTAATATATAAGACAGTACTGAAACCTATATGGACCTACCATACAACTAAACATTCTAACATTAAACGTATCCAATCCTTCCAATCCAAAGTCCTCCGAACAATAGTTAATGCTCCTTATTACGTTACCAACTGTACCCTACACCATGACCTTAATATTCCATTTATTTTAGATCTGGTACCATCCAAATTCTCCAAATTCCATCAGAACCTTCTTCATCATCCTAATCCTCTTGCTCAATCGCTTTCCAGCTTCACCCATCCCTACAATCCTCCTCGAAGATTGAAACGGCAGTGGCCCCGCGACGTTTTGTAAACATTTATCTGGAGTTCTGACACTGGTCAGATCCTCCACTCATGTACTGTATGTTTGTGGCTCTTCCGCTCTGGCTCGGCCTCCACTGGCATACACCAGTGAAGCGCTGAGTGGGAGGCGCTGGGATCTCTTGGATTCCGCTTCTCCCCCCACTTGTGGGGGGAGCAGCCGAGTCTAGGGTTCCTTTGGCTGATTGTATATATTGTATATAGTTAAGTATGCTTGTATGATTTTTATTTACTTCCCAACTTGTATTTATCTCTACTACAGGTTGTTGTTTTGATTTGTTTCTTGTTGCTTTTTTTTTTGTATATATTTGAATTTATTTATTTCCGATTTTATGTAAATTGACTTTATCATTATTGGCTGTATATATTGTATGAATGTGTACTACATCTCTATTACTACTGTTCATTATGCAACAAATTGTAATATTTCTCAATAAAAAAAAAAAAAAAAAAAAAAAAAAAAAAAAAAACTCTACAGGTGAGATTGCTATGTATATTCAAAAACGAGTTTGGAAATATAATGTCTTACCTGTCTCAGCAATGTCCATTGTTAAATAAAAGCAAAAAGACTTTGCTCTAAATAAACTTTGAACACAATAAATGACCATCGAATAAAGATAATCCCACTGCCAGTTATTATGCACTTGTGTGAACAGGAATGATTCATTCATTTACTATTTATTTATAAACACGGTATCGTGGGAAATATTAGTATATAGGGTGTTGCCAACTAATAATAAAAAGGTGAAGCACTGGAAAATTCCAAAGTTTTGACTTGACTTTTGTCCACCTAAATTGGGGATTTAGCCCTCTGTGCGCCGCTATAAAAATAACAATGCGAATATAAAAAAATGAAGTTAAATATTTATTTATATAACCATATTATATGACCTGTTATAACCTGTTTACTTACAATATGCTGCAACTTAACTTTTTTTCACACATATACTTTGCTTTTGAATTATATTTGCAAGATTTTGTGATATATTTTATTATATTTTCCGCGATAGATTTAGGTAGGTAGTTTGACGTGGATTACAATGAAAATGTCATTTTATTTTACTTTTGCTACATTAAGTACTGCCGACTATACTTAAAGTAATGTAAATTTGTATATCAAATTCTTAGATGTAAAAACAGCCATTATTTAATCCTCTCTGTGTTTATAAAATCATGTTTACTTGGTCAAATAGGTTTATACAATCTAAAAAATCATTAGTTATGCTGCTTTTATGCATCGTTTCGAACTGAGATTCCTTTAGTTTAAGTGGTATTTTTCTTGCCCAAAATAGAAGAAAAAATGAGCATTTTCTGAAATAAAATGTATGAACTTCTTTATTCTAGGACCAAGCCCCTTAGAGTACAAGAAAGTTTTTTATTTTATATGATTTAGAATAGGTAAGAACCATGGAAATTTGCAGTCGAACAGAAGGATAAAACCAGTTTAACTCGGTATATTAGCCAGAAATATGGTCACGTCTACGGGCAAAATCCTTCGAAAAATCCTCAATGCTCCTTACTTCGTCACCAACAAACTCATCCATAAAGACCTTAATGTCCCATATGTTACTAATTTGGCCCGTACCAGGTATAATTCCTTCCACGACAAGCTCCACTCCCACATTAACCCACTAGTTTCAATCCTTGCTTCCTCTTCAATTCCTGACAATCCTCCGAGGCGTCTGAAAAGAAGATGGCCTCGAGACCTTCTTGTGTAGATTACCTAGTGGAGTGTTGCCAATGGGCATATTCTCTTCATGTCTTTTCATGTATATTATCTATATTATAAGCCAATTTACTTGATGTATTTACTAATACAGTTGTAAATTTCAATAAATTAATAAATAAAAAATAAAATAAAAAAAAGTATGTCAGTAAGCCCCCCATACAACAGGCAACTGTAGTCAAAGTTGGGAAAGAAGTAGCTGACGGGTTTTCAAAGGCAAGGATTCACGGAATCTATAGTCCTGTTTAATTATGGAAATGGATTTTCGGGGTATTTCTGATACGAGTATACGGTTGTTCCAGGATAGGTTTTCTTTAAAGTGAGTCCTAGGTCTTTAAGAGCTTTTTGTTATTGGATAGGAAAGGTTTAAGGAATAAAGATTGAGAAATAGCCACGGTTAGTATGGAAGGGATTTCAAGGTTGCTTTGTAGCCAATTTTCGCCATTTAAAGATTTTTTTTATTACCAAAAAGGAAAATCCGCGGCACAGACGGTTAACAAAATTTGCAGTATGTATAGCAATGATGCCTTAGGAGGAAACACCGTCCGTAAGTGGTTTGCTCGGTTCAGAGCCGACTGACATAGAAGACGCAAAGCACTAGGGTAGTCCTTCAATTGTTGATGACCAAACTAAAAAACATTACCTGAAATATGGCAACACGTAATAGATCAAAATAGGTCATATGTAATTGATCAAAAATATTTACGAGAATCTGAAGCTTTTGTTTAAATCAGCTCTAAAATAGTGATACCAACTTATTTTACAATCGAATATTTATTAAAATTTACATATTTATCAATAAATACATAAAGTAAATTTTGAGAAATTAAGCAATGACATGATACACATGTACGGAAACTACCCATTGGCAGCACTCCAAAAAATATTCTATTTTGAAAGATCATCAGATATCGAAGAATAAGCAAGGATTGAAACCTGTGGGTTGGAGTATATCATGAAGATAATGGTGCCTGGTTCGTATTAAATCAGCAGCATATGTCACTATGGGTGTGCTTATTCGTAGAAAAGTAACAAGTTAATTTTTTACGAAGTATTTTGGATTTTGAGGATCAGATGAGAGAATTCGATGGTTTAGTTGAGCCCCACAGTTCTACTCCTTAAGTTTATATCGGTCTTATGATAGCCATGTAAATGAGTCTTTTGTAGTTAAGCGGAAGTTTTGAACTTTTGTCTATAGGTGTTGAAGTAGTCTGCCGTTTCGTGCTGTATGAGAAAACCAAGGTTGACATTTGTCAAGATGGAATCTTAGGTATCGGGTTTGTTCTGGAGGGAGCTTTTATATTATAATAATACAAATAAATATAAATAAATTCTTTATTATCCTGGGACATGTCCCTTTAGAATAAATAATACAGAAAGTAGAAAGTGTGCTTTGGAGTCTTAAAGTATATTAACTACATATAAACAAATTAAGAATTACTCATATAAACTAGACATATTTAAATGTGAAGAAAACGACAATCACAAAAAAAAAAAAATAATAATAATAAAAAGAAAGTTTATTTACAATTTTGTTGAGCCTGGATATTTATTAAGTAATTAAATATGCGGGATTTGAAGGTAGAAAGAGAATTGGAGTGACGGATGGAAGGAGGGATAGAATTCCATAGGATTGAGGATCGAATGAGAAAGGATCTGTCGAAATGTGCAGTTTGGTGGGCCGTGCTGTATAAATCCGAAGGCCTGGAGCGCGTACAACGGTGATGGACAGAGGATTTGAGTTGTAGGAGGTCAATAACGTATGATGGGCGGCGGGATTGGATAAATTGGTAAAGAAATGATGCGAGAAAATACTTTCGACGATTGGAAGGGTAAAGCCACTTCAACTCGCCATAAAAATGAGACACGGAAGTGTATCTAGGGACCCCGAAGATGAATCGGACAGAGCAATTAATTAAGCGTTTTATTTTTACCTCGAGATCCCCAGAAACACCTCGTGTATCGTACAATAATAGTCGAAGTGGGGAAATATTGGAGAGGTAACGAGGAGTTTTCGGGCTTCATGCGGGAATAGGTGACGAAGGGAATACAGTCGCTTTAAGGTTGAAAAGGTACGGCGGGAGATTTCGGAAATATGATTTTTGAAGGATAGGGTTTGGTCAAAGGTTACTCCCAGATTCCTGACAGTCGGGTGGAACTTTATAGGATTAGTATTTAGGTACAGGGTTGGGATATGTGGAATATTTTTCAGGAGGTGATGGGATCCTATTACAATTGCTTTTGTTTTGTTAGCATTTAGTTTTAACTTATTGACTACAGCCCAGTGACTTATTCGATTTAAGTTGTATTTATTTCAAGAATCTATTTTAATAAATCGGAAATATTTTTCAATGATACTTCATCATCAGCATGTGTATATAATGTAAATTTTGTAACCGGATTTAAACCATTTTAATACTTCTTTATTGTAAAATAAAATGCATTAAGAGCACAACTTACAATAAAGCAATAGCATCATAAAATATACTAGTTATGGAATAATTCAGACTGTATTATCTGTGATTTTTTGAAAAATTATAAAACGGGAAAAAAAATTATTAAGTTAAGTGACAGTTTTAAACGTTTGTGTATAAGTCTTGAAGTAGCTGAAAACGGCTAGCAAACCACTAGAATTGATGAAAATAAGCTTTTACAAGTATTAATACATGTGACTCAGAATTTAATATCAGATAATAAAAACAGTTTTTTTTTTTTAAAAGTTGACCATCTAAATCCGTAACCATCAGTATTAGAAAGACAACTTCAACAATGAATCTGAATCTGGATCGAGAACAAGAAACAATTTCGCAGCCCGTTTAAAAATAGCACACTCTGATGTTAAAGTAATAGACCACTTTAAATGCTTCACAAAATATTTACAGAAAGTCAATATTTTAAATACAACAAATACCAAACATCAGCCATCACTGTCTTTATTAATGCTTTCTTTAAACAAATCGAATACAGTATGCACTTGACAATCTCATATTTTCACACACGCTAAGCTCCCATTGAATATTCATAATAAACTATCAACTGATTTATTTATTCGCTTAACCAATTTGGTGAGGAAATTCGGTTGATTTCAAAGGTATAAATATAAAGATATTTTTGTAAATCAATAAATTTGTTTATTTTTCTAATCGTTTATTCTATCAATCAGATCTCATCTAAAGAACACTCCAGTCCTTCAAAAATACATTTCAGAATTGCACTTATTTCCAAAAGGTTACTAAGTACACATGTGAATTATTTCTTAATTATATCAATCCTTCTATAACGTAAAAATAATGTTATTAAATATGTAAGAAAATATTTCTAAATTTTAACACGAAAAGAATCAAATAAATGAAACATTTTCTGAAACACACTGATTTGCAAAAGGTACTAATATCTTTTTTTTATTTTTAGGATAGAATTTATTGGCTTATAACATGATGTAGCCATGGATATTAGCCCATTTGGTGCTTAGATGTTAATTGACTATGTATAACATAATAATTATAATAGTAATCTCTCTCTCGATACATAAAATTAGTTTTCCCTATTAGCTTTCACTATCATTTAGTGTATTCTTTCCTGAAGGTTTATGAAAATATATAAAAATATTTTATTAGAAGGAAAAAAAAAATTTTTTGCAAGCGAGTCATCTAAACTTCATTTCTGAAATATGGGTGTAATATACCATTGGAAAGCGCAAGATTTTAGAAAAGTTAACATGCAATAATATTAAATCGTGCAAACTGATGTAAAGTTGTTGTAAGCCAATAAACTTATGAACATATGTAAATGGTAAAGAGCGAGGTTATGATTGTTCAATATTTCCCATCGTCGTACAGTTCTTCTATCTAAGGAAAATATGTTATTTGTTATATTGCAATGAGGTTATGGTAAATTCAGCGTTGCCAGCGTACAGTATCATAAAAGTTATATTCTATCATTAGACACTCAAGATTTACTAAACAATATTACGTATCTAATCGTGACTAAGTTACGATATATACATTCACTCCATAGTTTCCAGTTATAATAAAATACATATTACTATAGGTTTCCAGAAAAATTATAAGTACTCATTTGAATGAGAATCAAACTTCTAACCATCTGGAAAAAATCATTTTAACTAAATTAATTAACAAAGATACTATTCCAGTTCAAAGAAATATATTTAAGCATATCCCTGTTTCCTGGGTAGGTTTCCGTAGACACATGTTCAATTATTATTGATTTTTTTAAATAATTCAAAGTGTTAATATTTTCTGGAGGAAGGCTTCACCCACAATTGAAGAAAATACGCATCTAAGTTACAAAGGAGTTATGATAATATACAACAGTGATATTTAGAAAGATAAAACTATGTTATGAATAATGTGGATGTGGCTGCTTGGTACAGGGACTTTATTGTAACATAAAGTAAATAATATTGAAATCTGACATGAAATAATAATCTTTTATTTATTCGAAACAGAGTAGCTCATTACTATCCACCTGTATTTCTTTTATATTAGCTCATTCAACATAGTCACTGACAACTCTTTCGTATTTTGTAGCAATTTTAATTTAAATTATTTTATTTATCAAATTGAATTCGATAAACCGCAAACAAAGACAATGAAGTGTAGCTTTTGTTCTATTTTTTTAATGTGTCTTGATATTACAAACAAGGTTTTTATAGTTATATTAGATTAATTATAGTAATAGGTTAAGTTGTTTTAAAATCACTTTCCTCATCAACCATAATTCTAACTTTAGTCTAATAAGTTTCCATTTTATTCTGTTAAATATACAATAGCGATCCAGCAGAAATGGGCATACCCAAAATTACTCATTGTAGCTTTAACGTAATCGTGGTATTTAGTCACGTTTGCAACATAAATGTGATTAATATACAATGATCCAACGAATGGGAATATATTCATTGAAAAAAACTTTGATACGTGAAATTGTAAAAATATAATATTTATAAAATTTGTACTGTTCATATTTAAGGCTCTAGGGATGTAATAGGTTCGGTACGGTGCGTATATGGGGCATCGAATGAAACTGTCAAATGGTTAAACAGAATAAAAAACTAATTAAGTAAATAAAACTAATAAAGACGATAAGAATAACCACAATTTTCCAAAAAAAAAATATTTTCCTGGTATTTTAAGACTTCAATACAGAAATGACTTCTTAATATCAACTAGTTTTCATCTATAGCTTTAAATCTTACATATGTCGGGAAGATTGATAGATTAGGAGATGGAGAAACAATTTATGTCTGAAAGTGGTTAATAAGGCTGGTGATAAGGCTTTACAAATGGATGAAGGCAATGAATTTCAAAACAGGATAGCACGAATGACAAAAGACTTTTTAAAGTGACGAACTGTGAGAAGGAATATAAAAGTTTATAGGTTGTGATCTCGTGTTTACTGAAAGGGCAGAGGAGCGTGTGATAAGCACATCCAGTAAATACACTATCAAATCTTATAATTTACGATTGTTATTTTTATATGCTGTAGTAAATTCCAATAACCTTTTTATATATTGGGTTGTATCACATGAAATGTCCGTTTTCAAGGTAAAGGATTTTTATTAAAAATACGATATGAAAACAAGATAATTTTATTCGAAGTATTTACCTTATTTTTCTACACATTTTTCCCAACGTTAAACCAACTTTTTTATCCCCGAACTAAAAAACTCTTATAACACCTTATATTTAGCCGCTATCAATCATTTCTTTTAAGATCTCGCAGTTGTTCAAATATTCTCTAGTGAGGATATTTTTTGGGTTTTAAAATAATTGTCTACATATTTTTCAATAATCGAAAAATAACAAGTTTCTTAAAGCGCAATATTTCAGAGATAATGAGTTTTTCAGAAAAAAATTCGTGTTTGACATCTTTAAAAAATTATATATTCTGATTTTCTTTCTTCCCCTAAAAATCGGCTTTTTTTAAAAGAATCATAATCATATCATTTTTTCATGTATTTGAATCCTAAGAATCAGAGAAAAAAATCGCCATAAATTAATTTAAAATTTTACTATTAAAAAAACAATAAAATCGAAAAAAAAGAGGTTTTTAAAAAAAATCTCGAAAACCGTTTGATTTAAAAAGCTAAAAATGTAGTTGATTTTTTTTTATTTGACACCAAACTAATCCCCCAAGTTTGAGTAAAAAAAAAGCCACGGGGGCAGATTTACCATACTTACCCTTTTAGTTACTCTTTGTGTCGCCGTTGGAGTAAACTCCTAGAGCCTCGTTCTTTTTTTTTATTTCCATTTCCCTAACTGGGCCATTCTTGAATAACAGTATCGGGTAGAGATATTTCGCACGCAATGAACCTTATAAGGTGTAACCCACTAAAAATCTAAGCATACCTAATATTTAGGATTAGGGGGTCGCTGCCATCAAAATGATTGTATAATCGGGTCCGCGAATAATTTTTGTTGGGAACCACTGCTCTAAAGAACATTGCCTAAATTCGAATGAGAAATTTAATACGAAGAGTAAATAAATAAGAAGAGGCTAAAAACTGAGCCATTAAATCGTTTGAATATGACAGTCAACAAATATTGAGTTGTTTCACATGAAATGTCCGTTTTTATAGTTTCTGAAATGCATAAAGGATTTTGCAGGTCTTCTTCCGAATGTTTACATATTTAAAGTAAATAGTTACTAATCCTCTACCTTTGTATCATAAACATTAACTTCCCAATCAATTACCCACTTTTTAGTACACCTTCAAATATGAACATGGAAACACGCGATTTTCGAGTAATATTTTTGTACGAGTTTAAACTCGGCCATTCAGCTGAGGCCGCTAGAAATATTTGCAAGGCGTTCGGGGAAGGGAGTATTAATGAACGGACCATTCACCGTTGGTTTGCTAAGTTTTCAGCTGGGGATACCGACTTGGAAAACTTGTCTACCGTTTCCAGACATTTAAAGTGTATTTTTCATTTTTTATGCATAATTCAAGAATGAATCGTCCACGAATTGAATCGTATGCATAATGTTCACTGAGTCAGCCTTACCATTTGCCTTGTAATGTTAGCTTTCATAAAGCAGAGCTATACCAGCCAGAAATACTTTGTTCTAAAAATAAGTGTGATGTTTGGATCTTGTTTTGATAAATGTTTCCAGCTGTATTCAGTTTGTGCATATAGAAATGATTCCAACCAAACAACGATTTGTTATGCTCCTGTTCCTTATTCTTGATTTTTGTTTCCAAGTGCGCCCCGCATTGTCTCATCGTCACATTTTAATGGCAAGTGCTCCATAATTTTAATTGACGATTTACTGAACACAAACATATAAAAAAGTAACATTTATTTAAAAACATATTCATAATATGAATTTGGTCCTTAAAATGTGTGTTATTAATATTAAATATTATAATTTTTCAATTCAAGAGCGCCTGTTTGGGACTATAGATGTTAGAAAAGTAGAGATTTTAATAAGGATAAGTAAGAAGCATATCGTATATTGGAAGGAATGGAATTCTAGAAGGCAGTGAAACGTGCAAGAAAGGGCAGATCGAAGGCTTTAGTTCTGTGGGATGGTATTTTTATACTATTTATTTTATTCTTAGTACAGATAATATACAGTTTTATAAACACTTTAAGAACTCCGATTAGTTCTGAAATGACGGAATGATAGTGTGAGTATTAAATAATGGAAAAACATTCATCCGTTCCTGGTTGAGGTCTAAGGTTCCAACAATGGATCATTCAATAAGCAAGCATCATTTGTTATAATTTATTTAGATCTTATATCATAATGCTTTCTTTCTACCTTCGGAAAAAAAACAACAACACACATGGATCAAATTTAGCTATCAATGAAACGGCAGATCTAATAAGGTATTGATTTGATGATTAAGTGGGGTAGTTCAGGTGAACATATATAGAATGCATGAAAGGAAATGAAGCTGAAAAATGCCATAGGTTAGAAGTGAATGTGACTCCAGAAGTCAAGAAGTAGGAAATTCAGTTTTATGTACGCTATAAGATAATCAATATAATGTAACAAGGTTGACCAGGACCTTGAAGATCCATTCTGAGAAATTATCTATTCCAGCTATTATTATAGCGATTAAGCGATTTGTCCTGTGGATAGAGCACAAGAATACTGTTCTTCTAGTTAAAGGTTCGAATTTTGATTGTGGTAGAATAATTATTTATTCTGTTTTCTCAGCCGTAAGGCGACCTTGGGGCAAACCCTAAACCTCCCGGGGCAAACCAGCCTCTGTAAAGTGTGTACCCGAAAAATGTGGGGGAAATTTGGCGGCTAGGCGCGATCACCTCCAAAGCCGTTAGCATAGAAATAGTACGAATTATTATATGTACTGGGACCCTGGGTTTTTAAAAAAATATATTATATTATTATCATACTCATTAACCCATTCGAGACCGATTGAACACGGTGTGTGCAATGGATTTCGGAGGCTATAAGACAGCTTCTTATATGCCACCGTATGTGCAATAACACTAATGTGCAATTATCAGTTGTTCTGAGTAAAATAGTCGTCCAAATATGATTTTTCTGGAACTCATGAAATCTGCAAAGTATAGCAAAATAAAATTTGGCATTGGTTTTACTGTGTACCAAAAAATCTAAAAAATGAACTATACAAAGAAAAAAATATCGCCCCTGGGGACCGTGTTAAAAAAAAATTGTCGTCTCGAATGGGTAAACTATGACCTTGATAAACATGCCCTAAAATAAAATAAAAATAACAATGTAAAATTTAAAAAAATATTATTTTATGGATGTCTTATAATCATCTATCTCAGATAAAATAAATCAATTAAATATAAAAAATAATATTTTGTATAGTTTATAAATCTTATGTAATTTATTACTGATTTAAATTGAAATCAGCGTAACTATTTAGGGTTGGATTCGGAAATTGGAGGGACGAGAAGTGATTGGCAGGCTGGATTTGAGGGTCGTAAGAGTATTGGAGTCATGGATAGAAGAAGGAGCTCCATAGGGATGAGGATCGGATTATGAAAGATCTGTAGAAATGTGCGGTTCGATGAGACGTTATATACAGGTCAGTAGGCCTAAGTGGGCGGAGGATTTGAAAAGAAAGATATCCCGCTAATTCCGTTAAAGACGTCCTAAGTTTTCACACAACGGGCATTTCCGTTGAATGTTCGTTACTTAAAACTTCCGAGGTTTAACAGAAATCCGAACAGTAAAAAACCTCATCAGGAGCTTAAATTTTTTTTTTATTTATATTTTATTAAATTTTACAACTGTATAAAAAATAAATACAACAAGTAAAAGTGTTGTAATACAATAAAGGGCGTGAAAAGGCTTGTGAAGAAACTACCCAGTGGTAGAACTTCGATGTCTATTTAAGTTAGTAGGTCCCGAGGCCATCTTCTTTTCAATCGCCTCGGAGGGTTATCAGGGATATGTGAGATTGATAGGTTGCGAACAAGAGGGTTTATGTGGGTTGGGAGTTTAGAATTGAATGTGGTATATCTGGTACGAGAAAGGTCTGCAACAAATGGGATATTAAGGTAGTTATGGATGAATTTATTTGTGACTAAGTAAGGAGCATTTAAGATTTTGCCAAGGATTTGGATTGTAAGGATTGGATGCGGGAGGAATTAGAGGGTTTAGTAGAGCCCCAAAGGTCGATCCCTATGTCCATATGGGCCTGATAATGGTAACATATATGAGATTTTTGTAATAGAGTGGAAATTTTCACGTTTTTCAAGTAAGTGTTGTAGTAATTGGTATCTACGAGCAGTTTCTTGTCGTTCAAGTCTTGTGTGAGGATTCCAAGTTAGACGTCAAGATGGAGGCCTAGGTATCGGATTTGTTCTACAGGAGTGAGTGGGGTGTTATTAAAGGAAACAGTGGGACAGGAGATCATCGGTTTGCGACGAAGGGTAAAGGTAATTTGGTGGGATTTAGCAAGATTAATTTTGATTCTCCAGTTCTGACACCATTCCTCGATGGCTGTGAGGTGGGACTGAAGGATTTGGGATGCTGTGGTTGGGTCATTATGGACTGATAACACACTTGTGTCATCCGCGTAGGTATTGAGGACAGTGCTAGAATATACATATAGAGTGGAATATCAGCTGTATAGACTGTATAAAGGATTGGACCTAAGATACTACCTTGAGGTACACCTGCCGACTGAGCAAATATGGGAGAGTAGGAAAAATTATGGTTTACTTTAAAGGTTCTACTATTGAGGTAGGATTGGATTAAAAGGAAATATGTAGAAGGAAGGAATTGTCGAAGTTTGTAAAGGAGCCCTGGGTGCCAGACTCGGTCAAAAGCTTGTTCAACCTCGAGAAAAACACCTATGCAGTACATTCCGCGCTCCAATGTGGAAGATATTACATCTACCACACGATGGCATTGCTGTATTGTAGAATGGGTTGTCCGAAATCCAAACTGATGGTCAGGAATCACGTGGTTCACTTCTAGGATCGGATAGAGACGTTTTAGGATGAGTTTTTCTAAAATTTTGCCCATAATGGGCAAAAGGGAGATTGGACGGTATGGGGATGGGTTTCCAGGTGGCTTTTGAGATTTTGGGATCATTCTTATTATTGATAATTTCCAAGTTTCAGGGAAATAAGTGGTTCGGAGCGTAGCTTTGAATATGTATGTGAGGAAAAGGATTGCTTTTCGATGGAGTTGTTTTAGGATATAGGGTGTAATGAGATCATGACCTGGAGCTTTTTTGGTAGGTAATTTATGGATAATGTTAATTATTTCAGAAGGATGAAAGGCTCTAGGAGGAAGGGACATTTGAGTGGAATTAGGAGTTCCGCTTCAGCTGAAAATCTAAACTATAGCCCTCAAGTATCTCTCCAGGAACCTCCTATCCTCTTCTCTCCTTGAAAATAACTACTAATATATATATGTGGCCTTAGGACGACCCTGCGTATCACTCATGTTGGAATAAGGTTATTATATTTTTTTCAGGTGATTATGACTATCTAAAGGTGAACGGAAGACCCCAGGAGAGGGGCACTGAGCTTGCCCCTCTCAACAGCTACCCTTCGACGATGGCTACGCAAGAGGAGGAGCCCCAAAGGGCCGCTTGGGACAACAAGGTCCAGTTCATGCTCAGCATCATCGGCTACTCCGTTGGTCTCGGCAACATCTGGAGGTTCCCTTACCTTTGTCAACAAAATGGAGGAGGTGAGTTTAATGCCTTAAATACCAGCGTTTAGAGGCGTAGAAACTTTAAAATATTGACCTCAACTATTTTATTTTATTATTTTATCGATTTTGGATACCTTTGAACCACAGTTTTTTTTTTTTTTATTTTATTTTGAGAAAAATAAAAAATTGATGAGCGCAACACACGACATTCACTGATCTCCGTTATTTATATAAATTTAAGAATTTTTAAATAAATTGTTAAAGAATTAATTACATTTGATTATAATAGAAACATGTGTTCTATTAAATACTCTATTTTATTATTATCTACGACAATTAGTTTGTTTTATCGGCTTTTCATCACTCTCCGTAAACATTTACTATAGTACGTATAACATAGTATTTTTTCTAAAATCTTTCCAACGGTATATTATACATGTATATTACTGTTCTTAAATTCAAAAACAAAAGATTGCATTAAAAAAATATTTTTGCAGTTATCTCCATTAGTTGAATATCGAATTCGTCCAACTTAAATATTTACCCGGTTTTACCAATATTAATCAGATGATATGGTCAATTTCATAAAATCTACAAAATTAAAGGTACTTTAGAGGAAGAAAATTTAAAATATCGTCATTTAAGCCCTGTCAGACTATTTCAATCAGAATGAAACCTACATGATATTAAAGCCCATTCAATTTTACATCGATATACCGAGTTTAATCAAAATCGTTATAGCAGTTTTTGAGTAAATCTTAAAAAATTGCAAAATGCATGGTATAAAGTGGCTGATCAGCTGATTTTGATGAAAAATTTGCTGTAACATCTCAGGTGTACAGTTGTCTTAAATATGAAATTTTAGTTTCATAGGACTTTTCGTTTACGCCTTCGATCACACACGGACACATACACTCACCTTTTTTCGGGACTTGGTAATTTGGACTCAGGGGACCCTAAAATGTGTATTTCCGTTGAAAACTGAAATTCGAAAATTTTCAAGATCGCAATACTTTCCCTTACTATATATAGTAAGTGAAAGTAATAAATACAAAAAAATGATCTTGTGATAAATATAATAAAAATATTGGAGTTTTCTATATTCGATTAAACAACCATAAAAACCTTATCAGGCCATAAGATATGGCGTGAACAGTTTTGATCCACAAGCTCTAGCCAGTTCTTCATTAGAGCAGGCGGAAAGAGGGGAGGAGGTACTCAAAAGTTAAATTAATGTTTTCAACACCTTCGATTATCTCAAAGCTATCTAAAATGTGGAATTTACACATGAATCTTATGTTTATTTACTGTTAATATTGAGCCTAAAGTGGTTAAGCGTCAAGACAGCGGACCCAATCAATGAAAACCATTTATTTAAAGGATAAAAAACATTGTAATGAAGTTATGAACGTTGTAGCCCAAGGGCGTATCCATCTACAGTACGCCACTTATTGATCAGTCCTTTCAAATAGTCAATAACTTCAAGGTTACCATATTTACAATTTCGACTTCACTATCACCCATTGGAAGGTATAATATAATTTTCATTATCGCAAATCCACCTGCTGATGGCGAGAGTGAAATCTATTTTTTACCCATCATTAAATAGGAATATGCCTTGAAGTTTGGAATACAACTTTGAGGGAAAGTTGTACTAGTACTAACATGAAAAAATCTCAGAGAACTTCCTTTACACCGATAGCAATCAAAGAACCACATTCTTAATTCGATTGGCAATCTGATGATATATATTAATATGTAGTATGATGATATATATAATATTAAAAAACAAAACAAATAACAAATGATTATTAGTTAAATATGTTATTATTAGTTTAAGATATTCGCAAATAACCAAAAGGTTATTATTTTTAATTTGTTTTGCTTTGCACTGTAATTTGTTTTTTGTTCTTTTACTTTAATTGTTTTGTTTTTTTTGCACGAATTGGCTATCAAGGACCACGTGAATATCACTGTGTCTTCTTCACATCTTTCATCTTCCTTTTTCTTCAATATTCTTTCATCTTCCTGGACTGTTCCTCCCGCTCTTCCTTTGTCCATTTTCTCCCCTGTTTGTCTTTGTTTTTCCTGTAAGAACCCCAACTTCTTCTATTTTCTTCCCGAAAAGCTCTCTATCTAAGCAGTCTATTTTCTTGATTTTTAACCTATCGAACTCCTCTTTTATTTACTTTGCATAACCACCCATATTCTCATAGCCTAGAACTTTGTCAAAAATCTATTTGTTCAGCCTCTGATTATTCATTCTTACCATATGGCCATAAAACCTCAGTCTCCTAGTTCTGATAACTACTTCAAGGTTTTCCAAATTTCTATATATTTCTTCATTGGATTTTAGCCTGTAGCCCTCTTGTGTTATTTTGGGTCCATGAAGCCTCCTAAGAATTTTTCTCTCAATCTTGAGAAATTTCTCAAGACTCGGAAGGCAAACTGTTTCCATACCATAAAATATTGTTGGTCTTACTACTGTACAGTAGTGCCTTATTTTTGCCTTGGAGGATAAACGTTTCTTGCTGTACATGCTTCTAGTTGCAAAGTACAGTCTTTCTAGTTTGGCTAATCTTTCATCTAGGCCTGCTTTATCTATCCCGTTGTTGCATATTATCTCCCCTAGGTATTTGAACTTTTTGGTCACTTTTATTTGTGCATATTTTGTGGCCAAAATCTTCTTGTCATAACTTGCATTTGTTGTCATCATCTCCGTCTTTTCGTAGGAAATTTGGAGACCTGTTTTCTCAGCTATTTCTTTTAGGGTGTTTATCTGTTTTGTAGCTCCCTCCTCTGTTTCCGCTAGCAGGGCTAGATCATCTGCAAAGGCCAGACACTTTACTCTCACGTTGTCTTTTTTTGTTCCAATTACTGCAATTACTCCAATTTAATTGTTTTATTTTTTACTTAAATTTTTTTTATTCTGTAGGTTTTTGTTTTCGGATAATTTCTACTGTTTTAATACTAAATTAGGCTATGAGTACCACTAACCCCGCTTGTTTAATTACTACTAGAGTAACATGTAATTATGTGGTGCAATACCACAACATTTATCAAGTCTGAGGTTTGTGGCCACTTAAAAAAAATATTTTTAATCTAAAAAAAAAATAAAAAAATATTCTAAATGATTTCAGTTAACAAATGAGAGAGAGAGAGAGATACACTTTATCCATAAATAAACAAACAAAATGATGCTGCCCAACTTAATTGGGTTGCTATAACACAGCATACCAATTCTTTCCTACAGGAATATTCTTAACATTTTATTTAGCTATAATTACAATTTTTTTTCCTTTTTTACTCTTTTTAAATTTTTTTTCCTACTTATTTTTCCTGTTTTTTTTTTGTTTGTTTTTTTCTCTTTTTCCTCTCTACCGTTTCACATTTTCTTTCAAATACTTACATATATCTATACATATACACCAAGGATTAAATAAAAAAAATTAAAAAAACAACACATTATATATACATTATAAAACTACATACTAAAAAATCACACCATCATAAATAAAAACAATACCAAAACACTTAGCACCTAAAATCAATATCCCTATATATACAAAATTATATTAAAATTAAAATTCAAATATAAAACACTATAAGTAAACACAGATGCACATGCACGCCCCTCCAATTATACCTGTTACAAGTAGATGTGATAAGTGTATAATTTCCAGGGAGTCGAGAATCACACTTTCTGCAATCCTTGCCACGTCCTTTATATCGACTTATAGAAGTACAAAAAAAGAAAATCTCTTTATAGCAACTTACGAATGCCATTGATGGATATATCGATATATTTTTTTGGTTCACAAGCCGAGTTTTTAGTTGTTCTTCGTATCTCCAGACAACCTAAAATAATCCTTAAATAACAATGTCCAGAGTATTAGTTATTATTAAGAAATTAGCGAATTCTGTAGTACCATAATTATCATTTCACTTACCTCCGTTGTTAAAATCAATTTAAGAATTTTTAAATAAGGTTTTTTTTTAATAGATTTATTGCTATTTACAACTGTATAATGATATACATCTAGTAAATGAGATACAAGATACAAATGTCATGGATTCACATGTAAGGATACTACCCATTGGCAGCTCTCCAAAGACTATGTTAAACTAGAAGGTCTCGGGGCCATCTTCTTTTCAGACGCCTCGGAGGATCATCAGGGATTGTAGAGGAAGCAACGATTGAAACAAGTGGAATTAGAGTGGGAATGGAGTTTGTCATGAAAGGAGTGGTATCTGGTTCGCGCCAAGTCAGCAACATAGGAAACTTTAAGGTCTTTATGGATGAGTTTATTTGTGACAAAATAAGGAGCAATGAGGATTTTTGATTGCAAGGATTGGAGACGGGAAGAATTTGATGTTTAAGTAGAGCCCCAAATCTCTACTCCGTAAATAAGGTTAGAATTGAAAAAAAATTAAAGGATTAAATTTAGTTTCGATGAAAAAATGTGTTACAGATTAAATAATCTAAAAATACAAATTATCATTTACAATAATCACTTAAGTTTATGCTCTTTTCGTCTCTCTGCATTACCTTTAACAGCTTTTTTATAAGATGACATTTTTTCCTAAAATCTTAAACATTCCAAAGGTTAGTAATACATCTAGATTACTATTCTTGTGTTCGGAAAAACAAAAAAAAAACCCAAAACATATGTTTGCTCTTCTCCCCTTTGGTTGGTTATAAAATTCCTTCAACTCCTATATTTAGCCATTTTTTATCAATGCTAATAAGATAATATGTTTCATTTTTTGTTGAAATCTACAAAATTAAAGGTGCTTTAGAAGAAGACAATTTAAAATATTGGCAGTAAAGCCTTGTCAGGCTATTTTAATCAAAATGAAAGCTACGTGATGTTAAACCTCATTTAATTTTACATCGATATGGCGAGTTTTATTTTGCACGCAACATTACATGCATGTACGCTTCTGAAATATGAAATTTGATTTTCATACAAGACCGTTCTCGAGCTAGACGTAGCACATAATACACCCAAACCATTTGCGTGACTTGGGCATTCGGACATAGGAAGCCCTAATATATTATAGGAAAGTTAAATACTTTTTTTACGTCAGAGTCACCAGCTTGAAGTAAAGGTTATACTTACGTAGGTAATATACCTATACTTATAGGTTATATCCCTTGTTCATAGGTAATATACTCTTTATAGGTTATATCCCTTGTTTATAGGTAATATACCTATACTTATAGGTTATATCCCTTGTTTATAGGTACTATACCTATATTTATAGGTTATATCCCTTGTTTATAGGTAATATACCTATACTTATAGGTTATATCCCTTGTTTATAGGTAATATATTGGGTTGTTTCACATGAAATGTCCGTTTTTATAGTTTCTGAAATACATAAAGGATTTTGCAGGTCTCTGTTGTTTGCTTCCGAATATTCACATATTTAAAGTAAACAGTTACTAATCCTCTACCTTTTTATTATGAACGTTAGCTTCCCAATCAATTACCCACTTTTTAGTATACCTCCAAATATGAATATGGAAACACGCGATTTTCGAGTAATATTTTTGTACGAGTTTAAACTCGGCCCTTCAGCAGCTGAGGCCGCTAGAAATATTTGCAAGGCGTTCGGGGAAGGGAGTGTTAATGAACGGACCATTCGCCGTTGGTTTGCTAAGTTTTCAGCTGGGGATACCGACTTTGAAAACTTGCCCCAAGGAAGACCTCCGTCCGTAATAGACAACGATGTCCTCAAATATACAGTAGAAGGAAACCCCTACCAAACAGTTAAAGGACTCTCAGCACAACTAAATGCAAGTGCATCTACCGTTTCCAGACATTTAAAGTGTATTGGGAAAGTAAAAAAGCTTCGATAGATGGGTACCTCCTGATCTCACTGAGCGGCAGCAAGACCCCATGTTTCAAAACATACCGTGCAAAAATTTAAAGAACTGGGCTACGAAGTTCTTCCGCACCCACAATATTCTCCCGAATCGTCTCCAACAGATTACCACCTGTTCAGGAATTTAGACAACTTCGTCGAAGGAAAACTTTTTGAAAATGATGATCAAGTGAAAAGTGCGTTTTCAGATTTTGTTTCACTTCAAAGCTCAGAGTTTTTCAGTTCGGGGATAAAAATGTGTCACGTTGGGAAAAATGTGTAGAAAAAGAAGGTAAATATTTCGAATAAAATTATCTTGTTTTCATATCGTATTTTTAATAAAAATCCTTTACCTTGAAAACGGACATTTCGTGTGACACAACCCTATACCTATACTTGTAGCTTCAATACTCTTTTTGATTTTTTTAGTAAAACTGCTTCTTTTGTTTTGAGTATTTGCCCATCTTGACCATTGTTGACCCGGCAATGTTAATCGAAACGTGGGCACAACATAACTATTTAAGACTACGTCTTTCTTGACCGCCACACGGATTATTTTTCTTTTGAAGAAGCAGACTTTTTTTCCCAGATGGCTAGTTATTGTGCCGAGTTTCAAAAAACTTGGTCAAGTAGTTTGGGACAGCGGACGGCGGGCAAACGGATTTTTTAATTCCTTATGCGAGCTCTACATATCTTGAAACGTAAGCTCTCAAACTTTGAGGTTTTTTTTTCGTAAATTACAAAGATTCATTATTGAAAATAATAAAACAAAAAAGTGGATTGACCTAATAAATGAATGAATGAATGAATGAATAAAGCCTTTATTGCAAGGATAACATTTAAGAAAATTATAATATTAACTTTTAGTTCTAAAATAATTTCTAACATAATCAAATATAATTTCTAATATAATCTAATAAAAAGTTCTCATACAATTGGAAAAGAAAAAATATATATATATATATAATGATATGTGAAAAATAATAATAATGCATATACTTGTTAAATGAAAAAAAAAACTATATAATTAATGTTCCTTAGTTGCTTAAGATATTTACAATATGTTATCCCTACAGGCCTCTCCTTACTGTGATGGTCTAACTTCCCCGGTGACCAAACCTACTGGGAAGTGGAGTTGGCCATTTCTTTCCAAAGGTTCTTCCATTTATCCTTATCTCTCGCTGTTCGCATCCAATTAGTTCCGACAGCTAGCTTCAGGGTATCTCTCCATCGTCTACATTGTCGAACCCTTCTTCTCTTCAGGTTGTAAGGAATCCATTCTGTGACACTCAGCGACCATCTTCCATCTTGAATCCTGGCCAGATGACCTGCCCATTTCCATTTAATTTTCCTTATTATTTCCTTGATGTCGCCTATCCCAGATTCCTTATGCATAGTAAGGCTTTTGATTTTATCTCTTTTCCTGTAGTGCAAAATGCTTCTCAGGATAGAGTTTTGCCATACCCTTAACCTGGATTCCTCCTTCTTTGTCAATGCCCATGTTTGACATCCATATTGAAGGGAGAACGCAGCTTTCAAACATTACTTTCTTAGCTTCTAAACTAAAGTTTCCCTTCATTACTTATTTTAGGAGCCAGTATTTTTTCCATCCCATCGTTATTCTTCTTTGCACTTCTTTTGCCATCCGGTTATGATAAGATACGAGTTGTCCGAGGTAGACGAATTCGTCCACATACCCTAACGCTACATTATTAATTTTTATTTCCTTCTTTGTACTTTTGTCATAAGTACCGTTTTAGAATAGTTTGGGACCAGACCTGCTTCTGCGCTGTGGATTAGGAGACTTTCTAACATAGTTTTCATCTCTTCAACATTTTCCGAAATCAGTACTATATCATCTACAAATTTCAGATGATTCAGCTTCCTCCCATTAATGTTGCAACCTTTTTCGCTCCAATCCATTTCTCTGAACACTTTCTCCAGAAGTGCTATAAACAAGGATGGTGATAGCGGGTCTCCCTGTCTTACTCCTCTACTTATATGAAAGTTCGGTCCCTTTTTCTCCATTTCAATATAACCTTTATTCCCATAGCTATCATATACCTTCCTATGATTGATATATATTTCTCTGGAAGTCCTAATTGTTTCAATGCCTCAATAATACTACCGTGATAAACACTGTCAAAGGCCTTCCTGAAATCTACAAAACAAAAATACAAAGTAAAATTATACTCTTTACTTTTTTCTATTAACTGATTTACAACTTGCAGATGATCAATCACCGAGAAATTTTTTCTATAGCCAGCTTGTTCTATTGATAGATTTGCAGTAATGTATGGAGCTATTCTTCTGCTGATAACTGAAGTAAATAGCTTGCCTATTGTGGAACAGAGGGATATTGGCCTATAATTATCAATTTTAGATTTATCACCTTTTTTGTGCAATAAAATTATTTTTGCGGTTTTCCACTCCTCTGGAATATAATTCTCTATTAAAATCAAATTAAACACCTTACATAACTCTACAGCTAAAACCTCTCCTCCTGCTAATAAAACTTCATTTCTTATTCCATCCGGTCCTGGTGCTTTTTGAGTTTTTAAATTTGAAATAGCTGCCATAATTTCCGAGCTTAATATTTCTGGAATGTTTTCTCCAGATATCTGTAGTGATTCTCCGTAATTACATCTGCAATTATAAAGTTGCCTAAAATAATCTGTTGCTATTTCAACAATATATTTTCTTTTGGTAACCTCTTTACCTGCCTTGTCCTGAAGTGAGTAAAACCATTGTTTGTTGGGAAATAATTCTCTCTTGATTTTCCTACTTGATCTATTGGTCTGAATGATATCCTGTATTATCTTATCATTGTATGTCTTTATGTCTATTTTAATATTTTTCCTGATTAATTTATTTATTTCAGCTAATTGATTTTTTTCCAGCTCATTTTTGATTTCCATTGCTTGTAGTGACCGTCTAATTTTCAAAAGATCCTTAGTTTCCTGCGATATTTTGTCTTTCTTCTTATTTCCATCCGTCGAGGAAGCTACTTTTTTATAGCTTTCCTGTAGTGCTTTTATCATTTTCTCATATTTTTCCTGCACTCTATGTGGAGAAGACTCTTTTTCTATTTTTACTAAATTTCTTTTCAAAATAGCTCTGAATTCCTCAGCACTACTAATATTAAAATTCTTCCCCTCATTTAGGATCTTAAAGGGCCTGTCTTTTTTAAATTTACCGGTATAAATCTTTGCTCTAACTAATCTATGATCGGTATTATAATTTAGATTTTGTATCACCTCAAAATTTTTCAAAAATTTTATATGGTTTACTAATACATAATCAATTTGAAACCTTTCTCCTTTTGGGGATTTCCAAGTCCATTTATTTTTTCCTTTTCTACCAAAAAAGGAGTTGCCAACTTTTAGTTTGTGGGCTAGTGCAAAATTGATGATTGCATCACCCCCTTCATTCCTTTTACCATATGCCTTATCTCCCATTACAACCTCCTCTCCTTTAATCCGCTGTCCGATTCTTCCGTTGAAGTCCCCCATAACGACTATGTAATTTTTCTTTCTAGGCATACTATGGAGAACCTCGTCCAGCTTTATATAAAAATCTTCCTTATCTAGCTCGGTGGAATCTGCAGTGGGAGCATGCACTTGTATGATTGATATTGTTTTATTTCTACCCACAGATATTGTTAAAAGCCCAATTCTCACATTTATTTCTTGAAAATTTAAAATTTTATTCTTTAATTTAAATGCAACTAAAAACCCAATACCATATTGACCATTCGTCGAAGAGGTGTGTAAGAATACACAACCAGATTTTAGTTGCTAATTCGTTTTGTCTTCCTCCTCACTTCTGCAAGCCCAATAATATCCCATTTAATATCCATTATAGCTGTTTCCAGTTCCAAAAGCCAAATCCTCCCCAGCAATGTTCTAACGTTAAGTGAACAAACATTGAGGGATTCCGTATTATTCTTAGAAGTTTTTATCTGCTAGGACCTTCTAGAAACAGAAGGTATGCTATCTAATTTTTCTTCTGCTAAACTATCAGGTCTTTTTGAATTTTCAGTTTTTGATACTGGATAATAAGCTTCTAAACTGTTACTTCTTTTGTGCAAACCTTTAACATTTTTTATATTACTTTTTCTTTTAGGAGTATTTTTCATTAGGTTTTCTTTTAATGCTTCTTCTTCACTTGATTCAGGTTTTTTCTTGCGTTTCTAGATGTTCGAGTGTAAATAGTTTTCCATCCACGAGTAACTTATCATATCTGATAGCACACTGTACACCTTGTTTCTTGTAGGACAAAAAATAGGGAAATAGTTGCTTCCTAATTTTTCTGACAGCTTCAGGGAGATCTTCCTTAATTTTAATATTTTTAAATTCCACATTATTATTGAGGAGCTTCTTTTTCCTGAGTATATCATTCCTTAATATATTTGAAATCAAAGACACTTAACAGGTGGATGATCTAATTTCCTATTTATTAAATAAACACTCCTAATATCGTATGACCGAATTTGTACATCTATTGCATTACATACGATATCTTAATGAACTCTTCTATTATTGTCTTTTTATCTGCCTTATTTATTCCAAAAATAACTAAATTGAATTTTCTTTCATATTCTCGGGTTTTCGTTAGATTAGCTAGATCGTTCTTAATAGTATTTACTTCCATTTTAATAGTATTTATTTCTTCCCTGTGATGGTCCTCAAATTTCGATATTTTTTCCTCTAATGTCTCCAATTTACTCAATTTCTTTAACTCTTCTAAGATACAGTTAAGTTTTTGACCTAATAAATAAAAGGGGTTAATATTGTGTGATTTTGAAATATGTTACACCTAAAATACTGTTACAATAGAAGACGTTACAAATTTCCACTTCTCTTCTAAACTCAATCTTAAAAAAACAAGAAAAAAAAGGTCTGTTGTCAATCTTATAATTAACATGCCATGATGAAGTCCATCGTGTATGGGTCGAATCATCATTTTGACCAATTTCTTCATCACCTATCTAATGAAAACATCAGAGTTGACCATCTATAATCGATCGATTTCTATTTTTAGGTGATAAGTCAATATAAGAGACAAGCTTTGTGTGCTACGACATCGTAAGTGGGTTGGTACTACTGGAGTTTAACTGTGGGATATTAGACATATCGTCTGCAGATCTAATTGTAATACAATCACAAAAAACAAAAAATAAATCGAAACAAACCAAAAACCCATGTATGCGAATCATCATTAACTACTTACGATATACTAAAGTTTTAACAGTGCTCGATAACAGTGCTAAATAAATCTTTCCTCATCACAAAAGTTTATTTATACAGAAACCAAAACATATTTTGACTAAACCAAAAATTTCTAGAACCGACAGAAACTGCTAATTAAAATAAAACTTGACTTATTAGATACACCCCAAAACCAAATATGTACTTTTAAATTATCATTGTATCTTATATTGTTTAGGATTTTTTTCTACAAAAAATGTTGTATTATCCTTAACATATTCAAAGGATGATCTAAACTCTTTTACCACAAAAAAAGGAAAACCGAATCATGATCATAAAACATATTTGTATTAAGTGTTATTATTACAGATGCGTTGCCCTTCATCCCTATACCTACTACCTCAACAATTTACCTTCATTCATCGTTAGCCGTTTACTTCCGATTCACCTCTTTCCTTATTAATTTGTCTTATTTAAAAATCAAGTAAGGTTAAATAAGGTAATAAATAAGTGCAAGATGTTCATGGTTTCTTTTTTTTTTTTTTTTTTTTTTTTTTATTTATTTTTTTTTTTTTTTTAAGGATAGATATTGGGTTGTGTCATATGAAATGTCCGTTTTCAAGGTAAAGGATTTTTATTAAAAATACGATATGAAAATAGGATAATTTTATTCGAAATATTTACCTTCTTTTTTTACACATTTTTCCCAACGGGGCACCAACTTTTTTATCTCCGAACTGAAAAACTCTGAGCTTTGAAGTGAAACAAAATCTCAAAACCCACTTTTCACTGTTTAGTAGCGGTTTCCTTCTACTGTATGTTTGAGGACATCGTTGTCTATTACGGACGGAGTTGTTTTGAAACATGGGGTCTTCTTGCTGCCGCTCAGTAAGATCATGAGGTACCCATCTATCGAAGCTTTTTTACTTTCCCAATACACTTTAAATGCCTGGAAACGGTAGATGCACTTGCATTTAGTTGTGCTGAGAGTCCTTTAACTGTTTGGTAGGGGTTTCCTTCTTCTGTATGTTTGAGGACATCGTTGTTTATTATGGACGGAGGTCTTCCTCGGGGCAAGTTTTCCAAGTCCGTATCCCCAGCTGAAAACTTAGCAAACCAACGGCGAATGGTCGATTCATCAACACTCCCTTCCCCAAACGCCTTGCAAATATTTCTAGCGGCCTGAGCTGCTGAATGGCCGAGTTTAAACTACAAAAATATTACTCGAAAATCGCGTGTTTCCATGTTCATATTTGGATTCCATGTTTATAATACAAAGGTAGAGGATTAGTAACTGTTTCCTTTAAATATGCAAACATTCGAAAGAGAACAACAGAGACCTGCAAAATCCTTTATGTATTTCAGAAACTATAAAAACGGACATTTCATGTGAAACAACCCAATATAAATATTTCACACAAGGACGAGGTTTTGATAAACATATGTTTCGCTCAATTCTGGTTCGTTGGCAGGGGTGAAAAAGTTGTAACATACGAGGTAAAGCTAAGGTTAAAAACACTGACCATTTTGGGAGACGCAGGGAACCCTGAAACGGGGTTTTTCGTTGAAACCGTGAATTAAAAAATGTGTTCACATATGTGAGAAAGAGAAAGTGATATTGATTTGACATAAATTATGAGTGAGTTTAAAATTTTATGATAACTGTTTTTGGTTTTTTCTAACAGTTCCTCTGACTGCTAATTTTCAAATTAGGGTTTTATTGGCAGCACTATAGTTCCCAACAAAAACATTTTTCGGACCCCTTAATACAATCATTTCAATGCCAAGGACTCCCTAAATCCTAAATATATATATATATATTATATATATATATATTTTATTTTTTAAATTTATATTTATTTTATTTGAATAATATATATATATATATATATATATATATATATATATTTTTTTTTTTTTATTTATTTATTTTTTTATTTATATTTTATTGAATTTTACAACTGTATTAACGTAAATACAATAAGAAAAACTGTTGAATTAGAATAAAGGGCGTGAAAGGCTTGTGAAGAAACTACCAGCGGTAGAACTTCGATGTTTATTTAAGTAAGTAGATCCCGAGGCCATCTTCTCTTCAATCGCCTCGGAGGGTTGTCAGGAATATGTGAGGTTGATAGTTTGCGGACAAGAGGGTTTATATAGCCTGGGAGTTTGGTATATCTGGTACGAGAAAGGTCTGCAATAAATGTGATAAAATTCTAAATATAAGGTATATATTTATATTTTTAGTATGCTGTACCGTATCATGTACATTGTGTGCGAAATACATCAAACGAAACTCAGTATTCAGCCTCCAAGGAGTATACTTTAATCCGCAAAACATTTAACAAATAAAATTTAATGTTGAATCTGGTAGATAGTCCTAGAATTTGTTCTAAAGGAGATGAATAATTCTTCGTTACGCCGTCCTTCAGGGAGAACTTAAAATGGTGGTCCAAGAGCATTTGCTAAGTAAGGTACTCAAGGTTAAAGAACCCGATCCTAATTAAACTAGAATAGGCTAAATTTAATACGAGGCATGTTATTTAAGTAAGTACCGTTTTGGAATTAAAAAAAGACTTGCAAAGATATCGCAATAATTTCATTTTTACATGAAAGCCTGTACCTTAATCTACTTTTATACATAATTTCCATGAATTTTGAGGCACTTGTCATAACGCGGCACCAGTTTTTGAATACCCTCCTCAAAAAATTCTGCCGCCTGACTTGTTAACTGCTGCCTCACAAAAGTTTTGACTTCGTTATCGTCTTGAAGACGTCAACCGCCCATGTATTTCTGCAAGTGCAGGAACTAATGGTAGCATTGAGTGTCTCATTACGAGGCAGAAACTTCACTAGCAATACTCCTTTTCTGTCCCAAAAAACTGTGCACATGATTTTCCTGACAAATTGTTTGCTTAAACTTCACTCTTTTGGGTGATGATGAATGTCGCCATTCCATGGATTGTTGTTTTGATTTTGGTGTGACGTAGGCCAACCAAGTCTGGTCAACGTCGTTTAACAAGTCAGGCGGCAGAATTGTTTTGAGGAGGGTATTCAAAAACTGGTGCCGCGTTATGACAAGTGCCTCAAAATACATGGAAATTATGTAGAAAAGTAGATTAAGGTACAGGCTTTCAAGTAAAAATAAAACTATTGCGATATCTTTGCACGTCTTTTTTTAATTCCAAAACGGTACTTACTTAGAAAACATGCCTTCTAAAAACGTTGCATAAAATGACATTATGTCAATAAAAATAAGCTAAAATTTAAAAATTATACAAGAAGGTTTTCATTTAAATACTAATTAAGAAATCAAATATTGATGATAAATATCCTGTTCTTTAAGCTCATAACTTTCAAAATGTTTGGAAAATGACCAATTCTTATGTTGTGATACCAGATATCACTCCTTCCATAACAAACTCCTCTCCCACTCTAACCCACTAGTTTCAATCATTTCTTCCTCTTCGATTCCGGATAATCCTCCGAGGCGCCTGAATGGCCCCGGGACCTTCTAGTTTAGAATATTTTTAGAGTGCTTCCAATGGAAAGCTTCTCTACATGTATATCATATCCATTGTATTATATAACTATCACATTTACTTGATGTATTTTTTTTTTGTTAATACAGTTGTAAATACCAATAAAATGTTAAAAAAAAAAAAATTGAAAGAAAAGGAGAGACGAGGGCTAGTGGTGGTAAAGGTATCGATTGAATTGAAACTTGAAGAGCTTGTTTGCTTGTAGCTGCAGTGCTTGAGGAGACGGGACTGGATCGTTAATCAATATGTTTAGTTTCACAGTTCCAATATATATATATATATATATTTTGTTAAATTATACTCTTAAAAAACTTACATATGACAAATATAGTAAGAAAAGAGGGTCCCATGATTCCACATAACAAAGTCTCGCAAAATGATCTATATTTTGTATTTGTAAACCCTAGCTTTACCTCGTGTGTTACAACTTTTTCACCCCTACCAACCAACCAGAAATGCTACTTAATGCAATGCATTTCAAACCTTTTTACGAGTTGCTCAAAAACTTCCTAAAGATTTTCATTAAGCTCACTATATTGCTTTGATTAATTTTTTTTTTATTTATATTTTATTGAATTTTACAACTGTATATTACATAAATACAATAATTAAAAGTGATGAATTATAATAAAAGGCGTAGAAGGCTTGTGAAGAAACTACCCAGCGGTAGTACTTTGATTTTCATTTAAGTAAGTAGATCCCGAGGCGATCTTCTTTTCAATCGCCTCGGAGGGTTGTCAGGAATATGTGAGTTTGATAGGTTGCGGACAAGAGGGTTTATATGAGCTGAGAGTTTGGAATTAAAAGTGGTATATCTGGTACGAGAAAGGTCTGCCACAAATGGGATATTAAGGTCGCTATGGATGATTTTATATGTGACGAAATAAGGAGCATTTAGGATTTTGCGAAGGATTTTGGATTGTAAGGATTGGATGCGGGAGGAATTAGATGGCTTAGTAGAGCCCCAAAGCTCGATTCCATATGTCCAGGTGGGTCTGATGACAGTTATATAAATGTGCTTTTTGTAGTGAATTGGAAGTTTTGAACGTTTGTCTAGTAAGTGTTGTAGTAATCGGTATATACGGGCAGTTTCTTTTAATTAATATTAAAATTTAAATTGGCTTTAATATTTTTTTAGGTTTTATCCTCATTCAAACAGTCCGACAGAGTTTAAATGTCGAATTTACCAATTCAATTTTTCTAAGTTCAATGATTCTCAAGTTTATTTTCGTTAAATAGTCCTAGTTTTATATTTCGTAAATCATAAGTTAATCATTTGAGTTAGTTTTACTTGAGATGAGGTATATACTGCATTTTACAGTATTCATATATTTTTACTTTCACTTATCTATGTATGAAATACAAAGTAAAGGAAAGTGTTGTGATCTTGAAAATGTTTGAATTCGAGTTTTCACCGAAAATACAAGTTTCAGAGTCTCCTGAGTCCAAATGACCAAGTCCCACAAAAAGGTCCGTGTGAATGAAAAGTCTAGCACAAAAACGAAAATTATTACGAAATTTAAAGTTCATATTTGAAACAACTATTCGCCCTTACAGCAACCTTTTTACTAAAATCGGCTGACCGGAAGAGCTAGTTCATACCATGCAATTTGCACCTTTTTACAATTTCTCCAATGGCTCGACCGACTTTTTTTTAAAACTTATCGATGTAAAATTTAATAGGCTAATTTTCTAAAGTACCTTTTATTTTTAAGATTCAAGAAAATTAAACTTATCACCTTATATATTTATCAGCATTGATGAAAAACTGATAAATATATAAGTTGAAGGAATTCAATACGCAACTTTCTTTTTTTTTTTTTTTTTTTATTTATTGAGAAATATTACAATTTGGATACCCAACTAAAGGAGAAAATAGCGAAAGATTTTCTTACACACAAATTTGTAAAAGGTAATGGTTAGTGGTGAAAAGGAGACAAAACTAACTGGTTGTTGTAGAAAATAATATAATATAACAATGGAGGTAGGTGAATTCGTGTGCTGCACGCACCAGATTTTTATATTATTTTTACATATGACCTCTACATTTTTTGAAATATTTTTATATGTTTCTGTTATACATCGAAGCTTAATTTAGTTTTTTTACTTTCACTTACCTATGTATCAAATATATAATACGGGAAAGTATTGTGATGGTGAAAATTTTCGAGATCCAGTTTTTAACGGAAATACACGTTTTAGGCGTAAACAAAAAGTCCTATTAAACTGAAAGTTCATATTTAAGACACAGGAGTGCTACCAATTGGTAATAGCTCTTCTTCAATTCTGTTTCATGCCATTTATCTTTTATCATATTTACTTGTATTATGAAGTACAGTTGTAAATTTCAATAAATGATGCTTATATATACATATATATATATATATATATATATATATATATATATATATATATATATATATATATATATATATCAGCTAATTTTTTTTTTAGTTTGGTCATATTTAAGACAACTATACGCCCGAGACGTGACAAAACTTTTTTCATCAAAATGAGTTCAAAATATTTTGATTAAACTCGCTATATCGATGCAAAATTTAATGGGCTTTAATATCATGTAGGTTTTATTCTGATTAAAATGGTCTGACAGGGCTTAAATGCCGATATTTTAAATTTTCTTTCCCTAAAGTACCTTTAATTTTGTAGATTCAGTAAAAATAACTATATTATCTTGTTAACGCTGATGAAAAACAGGTAAATATATAAATTGAATAAATTCGATACCCAACTAAAGGAGAAAATAGAAAAAATGTTTTTTTAATGTAATTTTTCGTTTTTGAACATAAGAGCAGTAATATTACATGTATGATATACCGTTGGAAAGCTGAAGATTTTAGAAAAAATATCATCTCATACACAAGCTTTTAAAAGTTAATAGAGAGTGATGGAATGAACATAAAACTAACTGATATATTTTAGATAATAATATAATAGATTTTTTAATAAAACACATGTTTCTATATAAATTCAATTTAATTATTCTTTATATTTTCACGTATTTTTATCTCTTAACGGTTTTTGAAAATTCTTTCATCGATTTTAAAAATGGAGGTAAGTGAAAGTCGTGTGTTGCCCGCACCAGATTTTTTTCTATTACTATGGAGAAACAAACAATATGAGTTTCTCTGATAAAAGGGTCTTTGATGAGGCAATCCATCATTAGGGATAAGGGTATGGTATGGTGGACCTTGAAGGGTTAGGCGAAGAAGGGATGAATGGAAAGACGTCAGAGTAAAATGGCTAGGCGTTGTTATTGATCGGGCGACCCAGATGTTGGGGGGGGGGGGGCGATCCGATCCATAGCGGGGGCTTCCGACGCCTGACCCTCGCCAACCATCCCGACGTAACTGCTCCCCCTTAAGGGAGATAATCCAATCATTAACTTTAATTAATTGATTAATTAATCCACTCATTAATCTTATATTTGGCTCAAGAGAAGAGATGTGCTTTATTTTCTGGCAAGGCTGCCCAAATACGTCGGGCTGCTTTTCACACTGCTTTCATAATCAACTGGACATATGCCATACTGGACATACTGTAAATACAGTTTCTTTGGTTTATTCTAATTATTTACTTTTTCTATTTTAGCTTCTTTTTTTTTTTCCTGAACAGGCCTACTAGGACCACTCAAGACTGTCAAAATTATGTCGCTTCTCTCTTCTTCTCCAAAACTCCTTTATCCTTTCCGACTCCCTCGCTTTTTTCTTTTGGAATGGGATTCCGCCTGTCCTACTCAGGAATCGCCAGAGCGGAAATGTCTGTAATGCTCCCGATCTAAGCAATCCTCCTCTGTGATATTAATTTTCTTATTTCCTCCTTCATACACCCAACATATCCACCCTGACTTTTATACTTCCATATTAATTTTATTTAGTATATTTTGTTTTTTTCTTACTTTGCGAGCGGCGTGGTGGTTAGTGCACTAGTCTACTGTTTTTTGGGTTCCTGGTTCATAAATATTATTTATTCTGTTAATTCAGCCGGGGTGATCACACTCGACCTAATCACCTCATTGCACGGCCGTTGGCCTAGAAACAGTACTGAGACCATGGCCCTTCATGGGTTATAGTGATTATACAGCTTTTATTTTATTTTTAAATACATTTAAACTTAAAATTACACCTTTTGGTGCGCGCATAACAATATGACAATTCTACTCTCAGTATAAATAAATATACTTTCTCTCTGAATCGCCGTGCAGATGACGATGGATAATCCCCTGGGAGTCTAAAATCAAATTTCCGGCGAACATTGCTATACATTTCATATTGACATCCACTTCTTCTAAAATGGCTCTTGTCATCGCTCCACAAGACCCAGACCATGCAGGCCTTTTAGGAAGGTTTCCCGGAACTTCTCTTTTAGGAAAGGAATGCTCGAATTGCTCGTAGATAGCTCTATTTTCCCACTATACTCCTCCTGCCCAGTCATGATCGGTATAAAATGGAACGTTAGGGTTCATTGCAGGGTTTCCTTTCTTTGGGAATGCTACGATATCTGCGTATCTCACATGTGTCCGTATCGATGAGGTGCTTTGCCAACGAAAACTCTTATCAACCTGAAATTTCATATATAAAACAATGATGTGCATGGGATATCACAGCAACTGTTTCACTAAATTCGATAAACCAGAAGTGCCACTTTGTATCATGTATTTTGCACCTATAAAGGTTTTTCTCGAAAAATGTAAAATTAAATTAGATTTAATATAATGCAGGTTTTATTTTTATTGAAATGGTGTGTCAGGGCTTGAGTAATAAATATTAAATATTTCTTTCTCAAGAGTACCTTCAATTTTTTAATCAGATAAAGATAATCCTTTCTGCTTGTAAACATTGATTTGATAAAAAGTGGGTAAATATGTAATGTGAAAGAATGCGATAACTGCGTCTTTTCAATTAATAAGAATAGTAATATAGATTTAATCCGTTGGAAAGATACAAATTTTAGAAAAAAAAGTTATTAACGGAAATACTCATGTAGGATCCCTTGAGTCCAAAAGACCAAGTCCCTAAAAAAGGTCTGTCTGTGTATACAGTAAGCCCAACACAAAAATAAAAAGCGTTATGAAAGTGAAATTTCATATTTAAGACAATTATATGCCTGAAAGGTCTTTCAATAAAAAAAAACTCTTTCAATAAAATCGGTAAACAAGAAGTGCCATGATTTTGCACATTTTTACGATTTTCTCGAAAGTTAAATGTCCAAATGGGCTGTACCGACTTTTTTTTACTTTATAAATTGATGCAAAATTACATGCAATTTTGTATCAAGCATGTTATATTTTCATTGAAATAGTCTAACCATGCTTAAATGCCGATTATTCAAAATTTATTCCCCTATAGGACCTTTTAGGTTGATTTTTCGGAATAATTAACCTTTCATCATTCTTAGCATTTATAAAAAATAAGGGAGGGGGGCATTCGATAACCAACGAAAGGAGAAAACAACAGACATACATTCTCAGTTTAATATTTTTTCCCGCAAATAAGAATAATTGCATCGACATACTGTTGGAAAGCTCAAGATTTAAGAAATAATGTTACCAACATACAAAGTTTTAGAAGGTAATAATAAGGGACGAAAAGGGCATAAAAATATTCTGTTTTTTTTTTATCGTTATATTATTTATTCTAAAATACGTTTGTTTACTTTGCTTACAAAAAAGTTCAATGGCTTTACCTAAAGTTTTGACACTTTAACAATAAATATATATTCTAAGTCAAACCAGCAAGCTCAGTTTTTTCACTGGAATAATCGATAGAACCGCTGAAATCGATTAGATGAAAAATTGATAACGTGAAATGCGGAAAACGCAAAAACGGAAAAGATAGCTATGAGCTACACCAATGGTTCTCGTTAAATATTTAAACAGGCCCCGTCATCCAATCAGTTTAGTGGCAAGAACCCCCACGTCATCATCATGTACAGATAATGAAATTTTAAAAAAATCTTTATTCTGGGACCAAGTCACCCTTAGAACTAAAACAATGAAAACATAATTGCTTATTGGCTCGTTACTTTTTAATATAATGTATCTACAATTATATATATATATATATATATGTATATAAAGTTCTATACTTATACAATACACATATGGAACACGCACTTATATATAATATATACATATATTTATAATATATATACCTATATTTCATAATGGGACGGAAGGTTGAGTTAGGAATAGGTAATGGTAATTGGAGTAGGTTTATGTTAGAAATAAAATGGAAAATTCCAGGGGTTCCAGTTTTATGTGATGGGGTATAAATATTGATTGCTTGGGTTCTAGTGTTCAGCGAATGGATGTCAGAGGGGAGGGTGAGGGGTTCAGTTATATAGGAAGATTTTTATTGCTTAAGGTGTGGAATAGTAGTAGATATATTTTAACTCTGTTTTATACCCAGAACTATGGTCACGTCTGAAGGATCCAAAAATAAATTTATTTACCAATCAGCAGGTGTACCTCAAGGTAGTATCCTGGGTCCGATCCTTTATACAGTGTATACAGCTGATATTCCCATCTAACCAAACACTACCCTTACCACCTTCGCCGATGACACATGTGTGTTATATGTGAATAATGATCCTGTTATTGCATCCCGAATCCTACAGAACCTATCAGCCATCGAAGAATGGTGTCAGAACTGGAGAATCAAAATAAATCCTAATAAATCACATCGAATAACCTTCACTCTACGACGTAAACCTATGACTTCCTGCCCCACCGTATCCTTTAACATCTTACTCCTGTTGAACAGATCCGGTACTTAGGACTATACCTAGACAAACGCCTCACATAGAACCCTCATACTAGACTGAAACGTCAGGAAACTGCTCGTAGATACCGATTACTAAAACACTTACTCGACAAACGCTCAAAACTTTCTATTTCCTACAAAAAACTCATTTATATAACCATTATAAGGCCTATTTGGACCTACGGCATTGAGTTATGGTAGTCCACTAAACCACCAAATTCCACTCGCATCCAATCCCTGCAATCCAAGATCCTAAATCTATAAAGACCTAAATATCCCATTAGTTGAAGACTTGGCCCGATCCAGATATACATCCTTCCATTCCAAACTTCCTGCCCACTCAAAGCAGCTTAACCGCGACCTCTCCTCAACATCTATTCCTGACATTCCATCGAGGCGACTTAAAAGAAGATGGCCAAGAGATCTCTTACCATAAATTGGTCATTGGAGTTCTACCAATGGGTATTTCCTTCACAGGACAATCATGTGTCTTAATCTCAAATCTATCCAATTTACTTGTTGTATTTAATAAATACAGTTGTAAATTTCTTTTAATAAATAAATAAAAAAAAAATATATTATTCATCAGACGGTTTAATTTTATTCCCAGTTCGTCAGTAAGTCTCCCCTACACCAGGCAACTTATTGCTTACTTGAAATAAGAATAGAAACTACAAATATCAACGACACATTGTACTCAATAAATTATTCAATTTTTGATCCCAATCATATATAGAAGATCACGCATACTAAACTGTTCAAATATCTTTAATCAACTATCAGTTGTTCTTGGATACATATGCAAAATATGTCAGCTTTAATGGTCAACTGTTTAATAATGCGTGTGTGATTCTTAATTCAATCAAAGGCTTCGTAAATATTTTTCAATTAAGTAATTTTAAATAATTTCTCAATAAGACCTCGCGGATACCTAGGGTTCTCTGAACACTTGCTAAGACCCACTCATATACACAATAATTAAAGTCATATTTAACATTGTGGCTTTTGATGAATGAGTTTATTACGAATTTATGTTTTTTAGAATTTATTATCTTGAATTTGGAAGAAGAAATGTTTTAAATGACAAGTTTTCGGTTGAGACATGATAGGAGCCGTTCGCGTGCCTTGAATTAGCCTGCGGGCTAGACTTCCCCCTTTCGTGCAACCCCCAAATCCCTATAAATTGCACAATGTTGTGTTCCTTATGACTATTGATTTAAAAGTAAGCTATTTTCTCAGAAAATAAAGTTTCCACACTTGTTCAAAGTAGTATCCCAAGATGGCGGTTATAGAATTAGTCTCGAGTTAGTTTTTTCGGCCACTGTCCTTTAGTATCTCACTCGATTTGGTTAACACGGATTTATATTTATTTTTTTTTTTTTTAACTTCTTTATTTAAATCAAAATACAGACATTTTACAGTGCAAGTAGAAGTCACTATCCCACTAAGGCGAGCCCGTGTGTGGGAAAGGAGTTCACCTGCGGCAATTCAATAAAAGTACAATAACAAACAGCAACAGTACACAGTTTGATACAATACAATACTAAAATAATATAGTACAATTTTTTTATAAAGAAACAGTAATATATATACTGTAAGAAACAATATCATACTTAAGGAATATAAAAATACAATTATAAAGAAACAGTAAAACAGTACACAGCAATAAACAGTAATTGACAAAACCAAAAGCAATAAAGAATACAAATTCATATATACAAGATATAAAATTAAGGTAAGTAAATAAAAGATTGAATTACATGATAAGCAATATAAAGATACATAACATAGTACACAGAAAGAAAGTGACAAAATCAAAAGTCAACAAAGAATACATATACTTGTATACAGAATAAATATCAGAATGAGTGACGCAGGCTTGCATCGAAGACGATCTATTGCGATAAGTAATTTAAATTCAATAATTCAGCAAATTTTTCTTCACTGAGGGATTTCGCCCATATTTTAACATTGTAGTAATAATTTAGAGGATTTGTGTACGAAAATTTAAACTTTGGAGGAATATTATTGTAAACAGTAGCAACGTCCAGGTATGTTTTGGTCTTGGCACAACTGAGCTATAGTAATTTTTCAGTCTTGTAAGAAAAACGGTGGTCAATCTTCCCGACTAGCTTATCCCGTCTAAAACACAGCTTCTTCATAATTGAGACCAAGCATAATTTTTTTGCAGACATTATATCAAGGTCGGAGAATATATGAATCGATGGGGGTCTTTTATTGATACCCAAAATTACTTTAATAATCTTTCTCTGCACAATCTCAAGCTGATAGAGATGTGCAGCAAATGAATACCCCCAAATCAATATACAATATTGAATCATTGACTGAATACATGCAAACAGAATATATATATATATATATATATATTAACCTTTTTTTTTTTTTTTTTTAATTATATTTTATTTAAATTTACAACTGTATACTACAATACATCAAGTAAATATGCTGATAAAAGATATGGACATGAACAACGTGAAAAGAAACTACCCATTGGCAGCACTCCAGTTATCAATCCAAACAAGAAGGTCTCGAGGCCATCTTCTCTTCAGACGCCTCGGTGGATTATCAGGGATTGTAGAGGAAGCAAGGCTTGAAACTAGTGGATTAGAGTGGGAATGGAGTTTGTCATAGAAGAAATGATACCTGGTACGGGCCAAATCGGCTACATACGGAACATGGAGGTCTTTATGAATGATTTTGTTCGAGACAAAGTTAGGAGCGTTGAGGAAGATATAACCTAACCATTAGAATATAAATATGTCAATATACCAATTTTGATACATCCCTCACGCTAATAACATACCAAAAAGCCTATTTCCTAAGTATTAACTATTGATGACCCAATTAAAGTCAAACTACTATATTATTATTTAGCTAGCACCTTAAAACTAAGATCATTTGTAATAACGAGTAAGATTTATTAACAATTACGAGCTATATTAGAAAAGAACCAACTATTGATAAAATTTATAATACTGTACCTAGTCAATGTTTCATAATAATGCTTTTATAATAGATAATGCTAGTACTATTGCAATGAACTACTTTGATCCATAATCTGGTTTCAAACAACTCTTTTAACTGTGTTTATATGTCAATGCTCATTTAAAATCTAAATATTTAATATTCATTCACTCCGATGTTAATTTAAAATGTATTTATGTATATAATATATCTATATATTAAAACTTTATATTTCAAAGAATATTTAAAATCTAAAATACTTTAATATTTCTATATAACATAAAAAAATTTATATAAAAATAATTTGTTACTTTCTGTTTATTCTATTGTGATTTGTTCCGTTTCATGTTTATTACTTATAATTGTTATTAATTGCTGTTTGTAATGTATAGCCTGACCAGGCTCTATTTGTATGGGGAACCCCCAAAGACAAATAAACTCATTCTATTCTATATCAATTTTGAAAAAAAATCTCCTTTATTACCTTTTAGAAATGAACGTCTCAATTCATAAAGACGCTTCCTAAAGGAAGTACTTCCCCACTGACCAGTCTTGTCTAGAGACTTAATGGGTCCGAACGACTGGGTCTCGCAATTTCTCACAGAACATGTGCTTCTGGGCCAAGCTTTCTGGATTCGGGCTAGATATCGACCCCTTATGTTCTAGCTGTGGTATTCTGGAGTCTTGCCCAGAATTTTCTGTTAACTCTCACCGTCTTGAAGCTGAACGAAAAAAATTCTGCTGATGACGGAAATTACCCGTACTACAAATATTTTTATAAATGAGTACCTTTTAACTGTCACAATGTTTTATTTAATTAAAACACTTTTTTTAAGAAAATTTCATGTCAACGTTTCGGGGTCTTGTCCCCATTCTGAAGACTAATATAAATTAAGTTTTAAATAAAATTGTATAATAAATTTAAAGAAAATTTTATCCTATAAAATTAATTAATAAATTATGAAATAGCAAAATAAAAGAACATTCACAAAGGAAAATAGACAATAATTAATTAAATAAATCAAGAAAATTTTAAAAAGCCAAGTCAGAAACCAATAATACAATTTTTTAGAAAAGATAAAAATGAAGAAAACATAGAAATAATAGTTAATCAATATAAAAATAACTTAATAAAAAATATCATAAAATGCCATAAACCTCAGGCTTAACACAAAAAATAAAAAGTACATTAAAGAAATACGATCATCTAAATATTCTTTTTAATTTATATAATAATAACAAATTACAGTCGTCGTCATAGAAATTGTCCCTCACAATAAAAAAAAATTCTCCAAGTTGATTATTATGTTTTTAAAACATGCTAAGTACACAAAAAAAATATATATATTGAAAATTAAAGAAAAGCACATACAAATCCATGAAATAAAACATAGAAATTTCATTATACTATCAATTTTCAAAACTGTGGCCACTGTTGATTTCTGTCACTGCTATTTCCCGTGAAAATTCTTCCATTTCATGAAATCTCACATTTTTTATTGTTTCTGATAGTAAAACGCTTAAAATTCGACATAATTACAAATTTTATCTTGGCAGTTATTAAAAAAGCTAGCCAAGAACTAAAGAAATTTCATTCTTTCTTTTTTATCTCATGGTTGCTTATGATATAAAAATAAGTAGGTAAAAACAAAAATATTCGATTGCATCAAATTCATTTCAATAAAAATTAAAAGCATATAGGATGCAATTTCTATGACCTCGACTACAGAATATCACATAAGAAAACCGAAATATTAAAAAAAAAAAATAGACATAAAATATAGTGTCATCAAGAAGCCTGGACTTAATCGAACTTGGGATCGAATTTTTTTTTTTTTTTTTTTTTTTTTTTTTTTTTTTTTTTTTTTTTTTTTTTTTTTTAGGCGTAAACCACTTGGGTCATTTTCGCCTTAAATCACTTTGATAAACGGATTAAATATTATAGTCTATTGTACAAGTCGGTCTGTTTTGCAGTTGTCTGTATGTTGTCTTGTAAAACGGTTGGTAAGTCAGTGTCAATTGCAATATGTGTTCTGTGAGTATCATAAGCCCTGTACTTTGTCAAAATGTGTTTAACAGTAATTGGGCAACCTTTTTGAGTTATTTCCGTATAAAAATCACGAAAAATGAATGTTGCCATTTTTTGAAAATTCATTAACAAAAAAGTAATATGTTCTCAATATCTACATTTCGCAGGAAGTAGGAGTATGACTAAACTATACAAGAAAAAAATACTAAAACGTAGGACTCTTTTCCTTTGAATTTATGACTAGTTAAAGCTTCGTTTATATTAATTTTCGAGAATGTTTGCTTAAAAATTACACTTTACACTATATGGTTCACACTTTCTTAACTATTTATCCACGGTTCTTTATTCATCAAACGAAAGATAATAGCTGATGAAAAAATCAGAAATGTTGAGCGGGAAGATCTGGACGATTTCGAATGGATTGACCCTCGAATGTGATTCAAGGAAAACCATTAATAAGTATTTATTAAAAAAAATTAAAATTATAAATATTATAATTATTGGGTTGTGTCACATGAAATGTCCGTTTTCAAGGTAAAGGATTTTTATTAAAAATACGATATGAAAACAAGATAATTTTATTCAAAGTATTTACCTTCTTTTTCTACACATTTTTCCCAACGTGACACCAACTTTTTTATCCACGAACTGAAAAACCCTGAGCTTTGAAGTGAAACAAAATCTGAAAACGCACTTTTTTCTTGATCATCATTTTAAAAAAGTTTTCCTTTGACGAAGTTGTCTAAATTCCTGAACAGGTGGTAATCTGTTGGAGACAAGTCGGGAGAATATGGTGGGTGCGGAATAACTTCGTAGCCCAGTTCTTTCAATGTTTGCACGGTATGTTTTGAAACATGGGGTCTTGCTGCCGCTCAGTGAGATCATGAGGTACCCATGTATCGAGCTTTTTTAATTTCCCAATACACTTTAAATGTCTGGAAACGGTAGATGCACTTGCATTTAGTTGTGCTGAGAGTCCTTTAACTGTTTGGTAGGGGTTTCCTTCTCTGTATGTTTGAGGACATCGTTGTCTATTACGGAGGGAGGTCTTCCTCGGGGCAAGTTTTCCAAGTCGGTATCCCCAGCTGAAAACTTAGCAAACCAACAGCGAATGGTCCGTTCATTAACACTCCTTCCCCAAACGCCTTGCAAATATTTCTAGGGCCTCAGCTGCTGAATGGCCGGGTTTAAACTCGTAAAAAAAAATTTGCTCGAAAATCGCGTTTTTTCCATATTTATATTTGGAGGTATACTAAAAAGTGGGTAATTGATTGGGAATCTGATGTTTATAATACAAAGGTAGAGGATTAGTAACTGTTTACTTTAAATATGTAAACATTCGGAAGAAAACAACAGAGACCTGCAAAATCCTTTATGTATTTCAGAAACTATAAAAACGAGACATTTCATGTGAAACAACCCAATAGTTGCGACATGGTTGGAAATTGTGAGCCTTTGTATTCTAGTCCACTTTAGTAGCCTGGCAGAGGCACCTGTTGCTTGAGCATTTTTTAAAACTATTACACTTGTCAAACCCCGCCAGGGGGGAAAAGGCAGGAATAATAGCTGGGAAAAAGGGAAAAGTGGAGAGGCTCTTCTCTTTATTTTTCAGATCCTCTTTGTTCAACAACTCTTTAGTTCAGGCTGAGCTGAGTGTACACGCTTAATGAGCTCAGGATCCTATCTGATGTATCACGTTTGCAAAAGGTTTTTTTATTTTCACATGTCCACAATATAGACTGCCAGACTGTTTAACACCATCTATGGTTCACATCAATTAATGTTTTTTTTTTTGTTATGCTGCATTTTGGGGCTCGGATTTTTTTATCTTATGTGGGCTGCACTGCGCAATTCAACGGAAAATTAATTCTTTCAAACTGTTATTTAATGAAAAAAAAAAACAATAATTACCCGTGCAGTTAACTTCTTACAACTTTGGCTGTCGAAAAATTAATAAATTAAACTAAGAATAAAATTTACCTTCCCCTAAAATTTCCCTTAGGGGATCACTAGACTGTAAATAAAGCTCCAGACACAGAAACCAGATTGTATATTCTAAAGTATTTTTATCACGTTAGAAGTCTCATTAATAATTATATAATAATAATAATGGTTATTATATTTTCCTGGAAAAAGATAAAAAAAAGCCACGAAAGCATATTTTAAAACATATTTGCAGAGAGGAAATAAGTGACTTATGCAAAAAGGCTGCTGAGAGCACACAACATGTGACTTCGGGTTGTTCAATTCTGGCTGGTAAGCAGTATCTCGAAAGACACAACAATGCAGCGAAAATTATTCATCAAGCCATTACATCAAAGATGAATCTCTTAAGTAGCGGATCTCCCTATTACAAATTGAATCCATTACCAATAACTACCGGTCAGAAAACTAAAATTTACCGGGATCACCCTATCATTACGGACCACAGTTTTAAACAATCGGCCAGACATTTTAGTTATTGATAAAAATAGAAAACTGGCACAGATTGTTGAAATAGGCGTCCCATCGGATGATAATCTTCAAAAAAGAGTTTAAAAAAAGAAAAGGAAATACCAGGAGCTGGCTGAGGAGCTTAAGCAACTCTATGGATTGGTGAGCTGCGGGATTTATCCAATTATACTATCTTGTAATGGCCTGATTCCAGAGAGTACGCTAGAATCAATCCAATGACTAGAGCTATCTAAGAAAATTCTAGCGGAGGTTCAGCGAGCAGTCGTTCTAGGAACAGCAGCCACTGTTAGAATTTTTTTAAAATAACAAAATTAGAGCTTACCCCTTGACTCATTGAGTCCGGGTAGCAATACCAATAAAAAAAATATCTTTCTTTAGTTACAAATAAGTAATTATACCACTAATTGGTAATTATACTAAACTATCAACCTCTAAATATAGACATAAGAGAACTATACATATACTGTTATAAAATTCTAAATTACTCAATTCCATCATATGATTTTAATAACTAGAATTTTGTTTAATCATTTATTTTATTATTTGTTTTGTTTCTCTTTTTTTCTTTTCTTTTCTTAGTTGATTTTTTTTTCTTCTTTTATTTTTTTCTAATTCTTTTATTTAAATTTACAACTGTACAATAGTTGGTTTTTTAAATTTTTTTTTTTTTTTTTTTTTTTTACCAACAATAAAAACAATTGATGTACAAAATAAATTTTAGCAAATAAGTAGCGCATTGTAATGTATTTCCAATCAATGTTTTTAAAACTGCGCAGATGTATTCTATACAAATAAAGATTGATATTGTTGTAAAAAAAGAAAAAAATAATAATAAAAAAATCTTTCTTTAGTAAACTGAGGAAATAACTATTTACAATCAATGTATTTACATATAGACCTTCCCCGAAGGGAGATTACAGTCTTTGACGGAGAGTAGCCGACCCTTGAATCTGGAGTTCCTTGCACTTATTTTTCCAAAGTTTTCGGTCTCTTGCTAATCCCATCCGTAAGATCCTTTGGCTTTAGTGGGTTCGCCGGCCCAGCACTTCCGTTCTTATCCATTCTACAACGGATTCTACTGCTACTCTTGTTGCGGAAAGAGAGCTGTAGAATGATTAATAATTAGATTTAATGAAATTATTTCTTGTTATTTACGATAGTCAAAAACCTTTCTTACACCTAATTAGCAAATTTGTTTTTAAATACAAATAATAATAAGATACTTATATTTCATAGAGGTTATTAATGATTTATTTATGTAAACCATTGGTGGTCTCAAAGTTTTGACCAGCAGTTTACATGGAACATGCAGGGTGTCACATAAATGTCTAGTCATATTGAAGAAGTAGATGCTAAACCTTACGAGAAACAAAAATGTCCATATCACCTGCTGTCCTGCTCCAAGCTTTTATGGAGGTAAATATTTTTTTTAATTTTTTGCTGTTATCCATCTTTTTCAACAGAAAAACTCAAATGCACTATACTTACGCACAGAAAAGAAGTAGTAACATAGACAGAAGAGGAAATATCCAAAAAGAAGTGGAATCCTCAAAATGAGAAAGTAAGATAATTATTGGGTTGTTTCACATGAAATGTCCGTTTTTATAGTTTCTGAAACACATAAAGGATTTTGCAGGTCTCTGTTGTTTTCTTCCGAATGTTTACATATTTAAAGTAAACAGTTACAAATCCTCTACCTTCGTATTATACACATTAGCTTCCCAATCAATTACCCACTTTTTAGTATACCTCCAAATATGAACATGGAAACACGCGATTTTCGAGTAATAGTTTTGTACGAGTTTAAACTCGGCCATTCAGCAGCTGAGGCCGCTAGAAATATTTGCAAGGCGTTTGGGGAAGGGAGTGTTAATGAACGGACCATTCGCCGTTGGTTTGCTAAGTTTTCAGCTGGGGATACGGACTTGGAAAACTTGCCCCGAGAAAGACTTCCGTCCGTAATAGACAACGATGTCCTCAAACATACAGTAGAAGGAAACCCCAACCAAACAGTTAAAGGACTCTCAGCACATACCGTGCAAAAATTTAAAGAGCTGGGCTACGAAGTTCTTCCGCACCCACCATATTCTCCCGACTTATCTCCAACAGATTACCACCTGTTCAGGATTTTATACAACTTCGTCAAAGGAAAACTTTTTGAAAATGATGATCAAGCAAAAAGTGTGTTTTCAGATTTTGTTTCACTTCAAAGCTCAGAGTTTTTTAGTTCAGGGATAAAAAAGTTGGTGTCACGTTGGGAAAAATGTGTAGAAAAAGAAGAATACTTGGAATAAAATTATCTTGTTTTCATACTGTATTTTTAATAAAAATACTTTACCTTGAAAACGGACATTTCATGTGGCACAACCTAATAGTTTTTAATATTTCTTAGAATATTCGGCGAATAGTTTTATTGATAACAACTTATTTAACTAATTTCATAAAAATAGGATGGGTAAGTGGAATACACAAGATTTCTAAGTATTGCTTGTTTGATATAGGAGCTCTCTTATCTGGGTGGATCTTATTTCTGATGAAAACCATGGGTGACTGCAAAAATCTTAAAATTTGATTTTCTTCACTAACCGTTAAAAACCGTACTATGGGCATATCAACTTTATTGTTTCTCTTGAAATCTGCTCCTACAATATGACTTGACATTTGTGAGACACATATGAGGCAAAAAGTTTCTATTTGGTCCTTTTTATTTTTTAAATTCTAGCCTCCTCGCATCCTTAATCTGACAATGAATGTTTTGCACTATTTTAAATCTAATTGAATAAACAAGTTTTTAGTTTTTTAGTTGAAAACAATCGAATTGAACTAATAACCTGAACAAAGAAGATAACATAGCATATGATATGATAAACATATTTACGTATCTCATTTCCCCCCCCCCCACAGTTGTTTTTTATTCTTCAGTGGAGAATACAATATCCGTTTTTTAAATACTAAATTGTAAGTTATGCGTCAAATTTACTGTAAAAAGCAGGTTCAAGTATGAAATAAAGATATATCGAATTTATAATATTCCTCATAGTTGGACCCTTTTTCGGCTGTTATTTCTAGCGCCGTGAATTCATGCCAGCATATCACTTAGGTATTGCGGTTAATACTCCTTAACTTATATCTGGGACAAGGTTTTCATGTTTCTAAAAATACAAAATATGTACATATACGTATGAAAAGAAAATCTGAAATATGTTAATATTTGATATAAAAATGGTATTTATAATAATACATTGAAATAAAAGAACGAATTATCAATATAATTATTTAAAGATTAAAAATAATAATTTTACTAAGTTAAGTTTTATATCACATTTTTTTAACTGAAATGTTAAAACCACTTATTTCTATATTTATTAAGCTATACTTGTATCATTATAATTGATAATTATAGAACTCGATTTAAATTAAATGGGAGCGGTGTTGTCTAGTATATCGAGAAAAGGCTACTCCTCTCCGGGCCCTGGGTTCGAATCCTGGCTGTGGCAGAATATTATTCATGACTGTTATTTCAGGGGGCAACCCTATGGAGACCCTCTTGGAGCCACCCTCTATAAAGTGGGTACCCAAAAAATGAGGGAAAACCTGGCGGCTGAGTGTGATCTCGGCCTAATCACCTCATTGCATGGCTGTTGGTCAAGAAACTGTACGAATCTCTAATGTGTTGAGCCCAAGACCCTTCATGGGTTGTTGAGGTACATGTATATATATATCTTTAAATAGGTATAATGATACATGAGATAGCTCGAATGTCCTTCAAGCAATGGTTTCCGAAGTATTGTAGTACAAGTTATTTATTTCAAAACCAACGTTTCGGCTCACCTTACAGGTCTTTCTCAGAGATTTTTATTTCAAGGATGTAGAAAGAACTCATCAGTTAACCACTGACCGGAAAAATATTATCCTTCGTTAAAAATTAAACAAACATTAATGTTAATAAAATTAAAATTCATATTTATTAAATCATAACCTATTAAACCATGGAAGGGGATAAGACTAGTAACTGAATTATACAATAGTTTACATTAATAATTCCAAGAACAAAAAAAAAAACAATATTAGAAAGTTAACCTTGACCAATTCTAGAAACTGCCTTTGAAGATGTTAATTTAGTTTATTGATTTCTTTTTTTAATTTTATTATTAATCCTTATTAAATTAAACAACTAAAATAGAAATGACAAATAAACAAATATTTGGGATAACTTTTAAACTACTTGTGTAATATACAAAAACCTTTTTTAAATGTTTTCATTGTTTTCTATACTGTTCTATCTATAGTAGTCGATAACCATCCGATATAATAACAACACGCGCGCAGCACACGACTTTCTATGAAATCTGTTGCCAAAATTAATTTAATAACTTTTATAATAAATGAAGTTGAAGTTAAAAATAGTTAAAAAAATATACTCATTATCGATGGAAATATCTATTTTAGATTAAATAATACATTAGATATTATTATCTGGAACAATTATTCAGTTGTATCCACTTTCCATCACTCTCCATTACCTTCTAAAACTTAATATATTAGACAGACATTTTTCAAAAGTATTTAGCTTACCAACGGTTTATTGTACATATATATTACTATTCTTATTTACGGAAAGAAAAATTTAACCCGGAAAATACTTGTGCTGTGATCTCCTTCTGTTATCAAGTTCTTTCATATTCACTATTCTTTTTAATGAAAGCTAAAAAGTAATGGTTATTATTTCTAGCCAAGAAAATTAAATGTAGTTCAGAGGAAGAAATTTTGAAAATATGGCATTTAAGCCCTGTCTCACTATTTTAACATTAATACAACCTACATGAAATTAAAACCCTTTGAATTTAACATTAATACAAGGAGTTGAATCTTAATTGTTGAAGGCAATTTTCGATAAAAACGTGCAAAATGTGCAAAATACATTATATAAAGTGCCGTTTCTGCTAAGTAGATTTTTGTGAAAATATTAGTGTAACATCCCAGGCATAGAATTGTCTTAACTATGAAATTTCCGTTTCGTACTACTTTTTTTTTTTTAACTATAATTCCCATATGAGCAACTTACACACACCTTTTTCTAGTACTTGGTTTAACGGACTTTAAAGGTACCTTACGAAGTTTATTTCCATTGAAAATTCGTATTCGATAAGTTTCACGATACCAGTACTTCCTCTAACTATACATTTCATATGTACATTAAAAGAACCCTAATCAGTTTTTTTAAAACAAGTAAGAATAAGGGAAACATGGTGTTCCAAAGTAGGAGATCTAATTATATCGGGTTGTTTCACATGAAATGTCCGTTTTTATAGTTTCTGAAATACATAAAGGATTTTGCAGGTCTCTGTTATTTCTTCCGAATGTTTACATATTTAAAGTAAACAGTTACTAATCCTCTACCTTTGTATTATAAACATTAGCTTCCCAATCAATTACCCACTTTTTAGTATACCTCCAAATATGAACATGGAAAAACGCGATTTTCGAGTAATATTTTTTTACGAGTTTAAACTCGGCCATTCAGCAGCTGAGGCCGCTAGAAATATTTGCAAGGCGTTTGGGGGAGGGAGTGTTAATGAATCGACCATTCGCCGTTGGTTTGCTAAGTTTTCAGCTGGGGATACGGACTTGGAAAATTTGCCCCGAGGAAGACTTCCGTCCGTAATAGACAACGATGTCCTCAAACATATAGTAGAAGGAAACCGCTACTAAACAGTGAAAAGTGCGTTTTGAGATTTTGTTTCACTTCAAAGCTCAGAGTTTTTCAGTTCGGGGATAAAAAAGTTGGTGTCACGTTGGGAAAAATGTGTAAACAAAGAAGATAAATACTTCGAATAAAATTATCTTGTTTTCATATCGTATTTTTAATAAACATCCTTTACCTTGAAAAGGGACATTTCATGTGACACAACCCAATACTATGTTGAAACTTGTCAATGGAAAAAGAAAAGTTATTATGATGATCTGGATTAGGTTTGGTTAATGGCAGAAGGAAAATGCTAACCAAGGGAGCAATCATCCTATCAACAGTTGATGCCCACTTACTCAGGCTATACTCTCTCCCAGTACTCGTGGGCGCCTCACAGTGAGGCCAACCTATGCGGTTGGTCGTCATAGGACCAATATCTGAAATTTTGGATTTCCCATATTTTTTGGTTAAGCTTCTATTATCATAGTCCATCCTCAGTTGTTTGTTTTTTTAAATTAAAATTTTCCATCTAAGATATCTTATTAAAAAGACGGCCCTCTTTTATTTTCACTTACATACATATGAAATACACAGTAAGGGAAAGTATTTCGATCGTGAAAATTTTCGAATTCCAGTTTTCAACGGAAATACACGTTTTAGGGTCCCATGAGTCCAAATGACCTAGTCCCGCAAAAAGATCTGTTTGTGGTAACTCCCGCGCGTAAACGAGTAATTGTAACTGAAATTTCATATTTAAGGAACTATACGCCCGAGATAGAAACTTTTTCATCAAAATCAGCTAACCAGGAGAGCCACTTTATACCATGTATTTTGCACCTTTTTACGATTTTCTAAAAAACGTGCCTTCTTCAGGGCACACTGATATAATGATATTTTGAATAAAATTTTTTATGGATTTCGCTCATGTTTTTGTATTGTCAATTGAATGGTGCCTACTCCTCTTATATAGAAAAGGAGGTTTTGGTTTGTCGAAAAACTTTTTATACGATTGCTCCTGTCAAAAAAAGTGTCCTAAGGAAAGTGTCTGGAAATATGGTCTGGAATCAATTTACGACGTCAAATCATTGGGTTCCCATTTAAAAAAGAAAAAAAGTCTTCTGGGCCACCCTGTACATCGAAATTAAAAATCGGAATACAGAAATGGATTCCTCGTTATAAAATAATAGGGGTCTGCGTTTAACCTTTTTTTCTTACGGCCAACAGTCTGACCATAAAACTGCAAATTTAGCTTAAATTGACACTAACCATGCTTTGAAAAATAGTTTTTAAAAAACGGCAATGTTTACGTGATCAAAATTTCTACAACCAGTAGTAAAATGATAAGACTGTATAAGAAAAAAATAAGTGTGAGATTCCTTTCTAACATTCCTTCTAAAAAAAACCCTGAAATTTTAAAAATTTTACCCAATTTGGGTACCCACTTTAAACAGGCTGGGTCTGCCCCAGAAGGGTCTCCATACCCTAGGGTCGCCCAAGGCTGAATTAACAGAATAAATAATATTCTGTCGTAGCCGGGATTCGAACCCAGGACCCGGAGAATAATAGACTAGAGCTCTAACCACTAGACCACGCCGCTCCCTAACAAACATTCCTTCTCATAGCGCACAAAAAGTTTTAGTTGATGTAAATATTCGTGAATTTTATAAACCATTTTCTTGGCTACTTAGGTAATGTGATGTAAGAACCAAAAATATAGATAGTGCTCTCATCATTATTCTAGTTTTTCGTTCTGAAATATGCAAAATTACCGGAGTTAATCATTTTTCAAGAAAACGTTATTTTAACAGTTAAGAGAATTTTATGACACCGAAACCAGCTTAATCTCAATCGCCAACTTTATATCCTTTATATCCATCGTATAGATGTGTAATCTGTATTAGTTCATCATTTTTTCATTCAGTCCCTTTTGAGATATTTTCGTGTAAACTTCGTGAAAAACGATTTTTGTCCATTTTTGAAAAAACACATACAAAAAAGGAAGGACTATTAATAAGCTCTATAAGAAAAAATATTCAAAGGTGAGTCTCGTTTCCTTTATATACTTTTAATTAACTCGCTAAAAGACTCATTTTTAATTCATTTTTGAGAATTTTTTAAACCACATTCTTCACTTTTTAGATAATGAGTTGTAGGGTCACAAATATAAAGCATACCCTTACCTTACTGTCAATCTTTGTTTTGATTTGATATCTACAAAATTACAAGAATTAGAAAGATTTTCCCAACACATGTTTTTCGCCGCGAAGCCGAATTAAAATGGCTGCTACACTACAATTATTAGACAGAAAAATATTTTATCTACGGGTTTTTCATCAGGAAAGAATAGAGAATAAATGGTAAAAAAAAAAAAAAAATCATGAAAATTATATGTCTATATAAATATGGGAGAGGTGTGGTCTAGAGGATATACCATGTCCCAGGTTCAAACCCTTGCTAAGGAAAATTATTTATTTTGGTGTCGAAAATAATAGGGCTGATTTTTATAATTCTTCCAAAAGACCTTTTTTTTTAAAAAAAAAAAAAGTTATAAATTATAAAATGAACTCAGTGAATAACAGACGGGCAAATGAGGAAGCCTACCGAACCAGAATCCTGAGAATGGGTGAATTACCCCGAAACGTTGAGTAATGTTTTCTCTTTTTAAAGGTCTTTTGGTAGAAATAAAAAAATCAGCCCCATCTTTTTCTATCTCTGAAATTCTGTATTTCTTGGGATAGTAGAAAAACCCCCACAAAAAATGATTTATTCTGTTATGACAGAAACACAGGTTTAAGCCTCCCCCCCCCCCAGTCCAAATGAAGAAGTACAGAAAATAGGCCGTGCGGGTTATGTGTGTGTGTGTGTGAGTTTGTGGTATGTCTAGCTCAAAAACGAAACTGAAATTTCTGCATTTACAGGTTCCATGGAAAAAATAATTTACTTCACTTTGTTTCAGGTGCTTTTCTTATACCTTTTATGATTATGCTCATATTGGAGGGTATTCCACTTTTCTTGATAGAACTTGGAATTGGACAGAAGATGCGCCTAGGTGCAGTTGGTGTTTGGAACACTATCCATCCCTGGCTTGGTGGTCTAGGTAATCATAAATGTTTAATTAATTAATAATCTTCATACGAAGAACTCAAAAATATTATATAAATTTCTGCCAATATTAGAGATGCATTTTTGGGAATTTTATTAGTCCAGGTGGAGCCAGTGAAGCAGGCAATATCTGAGCAATTAAATTAATTGTATATGCTGAATTGGTTGTGAAAACTTCTTGTGCATGAAGGCCTAGTAAGTTGGTTGTAAAATTATGTTTTCACTCGAAGCAATCATTGCAGACAGTAAACTCTCTCTATCTCTCAGTCCAATCTAGGAATAACACTGAACCAGCTGTGCTGGAAGCTTTTACCAAATAGAATACCTCTCGTTTATTTTGTTTTACTCAATCTAAATTAATAGTTTCTATCTCTTTTTACAGCTAAAGTAACCGAATTTTACTTTCACTTTTTGTTTTATAATATTAGGGTATCGAAGTACACAAATGGAATGACTGCCACCGATAATGTGTTCGGCTTCAAAATGTTATCGGCATAACAGTGCCGCAGAGTATGATCAAAGCCAAAAGGTATTCTCAGTAGAAGAAATAGACCCATACATGAGTCCGGTTTCTTTTCACAACGGACTTGGCAGAAGGCTTATACAATATTAATTATTATTTAGAATTTCGTTACTGCGATCTATCTATAAAGTCTGCATGAATAAGAAACTGCACTATTTCCCTACCCATAAATAATCTAATATACATACGTACATATATATGTGTGTGGTGTGTATTATATATATATATAATATATATATATATATAATATTATTTTTTAATATTATGAAATAAATGGGTGCTCATTATGTGATTAATATTACATACACCCTTTGGAGTTTATAAAATTGGTTAAAACGCAATAAAAACATTATACGAAAAATAAAAATAGTCACTTAGATCTTTGATTTAAATTAAAACAGCTAAAACCAATTTTAGAATATCTATGAGAGATTGAGTGTTGATCTATGGGCTAAAGTTTCAAATCAAATTATACTCATCCAATGAGAGGAGAGCTGACATTGTTTTCCCTATTGGTAATTTAAAAATATTTGTTTTATTACAAACACATGTATCACTTGATTAATGGACATTGTAATATTACCATTTAACTTATCTCCATCAACTTGCAATATAAAAAACTGGTCGCTGATTCAATTGTATTTATATACACCACACAACATATATATTTTTTATTTTTTCAGGTGTGGCTTCTTGTACAGTTACTTTTTTTGTAGCTTTGTACTACAACGTCATTATAACATGGTGCTTCTATTATTTATTTAATTCTTTCAGGGTGAGTATAAATAATTTTATTGTTTAAATGAATGTATAAACCAATTTCTTTTAATGGATCCATGTTATATATCTACAATTAATTTAGAAATGTACAGTGATATTTTGTTGAAAATATTTGTTGTTCCCTTAAATGAATTATAAAGTTCTCAAATAACATTATATAGTTTAGTTGTTTTGTTTTTTTGTCTTTGTAAAGCAAAAGTTATCCATATTTAACAGAGTCCCCTACCATGGTCATATTGTCCAGAGCGATATAATGGAACAATCTCAGAACCTGAACCAGAATGCGTCAGGAGCTCTGAGACTGCATATTTCTGGTACAGGGATACACTAGATGTATCACCATCCATAGATGAGACAGGAGGTCTCAAATGGTGGATTGTCTTATGTCTCCTACTAGCTTGGGTGATTGTATTTTTCATTGTGATGAAGGGAATACAGTCTTCTGGAAAGGTAATTTTTTTTTTCCTTTATCATATATTTTAAAAGTTGTATGTTTATAAAATGACTAAAAATCTTTCAGGTTGTTTATTTTACTTCAATGTTCCCTTACATTGTTCTCACCATATTTTTTGTGAGAGGAATAACACTCAAGGGGGCTGGAGCAGGCCTCGTGCACATGTACACTCCAAAGGTATGTAAACACAGCAACACAATCATAAGGTGCCAACCATTTTAATGTAATAGTCTTAAACATACATACTGTCTTGTATTATTTTAGACATTTGAAGAAAGATCTGAAAATCGTTCTCAATATTTTCAGTACAATGTTTTCAACAGGTCGAGAAATTACTCAACCCCAATGTTTGGTTGGATGCTGCTACCCAAGTCTTCTACAGCTTTGGATTAGCTTTTGGATCTCTCATTGCTTTTGGAAGCTATAACCCACCCAAGAATAACTGTGTCAGAGATGTCATCCTAGTATCTATCACCAATGCTATCACAGCTATCTATGCCAGTCTGGTTGTGTTTGCCATTCTTGGATTTAAGGCCATGTCTAATGTTGACAAATGTATGTACAAGTAAGTAACGTTAATATTAACTTATGCTCTCAGGCATTATTTCAGTAGGATCTTCAATCTATTTATATATATCAAGAAACATAACTGAATAATAAATTATTATATTAGAATGACATTATGTACAAATTTCAAAGTATGATCATTTCAATTTAATTCATGTTACATTTGTATCCAAAATAATATGCTTACCCCACTCATGCTCCAGAATTATTGTTTGGTGGACTTAAAATTTGTTTTAGAATAACCTTCTAAATGTCCATATTTTCTTTATATCTTCCCAATGATTAGATTACTTTTTTAAAACTTTATACTGTCATTTCTTTGTTCTGGAACCTGAGAGAATTAAGGTTTTATCTGACATTTAAAAAAAAAATATTTGTTGAAAATAGTTTCTTCTCTATAATATTCTTTAAACACCATATTACTATTAAAGTTATAGAGTATTAGGCAGTGGAATAAAAGAACCTTGTACTAGACAGCTTGTTTATTACTGCTATATACACAAACAACATGGCGCAGGGGACGCTACCAACTGGACTGAACTGTTTGTTGTTGGGCTGCTGTACACCTAGGTGGAAGTTCAGTGCCACAACTATCTTTACATATACAATCGATATTTAACACACCCCCTCAATTGAATGTTTTCAAATATATACATACACAAGTAAATATTCAATTGTATCTCACATACAAAACAAGTAAAAATATTATTCTACTACAAAATTCTACACCACAAAACAAGTAAAAATATTATTCTATTATAAAATTCTACACAACAAAACAAGTAAAAATATTATACTATTACAAAATTCTATACAATTTTAGCACAATATATATAAATGACATTAATATATTAATTAATTAAAGCCTTCCGAAACATTTGAAACTTATCAAAGGCAAGTGGTTTTGTGAACAAATCTGCCACATTGCGGTCAGAATTGATGTGTTCCACAGATATTATTTCTTTGGAAATAAGATCTTTAACAAAATGGAATTTTATATCAATGTGTTTAGCTCGTTTAGAGTTTTCACAATTCTTTATAAAAGCTATAGCACTAGTGTTATCCACCAACAGTTTTCCACTTAATGTTTCACCACTAAACTCACTAATTATACCACTTAAACTCACAATTTCCTGTGATGCCATTCCTGCTGCAATGTACTCCGCTTCCATCGTTGAAAGAGCCACACATGCTTGCTTTCTTGAATGCCAAGCTATAGGATTGCTTCCGCAGAATGCTGCAAAGCCACTTACACTCTTTCGTGTTTCTATGTCACCTGCCCAGTCAGCATCTGAATAACCAATAAGTCCTAGGTTGTCACTTGGTTTGAAAGTAAGACCCATATCTCGAGTTTCTTTGAGATATCTGAGTATTCGTTTTGCAGCTTTCCAAGACTGCTGAGTAGCTTTATCTAAACATCTAGATAAATACCTAATTGGGAATGATAAATCCGGGCGAGTTGTTGTGCTCAGATACATAAGTCCACATACCAAGCTCCTGTATGGTATATTTTCATCTAAAGGTGGACTATCAGCGTTAAGCTTAAATCCAACCTCCATGGGGGTTGATACCTTCCTGCACTCTACCATATTATAATCTTCAAGGAGTTTATCAATAAAGCGGGTTTGTGTAACCCTTATATTCTTTTCTTTCCTTTCAATCTTCATCCCTAAAAATTGAGAAGCCTTCATTTCTTTAATGCTGAACTCTCCTTTTAAATTGTTCACTAATTCTTCAATAGCCTTTTCATCCCCTGTAATTAGGCCATCATCCACAAAAAGAACAAAGAATACCCTACTCTTGTAGTAAAGGCATAAATCATATTGGGATCTCTTAAATCCCAATTTTAACATAAAAGAATTAAATCTTTCATTCCAATAATTCGGTGCTTCCTCTTCAGACCAAGTGTTCATCTTCTCATGAGCTTTTAGTTCTTTAATAATGGCTTCCTGCCATTCCTCCTTTTTATTAGCATCCTCATAAGATGATGGAACTCCATCTGATCGGCTTACCATACAATATGCATTATATAACTCATAATCATTTAGGAAATGAGGTTTTGACCGGTTTCTCTGAGGTCTAGAAGTTTCTTCTGAATGCTCTGGATTGGATTCTTCATTCTGAAGTCTTGAAGGGTTTTCTGACTGCTCTGGATTACAATCATTCTGAGGTCTAGAAGTATCTTCTGGCTGCTCTGAAATATTATTGTTATTCTCTTCACCATTTTTCCTTCCCTCTTCATAGCTTCCACCACTATTATGATAGACAATAGGTACATTTTTAACTTCTTTATAGGGCATTTGGCTCTCCTCGAATATCACATCTCTAGATCTAATAACTTTCTGCTCATCTGGCAACCAAATCCTATACCCACCACCACAATAACCAACCATCACCCCCTCCTTGCTTCTGGGATCCAATTTGGAACCTTTAGGAAGAATGGTAGGCCATGCTCGGCAACCAAATATACGAAGTTTAGACAGATCATTTCTGCCATTCCATATTAATGAGGGAGTTTCACCTTTATTTAAGGCTGAAGTAGGTGACCTATTCAGTCCATACGCACAACATCGAGCTGCTTCCCCCCACAAGAACTTGGGGATGCCGGAATCTGATACCTTAGTACGCATCATATCTAATAGTGTCCTATTCATTCTTTCGCTCTTTCCGTTCATTTGAGGGCTATATGGCAAAGAATATTCTAATTTTATACCTTTATCTGAACAATATTTTCGAAAAAATTTAGATGTAAATTCTCCTCCATTATCTAAACGTAGCCTTTTCACCGGGACACCCTGTTGCCTTTCTAGTTCTACTATATAATCCATCAGGTTTGTTTCAGCTTCGCTCTTCATATGGAGAAGTTTAACATGCACAAAATGAGTGAAGTCATCCAAAATCACCTGCATATACCTATGTCCTTCAACTGATTCAGGATTGAAAGGGCCACATATATCAGAGTGAATTAATTCACCAACCTTTGAAGTGCGTTTCCTATTATTTGAAAAGGGCTGTCTAGTAGCCTTACCTTCAATGCATGCCGAACACTTCTTGTCACTATAGGGTAATCCTAAACTTTTAAGTCCATGCCGATTCAAATGTCCTAGCTGTTTATGCCATAGATCTCCATCCGTAGCACTTGAAATGTTGCACTTGACTTGATTATCACTGGGTTCATCAAATGTAAATATGTACAATCCATTCACTCGTGGACAACTCAGCTTAAAATTTCTTCCGCAGATTTTCATCTCCTTAGAATCTGTAATCACTTTTAAGCCTTTTGAGGTAACTGCACTCACTGATAATAAATTATGTTTTAACCCCGGGACTATTAAACCTTTAATGTTTACAATCCTACCTTGAGAGGTTACTCTTAGGGTACCTTCTTTTCTAGTAAACATCTTATCACCATTAGCTATATGTATGGCAACATCATGATTAAGATTAGAAACATTTGACAAAAGGGGTTCCAATTCTGCCTTAAAAAGATGGTTACTCGCACCTGAATCGACTAAAAACACATTGTTAGATGATAGTTTAATATTACCACAATTTAGGGCCACCATTACAACTTCTTCATCTACATCTGCTGAATTACCCTGGATTGTTCCTCTTCTTTTCCCACGAAAGCTTCTATTAAAGGATTTACTTCCACAGTTCTGCTTATTTTTGGGACACTGCGCCTTGAAATGTCTTTTATCCCCACATATAAAGCAACCACTCTGTGCTTTAAATGATACTTCTGATGATGATGCACTAGCTGATGACTTTGACTTTAACTTTGTATCTGTATCTAGAAGTCTGGCTCTCACAAAATCCATTTGGACTTCTAAATTAGTTTCTAGAGCTGTCACAACTGTGTTGAATTCATCTGGTAAAGACATCAAAAGGTGACATACCTTGTCTGACTCTCCTAGAACTGTGCCTTGTTCTTGAAGGTTTCGGATAATGGTATCAAATGCCAAAAAATGTTCTTCCATGTTTCCTTGAAGAGAATATTTCAGGCCCATCAACTTTCTGTACCAAGTCAATTTTGAAAAAGAGGTAGATCTGACAAAAACCTTCTTTAAAGCATTTATCATTTCCTTGGAAGTTTGGCAATCCATGATTATTTCCAGATGTTTATCTGAAATGCCTTGGATAATGATGGACTTTGCCTTCGAGTCTTTAATGAGAAATTCCCTTTTCTCAGCGCTAGAGGTAGGAGGATCTGCTTCCAACACATCTTTTACCTGTTCTCTTTCCAAAATAGATGACATTCTGAAAAACCAGCTGTTAAAACTTGTTCCGACGAGTACTGGAACTCCTGAAGTAGTAACTGACGCCATAGTACCGGTAAACAAAATTCACTAATAAAATAATATCACTTCGCGACTACGCGTTGACACTATACACAAATACTATGCTCTGCACAACAATACTCTGGGCCCATAACCTATTAAAGTTATAGAGTATTAGGCAGTGGAATAAAAGAACCTTGTACTAGACAGCTTGTTTATTACTGCTATATACACAAACAACATGGCGCAGGGGACGCTACCAACTGGACTGAACTGTTTGTTGTTGGGCTGCTGTACACCTAGGTGGAAGTTCAGTGCCACAACTATCTTTACATATACAATCGATATTTAACAATTACTTCATCACCTATTATTGCACCAATGTAAAAAATATAAACTTATTCCCAAATGAATACCTGTATCTTGTAACAATTACTTGTGATATATTAATTATATATACCTATTCATTGATTCTACAGTATGTGTAACTATGACCTTTGACATTAATCTCATCCATTCATTCTCAGTAACTGGAAATTTTTTCCATTTATTCAAACCTGTCCGAGACACGTCTGATTCCACATTATCAATACATCTCCTGTGTGGTTTTCCTGTTGTTAATTGATGTTACACCCTTCTTGGTCACAATGATCTTCCCAAATACCCAAACATGTTTAAAAAAATATCTAAAGCAGCATTAATGCTACAATTGAGAAAACAGCAAGCAAAGCATATTGTGATGACATTGCTATAAGATTTATAAAATTTACAATAACCCAAAACTTTAGAATGAACTATACATTTAGCAACCCATAGAGAGTAATGGTGGACAAGGAACTAAATGAGCCATACAGTTATTGATAAGAGGCAATCCAGTAATGTATATGATGGTTTTAGATAATCTTTTAAAAGAAATATTGAGAAAAGAATTCAATAATCACTCCTCAGAAAATGATACTAATGACTGAAAAATGTTAGGTAATTAAGATGATAAGATGTAGTGGATATTGCTATTGGTTCTAGTCAATACAGAATCGGAAATAGCTGTTATGATGAAGTATTCAGTGCAACAACTGAGGAAAGTAAGAATGAAAACGTTCAACTGGAAAGATAGAAGAAATGTTGAGGAGTATTTACCGAAAAGAAAAATTTTGTAAAAAGAAATGCTGGGGACTTGAAAGAAGTGTACAATAATTTCTGAATCAAAGAGGCAAATAAGTTTTGAAAGAGAATGGGACATCCCAAATAAAAATGTAAATCTTGACATGAATTTCGTAAAGAAAATGGTGGAAATTTTGTAGGATATCAGACAGATGTTCTCAATATATTGGATGACCATTTTTAGGAACTGCTCAATCACTAATAAACAAATCACCAAGAGTATATTTTCAAATCCACTAACAAGATGAACCATATGACAAACTACTAACTGGGAAGGAAGATATTGATGTTACAATCTCTTCATAAGAATAAGACCCGAGACATTGATTTGATGGCTACCCAAAGATTCATTCTAAAATTTGGTGGAGAGGCTGTAACTGAGGAGATTTGTTCTAATTTATATCTAGATGACTGATCGAGATATCTTAGGAATGGAGTATCGCACTGCTTGTAGGAAAGGCGATAGACTACCATATAAGAACTATAGAAGTACACCTCTCGTTAATGTTACTTATGGAGTTTAATCAATGAAATGATGATTATCTATCAAATAAAGGCCAACATAGATGGAAAAATTGGAATCCTACAATCGAATCGATAGAAGGGAACTGCTGATGTATTAGGATAGCCATAGCAACCTGTACAGCTTGCAAAAATGACCTTATCAAACACTATGTTTCAAGTTAAGATTCATTGATAAACAGTTTTAACGAAACACTTAAATATTTAGTCATAATTCTTCAATGATATTTTCATTAAATGTCCAGTAATATATAATGTTACGAATTTGGTCTGTTATTTTTCCACAATCTTTCTGAGAAACCTCATTTCTTACAATTATATTTTTTATATATATTTCTTTGTTAAATTACAAGATAATAAAGAGTATTTTAGAACAGAGAGAAACATTGACCCAACAACAGCCACTTTTGTCCTCTTGCCTGATTAGGAAGTCTTTCTTGAGTGCTTCAAACATTCTGTCAACAGCTGTAAATTATTCGGTCACTTATGATTAATGTAACCATTTTCATTTTGGGGCACACCCAGGTATTTGGAGATTTTCAAGAATTTTTTTTTTCTGCTGTAATTACATGTATAATTCTTCTTGGTTTTAAATTTCCCTATCCTACCATTGCTTGGTTTGCATAGAGCTCATAATCATATTTATCTTCAGCAATTCTTCTTGACATTTTGACATTATACAGAAGATTCCCTTGATCCTGTGAGAAAATAATGTCAGCAAACGTATAATAGTAGTAATAGTGAGAGGTTCAAGGTCCTCATAGTAGCATGTCCTTGGTAGAATATCCTCATTGGCCAACCCAATGGCTGACTAAAATTAGCTATAGTGGACTCAGGCCACAATCTTCCCAGATTCCTATTGTGGTTTCGATTTCTTAAAGTGTGTAATTGGTAAATGCAATAAAATATGATAAATTTATATAATGCAATATTTTATTTGAAAAAGTTTATGATAGATGGCAGGACAGAGTAAAGTGCAATTTGGAGATAACTGAAAAACAATTCCATCAGGTTTTAAAATTTTATTTTTACTACCTTAAATATTGCTCTCACACTGCCATCTATTGGTCAATATGTAAATGATAAGCATGCTTAATTACCCATCACTCAACCTTCCTACAAAAATGTTTAGCTTTATACGTATGAACATAAAATGATGCCTCTTGAAAACATATCAACTGGTTCAAACTGGATATATAGTGTTTTTTTCCTCCTCCCCCCTCCCCTCTGAAAAATGTATATGATGTTTTTTTACTTTTGTATGCAATTCTAGGAACAAGGTTACAATGTTGAACTATAAACTAATACCAACACTAGAGATTACTCAAGACCTTTATGATGCCAAAATCAAAGCAGCAAATGCATCTGGCCTTGGTTTACCAGAATGTAGTCTTCAAAAACAACTTGATCAGGTGATTCTTGTATTTAAAGAAGCATAAATTGTGCTTATGTTTATCATAAAAACACAGGATAATTTATCTTAATGATCTTAGGCAGCAGAGGGCACTGGCTTAGCTTTTATTGTCTTCACACAGGCCATTGTTGAATTGCCTGGCGCTCCATTCTGGGCTGTAATATTTTTTATGATGCTGTTGTCATTAGGAATTGGATCCCAGATTGGTATATTAGAGGGAATGCTATCATGCATTTTTGATATTGATTTCTTTAAAAGAATCAGAAAACCTTATCTGACAGGTAAGATGGATTTCCAATCATTGATGAACAAAACATTTGTCAAAAATTTAAAACATACCATTACTATTATGTTCATGGTAATCATTTTAATAGGAAATTTTAATGAAATAAATGTATCTGTGAGAACTAAACATGTAACTAATGATTATTTTTTCTTTCTCCCTTCCTAGGTTTTGTCTGCACAATATGTTTCGTCGTAGGTCTAATATTTGCTTCTGGTGCTGGGGAATACTGGCTCAAGCTTTTTGATAGTTTTGCAGGAACAATTGGTCTCGTGTTGATTGCACTATTAGAAATGCTAGCAGTGATGTTTATTTATGGACATGAAAAGTAAGTTATAGTAATGTATTATAAGGTATACAAATAACATAAAAAGTGATTATTAATAAAGTGAAATGCTGGAGCATGATATCATTGGGTTATGGTTGACAGGTTTACTCAAGATATAGAAGACATGACAGGATATAGACCTGGGCTGTACTGGCAAATAACATGGAGATTCCTTGCCCCAGCAATTATGAGTTGCATTCTAGTTTCTTCTGTAATCTTCAGGATCATCAATAAATCAGTTTATTCTGCATGGGATAAAGATAAGGTATGTAAAAAAACTTGGCCATTATATATTTGTTTTATTCATTTTTCTTATAAGATATACCAAATATACCATGATGACTTACTCATTGGCCACATATTTCCCAAATAATTATTTTTTGAAATTTATATTTGTGTTTTGAGATCAGTTACTGAAACATTAAAAAAAAAAAGGTGAAATGTTGGAGTTTTTTTTTTTAGTATACTCTGACTGATCCTTCCCTCTATCTTCAATGTCTGTGACTCCTTTATCTTTTGAGATTAAATCATGTGTCAAATAAATTTATAGTAAAGAAAATCCATTCAATGGCAAATAAAGCAACCAGATATTATTTTAAAATATAGACTGGGGCAGATTAAAAAGAAATTTTAAAAAGTGCAGAAGCCATGTTCAACTGATGGAAGGCAGTGGATACTGCCTGACCCATTAGCATTAGCCATGGATACATTGCAGACATTAAAACTATAAAAATAATGATTCATATGTGCAGACACATGATACTTTTCACTCTCAATTTCAAATTAATAAGAATCAAAAGTGTGAAACAACAGACAGTTAAATGTGACCATATTTTGATAATTTCCCAGAATGGTCCCTAATTTCAAAACTGTCTCTATGTCCAAAAACTCATTTTTATTAAGAATTTTCTGGACAGTCTGTTGAAAAAAATAATAAAGTTGAAATAGTTTAAACTTTCTTTAAGTTTAACAATATTAAAACATTATTTTATTAATGTTAGCTTGGACAACATCTACATCAGAACAGATATTGCTGGAGTTAATTTTAAAACGTAGTTGGTTTAGTTTTTTAAATGGCTTTTTTATATGATTTGAAGAGAATGATTCAGAAAAATTACATCTTTTTTTTTTTTTTTTTTACTTATATGTATTAAATTTTGACCACCTGAACCTAATTGCACAATTTGTGCTTAAAAAAAATCACTTTAAAAGGAAATGAGATACATATTAATTATATACAAATATGGTAGAAGACGATTTATTGATACATTTTTATGTGCATATCTCATTAGTTTTATATCAATAATTTATTATCTTCAGGGTGAGACAGTTGAAAAGGAGTATCCAAATTGGGTAATGGGAATAGCAGTGACCATTATATCTTCAACTATACTTCCTATTCTCTTGGTCTTCCTCCTTAGAAGATTCCAAGTTGTAAAACTTGATGTTGACATCCACCAAGGAGCAATCAGAAGGATAGACACTACAGTGTCAACAAAGGAGATGATCAGGGATGTAGATGTAAGTAGTATGAAATAAATATAATTGAAAAATAATAATAATATTTTATTATTTTGTATTTCTTATAATGATATACATTAGACAGCAAACTACTGGGAATAGCTCAGTTCAGGTCTTCTCATTGTGCTATAAAATAAAACTTAATTATGTACTGAATAACAGTAAATTACCAAATGATGTAATCAATCTATTTTGGTCTGTCCACTGTAAGTACTAATGGCTTACTATAAAGATGTTCTCAACCAATGAACTTCAGGTTGCTTATGAAAGACATCTACATCCATATATAAATCACTTGTACTTTCCATTAAAATTTTGCTATACCATTGAATTATAAAAAATCTGTAGTTGTCATTGAACAGCATACTTACTCTCCATGCATTTTAATACCAGTTGTGTATACTCCTGCCAGTTCTTAGCCCTCTGCCTTGAATTTTAATTTTAGTTTTCTCCATAACTGTAATGCTAAATTATTAAGTAGTTTTTGTATTTTTCTTTGGTCTTTTACAGTACTTTTAATTTTCATTTTATCATTAGAGATAGATTTTCTTTCAGTATATTTCTTATTTTTTTCCTATACTAGACTTAAGATTTTGTTATGTAGTTCATATTATGTCGTTCTCTTTCATTAAGGTAAATCAATCATCAGACAATGAAATGAAGCCTATTATCAAGTTTTGGTATCAATTTAATATATATTAATAACTAGCGTTTATTTAAGTATGTGTGTGCCCGAATGAATGAGTGTGTGTTTGTCTTTAAATAAAGCCTAGAGATGTTTTCAGATGTACAAGTTCATAATGAATGTTTTAATTTTCAGGTGGATGAGTATGATTCTCAAGAGGAGTTTGAAGAAGAAGAAGATGATAGGGGAGGAAAATCTTTCAAAATGGAAGTCATGGAATTTTAGCTGTAGTTTTACATGGTGGTCTGTATTTGGCTCGGCATCATCTCATAAAGCTTGCTGAAATCTCTTATCTCCCATTTATTGGAATAGGATTCTCAAACAAGATAATGCTATTCATGGAATCTCACTCGCCTATCATGTAAAATGTGTTTTGTTTTGTTTTTATAAAGGAAATATGTTAATATATAAAAAACTGGAAGGTTGACTCAGTTTTTTTTTTTTTTTTTTTTTTTTTTTTTTTTTTAATCATAACTAAGACGTTAAGTTGCATTTTTGAAAAATATGTAAAACTGAGGGTTAGATATAAGTGATGAAATATTTGTGAATAGGAGTATAATAATGTCTAATGAGTAGTAACCACCATTAACCTCAACATAAAAAAAATTAGGGCTTTAGACAAACAAGTATCTTCTTAGATTATTTAAAGTAATCCTACTTGTAATTAGCTATAGATGTACAGTTAATTGTGAGCTATAGGGTCGTAATGTTAATTATCTCCTGTTATTAAATAAACTTATTTAGTCTATACAAATAATTTTTATAAGATTGCATCTTTTTCTTACTTATTTTTAAAACAAACTTTGCTACAAGAATCATATTTTTAATATTATTATTTTATATGATCATTAAATAATTATAAGATTTTACTAATAATTCAAACTCCTATATTAATATCTTCTTCCATTCTGTTTCATCATATTCATGGTGTCGTAAATGTTGAAATTTCATCGTATACCAACTAATGAAATCCTCTGAATATATCAATGGGTGTTTAGTTTTATTTTAATATTGTAGCATTACTTTTATTGTCTTTAGGTGTTCCCTTCCCATTCTATAAAATATACTTATAAAATAAAAAATAACAAAATGTAAATAGCAATAAATAAGGTTATGCTCGTAAAGATTTTTTTAAACTACAATTTTAATGTTTTCATTTAAGTATGATGAGAAAATAGATTATAAGGTTAATAACAGAAGTTGGAGCATCTAAAATCAATTATAGGTGAGTGAGAAAAGTTTTCTGGAAACATGCAATTATATAAAAGCCAATAGCCACCATATTTATTTACATACAATATATATATATATATATATTTTATAATATATATATATATATATATATATATATATATATATATATATATATATATATAGCCAAAAATTGATGAAAATACTTAGCCGTTTAGAGATTAAATTAATAGATGTAATATAAGAAACATTTTTACTTCAATATTACTTATTATTTTAAAAGAACGTTATTATTTAAAATTATTTATTTTGGAAATTCAGTTTAAAGTATATTTTCCATTTTTAAAATTTGGTTATGAACTATTTTTACTGTTTTAAATAATTCCTGAATATAGATTGTCTTTCGTAGTATTAGTGCTTATAAGGCTAATTAGTCGTGATATACAAGGTTTCAAAATTGTTTATTTTTAGTAACTGTGGTAATTATAATTGCTAAGTTATTTTAAATTTTAGTTTCTTTTTTATGTATTCGTTAGTTTAGTTTATTTTTGAAGTCAAACTTGATTTCTTTCATAAAATTACTAATACATAAACAATAATTATGAGTTCATAATTCTGTTCAAAGTTTAAAGCTTTGCCGGACTAGAAATTTACTTAATATACTTTTAAGATGCATTTAATTAGTGCACATGTAACATTCGGAAATAGATCTTTAATTTTATATGTATATGAATGTATACATAACTGTAATTAAAAATAGTATTTGTAGTTAGGGAAGAAAAAAATTATAATGAATAAAAAAAAAATGATTGTTATTGCCATGAATTTGTGCTTATTTGAATGATAAAATAATATAAATAATTCCGGAAAAATTATAACAATTCCATTTGATTACCACAAGGCATCATAGAATGGGTCTTATACAAATTTATTTATACCTAAAGTTTATTCAATTGTCAAAAACTATTTAATGAAATGTTAATCGTTGTTTAATTATTGTATGTTACTTTAGGATAGAGATTAAATTTCTTATGTTGATTACAGTACAAATAACATTGTATGTCTGTTGTTATTAGATTGGTTGAAAGAATGGTGCTTCCTTTGATTTAAAATTAGTTTCAAAGGAAACGTGCAGATTGGTACATTTCTAATTTCAGTTTCAATTTTATATAAATAGAATTATTTTTTAATGCTCAGTTAGGTGTTAGAAATCTTTTTATTTTAATATAAATTTATTCTGAAGATTTAGAATCTATCAAAATATTTTAATGAATGATAATGAAATCTGTTCTTCGGAACTGCTAGGTTACTAACTGGACAAAGTATAATTACCACTATATCTTTTTTTCTTATTAGCGGATGTATCATGTTAAGAAACTTCAAATAATAATCTTTTCCTTTATTCTAATCTACTTTAATTATATTAATTCAAATTAATTGTTGATTCACACTCCTAAAAGCAAAACTAGATTAAACAAATATATATTTTGATACTGTAATAAACATTTTAGAAATAAGGACATTTTGTGTACCAGAATTGGTAACACTATGTTGTATATTGATTAAGTACATTTAGCATTTTGATAATGTGATTAATCCTTTCATTTGATTTGTCAATTAAAAAATATTCATTATTGCTGGATCACTTTAGATTTATGTATGGTTAAAAGCAGTTTCTACATTTCTGTTTGTTTTATGTGTAAATCAAATGACCCAAATGATAGCTCATATGTCTTTGTCTGATAATATAAAGTTATATATACGTATACATATACATCATATACATACATTATGTAGGTGTGTGTTTGTATATATATATATGCATAGAAACATATACACACACACACACATGCATGTGCATGTATTTATGAAATGGATGTTTCAGATTTTGACTGTTATAAAGAAAAAAAAAAGTGTGAAATACATTGACGTTGTAATTTTAGTGTAAGTTAAAAAGGATATTTAGGCTTTTCCTCCTGTACAATTTAGAAGTGTAAAGGTTAAGCCTTTCTGATGAAATGACAATATTAATGTCTTTAAGAATTTAGAATTATTAAGGAAAGAGAGAAGTATAAATTGATAAAGAATTATGAAAGAAAAATATTATAACTAGAAATTTAGAAAACAAATAATAAATAAAGGGTCACCTAAATATATTAGTTATTTTAATGTATGAATTTATTTCCTTAAAGTATGAAAAAAGAAGAAATAAAAAATTATTTTTGTCTATTTAAACGTTTGTATGTTTAAAAACTTTACAAATTGAAAGTAAAAACAAAAATACAGTAAGTACATAACAAAAATTGAAAATAATAGACTTCAATAAAATAATACAGGGAGTAATAGTTGAGGGATGTGGTCAGGAAAGAATAACACGGATAAGAATGAGATCATCCAGATACTCTGGACATGTCACTCTGACGAAGGCTTGCCTTAGGCCTAATGTGATGAATACCTGTCTGATGAAGGCCTACTTGGGCCAAAATGTTAACCTGATTAAGGCCTGCAACTTTGGCCACAATTTTGGCATACATTAAAATAATTTTGTTCTTATCAGCGTGTTTTTCTTTACTTTACTCACTCCCCACCTGTCTTCTCCTTCGATTGTTTCTAGAGCCCATTATACCTCCAGCATTAGTAAATTAACAGTTTGAAAAAAATCTAACCAAAAGGAATATTCAAACGGACATTTCAAATTGATAATTGTTAATTAAACCAACTGGAAATCATTATATAGCATTAATTCTAAATAACACATTTGAATTTTAATCCAGAAACTTACACAAACATTTTTATAGAGCAGTTTTAAAACGGATAAATTTAAAAATGAGTAGAAATTTGTATTAAAAAACATTTCTCTTTAAAAGTTGTGGAAACGTTTATTTTTATTTGCAATTTTATTTATTTATTTATTTTATGTTAGATATATGGTAATGAAAATATAGATGCTGAGAAATTTGTTTACAAGAAAATAAAATGTTTTTCTTTCCCAGTTCTGAATCAATTTTTGTTTCTTACTTAAGAAGTACTTATTGTAAATATGAACTCAAATGGATTATAATTATTAAATTATTGATATAATCATGGAAATCAAATTTCCATTAAAAAAAAACAAAAAAAAAAAAAATAATGCACATTAGTGGAAGGCGAAATTGTTTTAGATAAGAAAAACTACTTAAAAATACAGAAAGTGATGTCCTATTAAAAATGCTGTATTGGGCAAAGCCCAATTATAGCGTAGTCTTATAATTAAAAATGACAAAGAATAAATAAATATAACAATTTTGAACCAAATTTTGTACATTTTAATCCTTTCCTTTAAAAATCCTTTCTTTTGTTGCAACAGGTAAGGGAAAACTACATCCAATATTGAATACATAACCTAGTATATTTAATTTATAGCAACATTTCAAAACTTTTGGAACAATGTTTTACAACAGTATAACAGTCATAAAATTATTTTTATGTTGATTTCATATCTTCTTTTATTTTTTAATATTAATACAGATTTTGATTCAGTGCTCTAAAAAACAAAGGGCTGAAAATATTTACATAAAATAATTAATTTTCAGTTTTGAGGAGGCTTAAATTTTTTTGGCCAGGAAGCTATGTTTTGATTAGAAACTATCAATTTGAAGAAAAAGTGTAATAACATATGCCCCAACAGATATTTTAACTAATTGCCCAACTGGCAGTTTTAACAGTGAAAAGGGTATCTTTCAGGAAGATGTTGATGATACTATTGAGAAAATTCCAAAGAGAAAATAAATAATAATATGGAAGATCTGAGATCTAAATGGCTGGAAAAGCTGCCAATCATAGGGTAGTTTGTAGTAAAACTATTGGAAAGTTTGGAGAGGATGTAGTTAATATTAATGAATAAATATACATGGGTCATGTACATACCAATATACATATCAAAGCAGCTTGATGAGGTGTATGAAATAAAGAACTTATAGAGGAATATAGTATGGTACAAATTATTATTTTTAAAATGCAAAAATAGGTTTCCCATGGGAAAAAAGTAAATAAATCATATGTAAAGGAACCAGAAGGAAAAATAAAAGATAAACGTTTGAAAATTGATTGTTTTTTTAATTAAAAAATAAGGGAAATGTACCACTACCATAAAAACTTGGATGATGCATTTTGGGTGAATGTTATAGTACCTGTTGGGCTTATTAAGTACTGGAGAAAACTTCATTAGTTTTATAACGTTATCCATTCAGCCTATTTAAAAAAAAATATTTTTATCGATTTTTACAACTGTATATACAATATATACAACAAGAAAAAGGGCTAAAATTACGCTTAAATTAAAAGACGCCTCAGAGGATTATCAGGATCAGATGGAGATGAGAGTTTACAGACAAGCGGGTTTGAGTGGGCTGGTAGTTTGGAATTAAAGGAGGTGTATCAAATTTGGGCTAAGTCTGCAACTAGTGGGATATTAAGGTCTCTATGGATGATTTATTAGTAACAAAATAAGGAGGATTGAGGATTTTGGATTGGATGCGGGAGGGGTTTGATGGTTTAGTAGAGCCCTATAGCTCATTGCCATATATCCAAATTGGCCTAAGAATGATTATATAAATCAGTTTATTTTATTAAATAGGGAGTTTTGATCATTTGTCAAGTAAGTATTGTATTCAACAGTATTTGCGAGCAGTTTCCTTTTCGTTTAAGTCTTGTATGAGGGTTCCAAGTAAAGCATTTGTCAAGATGAAGTCCTAGGTATCATATTTGTTCTACAGGGATGAGTGGGTTATTATTAAAGGAAACAGTAGGGCAGGAAGTCATAAGTTTATGAGTAAAGGTGATTTGATGGGATTTATTTTAATTCTCCAGTTTTGACACCATCCTTCAATGGCCGATATATGGTTCTGTAGGATTTGGAATGCAGCAATAGGATCGTTATTTACGGATAACACACACGTGTCATCAGCGTAAGTAGCAAGGATAGTGCTAGGATGGGTAGGAATATCAGCTGTATACAACGTGTAGAGAATTGGGCCAAGGATACTACATTGAGGTACACCGGCTGACTGAGTGAATACTGAGGAGGAGGATAGAGTATGACTAACTTTAAAGGTTCTATCTGTAAGGTAGGAACGGATTATGAGGAAATATGTCCAGGGAGAGGAATTGACGGAGTTTGTGAAGCAGTCCTGGATGCCAAACTCTATCAAAAGTCTGTTCCACATCGAGAAAGGCTCCAGTCCAGTACATTCCATGCTTCAATGTGGAGGATATAATTTCCACCATGCAATGATACCGCTGAATAGATGAATGGGATGAACGAAATCCATACTGGTGGTCAGGAATCACATGGTTGAAATCTAGGATTGGGTATAAACGTTTAAGAATGGGCAAAAGGGAGATAGGACGATAAGAGGATGGGTTTTAGATGGCTTTTGGGGCTTAGGAATCATTTTGATTATGGACAGTTTCCAAATATCAGGAAAATAGGTGGAACGGAGTGTGGCATTGTAGATATATGTGAGGAAAAGGATGGCATTTCGAGGAAGCTGTTTTAAGATGTGGGTTATGATTAGATCATAGCCTGGAGCTTTTTTATGAGATTTATTAAGGATGTTTATGATTTCTGATGGATGGAAGGCTTTAGGAGGAGGAGACATTTGGAAGGGAACAGTTATTTCTGCTTCAACATGATCTTTATGGATTGAGTTGATGATATCGGGATGAGGATTGAAAGTTTTGGAAAGATATTCACCAAAGATTTGAACTTTTGCTTCATCAGATCTTGTCCAAGTCTGAAATTCAGTGAGGAGTAGATGGTTAAAGGTTTTGTACTTTAGTAGTTTTGCAGTTGTGGTCCATGGTGATTTGTCTGAAGTTGATATTTTTTCCGTAAAGTTCTGTAAATTTTGGATTTTGAATTTTCTTATTTCTGTTTTGTCAGTTTACTGAAATGGGTTTTGTCCGATGGATATCTTGTTCGATGCCATTTCGTTCTTGCCTGGCGTTTTTCAAGTAGTAAAAGGCGAATATAATTTGGCAAATTTGTGTATGAGAAGTCCGATGTTTATGGTGAGATGTGTTGTTGGTTATGGCAGATTCTATTGATGTTGTAAATTGTCTAATGGCGAAGTCTATTTGTTCCTTAGTTTTTAATGAAATTTTCAAGTCCAGACTGTTCTCCGTGTCATAACGAAAATTGCCCCAGTCGATAAGTCCATTAATCAATGAAGGAGGAGTGGGTTTAAGAACAGGATTTGAATGCATGAGAAGCAGAACCGGGCTGTGATCTGAAGAAAGTTCATTTAAGGATTTGACTGTAGATTGGGTGGAGGGTATTTGGGATGTAATGAATATATCAAGGATGTCGGGTCGTTTTTTAAGGGATGTAGGCCAGTAGGTAGGATCTAGGGGTGATAAGATGGGATTACTTTTGGAGGAAGTAACTAGGGAAAGAATCTTACCACGAGTGTTGGATGTTCGGCATCCACAGCGTTGATTTTTGGCGTTATTATCCTCTCCAGAAGCGCGGGCCAAAGGATCGGAATAAGGACTCGAGGTGATTATAGGATAGGGTATTACCAGGAGGGCAATATACAGCTGACAATATTAAGTTAAAAGGGCGGGATGATAAGGCTATGGTGGTTGATTGAATGGTGTTAGTTGGAGTGGAAGGAATAAGTGAGTGAGATAAGGATTTGTGAATGAGGATATGAAACAGTGTGATTTTGTAGTGAAATGGGTCTCAGTCACTAAGGCAATGTCTATGAAATTGTCGTGCAGAAATATGTCAAGTTCGTCCCGATGGTTAAGTAGTCCATTTGCGTTCCATAAAAGGATAGCTAAAGGCTTTTTACTCATCGTATGGTATTGAGCGGAAATTCCGATAGGAGTCGGGTAAGGAGGTTGATTAAAGGTCTGATTGTTTCCTGAAGGTCGCGGAGGAACGATGAAAGAAGTAAGGTTGTATCGGATGAAATTTGGTTTGGATAGAAATAATAAGAAGGATCTTGAGTTGGAGGAATAATCTGTCTGGGTAGGGGGTGTTCCCTCCATCGCAGCATAGGCTCGATGTTTGAGAATCTAGTGTAGGATTAACTTGAGTGGAATAATGCGGCAGGATAGGGTGTTTAGAATTTATCTGGGGTGGCGGCTTATCTTTAATACGTTTTTCGGGGATGCTTCATTTTTAGGTTGGGAATAGGGACGAGTATTCGGAAGATTAGGATAGGAGGCCTGGGGCTGAGAAAGAGATGTCGGGGAGGAGGGGGGGGGGGTAAGGAAGGGAGGTCTGAGTCTGAGAAAAAGAGATATGAGGATTAATATGGCAGGTTTGAGGAGGTGGTAAAGAAACTTGTTGAGACGCCTGTTGTGGAGGTTTTCTGTCGATACTTGAAAATTTTGAGGTCTTGATCTTGGAGGGCGCTGGTCTAATATCTTGTCTATCAACAGTATTTCCCAAGGACACTTTTTCTTTCCTTGCTGAAGGTTCTGGTCGATGGACGTTTTATGCACATGTTGGGTGTAGTAACTAACCTTTTGACGTAGGATAGCTTTGTAAAAAATGCATCCTTTATGATTAGCTGGGTGGGCTTCTGAACAGAGAGCACATTTAGCAAGTGTATCCTGAGACTTCAGACAGGAGTTGGATGCATGTGGACTGGCCTGTTAATGGCAATAGGCCTTCGTGTGAACAAGATTTTGGCAATTGGAGCACTGAACAATTTCTGCTCTGTGCCTCGGCTCCTCAAAACGTACGACGGAGTAAACATGTCTGTTCACATTAAATATTTCGGTATTGTTGGCTGCAGGCTCCGGGTCAACGAAAAACAAAGGAAGAGGATATTTATCCGTTGGATGAATAACATTGGATATATTTCTAACTCTGTAACCTAGCTCTTCGATGTCTCTCTTAATTGCGGTGGTGGGTGTGGTGGAATGTAGTCCTATAAGAACTACCCTACATGATTACTCTTCTTTAAGTTGGTAGCAACGGAAATCGTAATTTTTGTCGGTTAAATGGCTTACTAATTTTTTATAACTATCCTTGTTTGCAGTGTTGATTTTAATATCTTTAAATCTGGAGAAACATTTAAAATTGGTCTGGCCGAGGAGATTCGCAATTTCTTTTCCAAAAGTTATAAAATAAAAAAGGCAATGTTAAAACTTTTATACCATAAAAATCTTGTTTTTTGTTAATTTTTTACAATACTAAAGTAATGTTTTGTATAGAGAAAAATATACAATATAAAGGGATTCCGATACCAGACTCAGTCAAAACCAAAATTGAAATCTAGATAATCCTATGCAGTACACTTTCTACTCCACTTACTACTGATGGGTATAATCTACTGTACTCTGGGGTTGGTGTGGGGAAAGAGCAAATGAGGGAGTCGCTTTTGTGATGGGTGACTTAATGTATAAGAGAGTGGGAGCCAATTTCACTGAGGATCATCACAATAGACATAGAATTGTCAGTTGGTAAAGTTACTGTCATACAGGTATAGCTCCAGTTGAGGATGTAGCAGCCTTTGACAAGAATCAGTTTTATGAAGATCTCCAGAGGACCGTAGATCGTGCAAGGAACTAAAGCAGAATGATAGTGATCTGCGGAGAACTGAATGCTAGAACTGGAAATGAGAGGAATTGCGCACGGAGTAATGGGTCCATGGTGAGGTTAAAGAGTGCATAATAGTAACGGCCATAGATTGATAGAGTTCTGTATAGAAAATAATATGCTCATAGGCGGCAACTCCTGGTTCCATCATAAAACTATCCATAAGATAAAATTGGAGTCTAGAGGAGAACATGCCATGAGGAAAAGTATCATTGATTATTTTATCATAGATCGGGACCTTCGAAGGCTTTTCACTGACATTAAAGTACTAAGGGGTGCGGAACTAAGCACAGACCACAAGTTACTCATAGAAGATACGAAAATCATCAAGCCACGAAAGAACTTCAGCAAAGCATACAATCGGATTGATATCAGCAAACTGAAAATGGAAAACAAACAAGAAGAGTATCGGCCACTGCTTGAAAGTCACCTCCAAGAAATAAACGGAGATAGATACCCTTGGAATGAAATTAAGAACTGCATAATCAATACGGCAAGTGAAGTGTGCAGCATACAAAAGTCTGGCAATGCTGTAAATAAATCATATAAAGCTATTCATCAGTATTTTGAGCCTCAAATCGTTATCGCCTGAGAGTCATCCATTCACTAGGCATCCATAGTCAAAGTGGGAGAGTCTGAGAGATGACACAAAGAGTTGACGAGTACTCATACGAAAAGAGTCACGGGAATATAGGAGTTGTTTAAGAATAGAGATGGATTTCCTGGTAACTTGAGAAATATGATTACTCCATTTTAAGTTTTGATCCATTGATTGTTTAAATGTAACCCCTAGATTTTTTATGGAGTTTTGTAACTGTATAGGAGTTTTATTGAGGAATAATAACGGATAAAAGGGAAGGGAATGAAGGAAAGTTCTTTATCATAAGCATTGCCTTTGTTTTCGCTGGGTTCAGATTCAGCTTGTTTTCCCAAACCCAGCGGTCAGCACTATTAATATTTTATTAGGTTTTACTGGAAGCCTCGTGTATATTAAAAGGATGGAAGCATATGTAATTTTGGAGGTCATCTGCATACAAATGATACAGGGGATGACGGATTAATTTGGGTAGGCCATTTATGTAGATTGGTAAAAAAGATGATCATTGGGGAATACCTTGAGAGATAAACTGTTGATGAGGGAGGTTTGTTGAGAATAAAGACAGTCTGGGAACGCGGTAACAAAGAGTGAAACCAGCACAAGGTACCATTTAACAGGAAAATATCTTGTAGTTTAGAGAGGAGGATTGAGTGATCAACACTGTCAAATCCTTTTGAAAAATCAAAAAAGACAAAGACTGTGATTTTCTGTTGGTCTATGGAGGAATAAAGGTCTTGGATAAGTTTCAGCAAAGCCGAATGAGTGGAATAACCGGGGAGGAAATATGATTTTTAAGGGTTAAGGACTGCTTTTTCCTCCAAAAAGAATTTTTCACAGGAGTAAAGTGTAGAAAAGGATAGGTTTGAGAAAGGGAGCCTGAGAAATAGGAATTTAGATTGTCAGGTGAGACAGGGAAGTAAGTACGGGATATGGAAGCAGTGTTAACAAATTTCCTCTGGATTTTTCACATACTTTTGGAATGTGCGGGTGGGGAAAATTGATTGAAATTACTCTGGCTTGGCACGACGTTAGGCAGACTGGGAGAGGTCTTAATACCATTATCATTATAAAATATACCCAAATATCGGGAAAATAGGTGGATCGGAGTGCAGCATTATATACATAACTGAAAAATAGAAAAACTTTTCGGGGAAACTGATTATAGAGTATGTTATTTAATGAGATCGTGACTTTTTTTTTTTCTAAGGTAGTTTGTGGATGAAATTAATTATTTCGGAAGGATAAAATGCTTTAAAAGGAAGGCTTATTCCGATTGGAATGGTTCTTCAGCGTGTTCAAAATATTTTAGGTTGATATCAGGATGATAAATTAATGATTTGAAAAGGTTTTTTAAAATATTTGGAATTTCTAAACTTTTTTGTTGGGATTGTGGCCAGGTTTTCGGTAGCTTTACAATAGTTATCAACAAAGATTTATCAGTAGTGTAGATGTTATATGTTCAGTTCTGACGAGTGTGAAATTCCCTATCGAAGTTTGTTATATGTCTATAACACTTGGTTTTTTAGTCCATAAGATGCAAATCTGACATATTAAGTTTGTTTTTAAGGAATATTTAATTCCAGGGTATGCTAGGTAGATTAATGTTGTGAATTATGCGATAGTGAAGTTTATTATTTGTTCGTTATTCAACGATATTTTTAAGTACAGTTAGTTTTCTTGACCATGGCGATCTTCTCCGATATAAATTAATAAAATGTTCCAATGTTTTTAGGTTCATTGTATTTTTTGGCTTTAGCTCTTTGGTAAGAGTGCTCTGACCTGTTTTTCCCTCAATCGTTTCAAGTAATAGAATTGTTTTTTGGCTCTGACAGTCATTGTATTTATGTTTCTTCCTTATATATAAAAAATAAAAATGGGCAAAATTGCTCGAGCTGTTATTTGTGGTTATAAAGGAGTTGGAAAAACAGCTATTTTGGAACAAGTTATATATGGGAATCTAACAAAAGAAACTGTGGGTCAAATTCTATATAACAAAAATACAACCCTATGCCTTATTTATTTATGGATTGCTATAATGTAGTTGTGTTCTGGCTATAATTTAGATTATGAGTTTATATCCAGTTAATAGTTTTGTCCCTGGACATGTTTACTGATTTATTAACTATTTTTTTCATGTTAGTAAATGTCTAGGTCTTTAATCATTTGGAATATTACCATCCTACTCAAGTAATAGCCATGATATTAACCAGTACTTGTATAATGTTTTATAATGAACCAATCTACTCTAATTGACTTGTCATTTCTTATTTTATTTCCTTTTATAAGCCAGTGTGTATCACAGCCATTTAATCTTACTAGGGATTACTGAATTGCATTTGGCAATTTGTTGTGTGGAAGACTACTTACCAAAATCTATTTTATTACCCTTAAATTGTTCGACTAGCTTGCATTTTTGTTGTTATTACAAAGTAGACCATAAGTTTTAACAATTTCATGCCCTTATGTTCTTTGGAATCAAAGTCAAGGAGTATGAGGACTGTTGATTGTGTTATTATCTATACTTATTACTTTGTTTCCCAATCATCTGTTGTATTTATCCTATTTCTATATTAAATGTTTTATCAATCATCTAAATTAGCCTCTCTGAATTTATTTGAATTATGTTAGTGATGTAGTAGCTTCTATATATTACATAAATTATTCTTTCTTTTTTTCAGTTCTTACAAACAACTATTGAAGATATCTACATTGCTAGTATTGAGACAGATAAAGGGACAAAGGAGAAAGTTCGTATTTATGACACAGGTATTGTGTAATGTATATATAAGTATTTCATAATTTACTGTTTTCATTTCCTATTTCAGTTATAATTGAAATCAACAACAGAAAAAAGATATTCTAAAATGCATATGCTATCTGTAGTCAGAGGTTTTATTTATGTCGATTATTATTTATTTTATTTATTTATACAAAGCATCTACCCATTAAGGGTCATTAGCTATCGATTATTATTACTTATTCTGTAAACCAAATGCATATTAATAACTGTTTTTAGCTGTAATTTAACAAAGGTTTACAAATCATGTAATACCTACTAAACATTTGTTATAACTTAACTTGCTATAAATGATTAAGATTTAATGTTATAGTTATTTTAAAATTATTGAATGAAAATACATCATTACTTTCATTTACCTCCCTTCTTTAAATGAATTTATTAGCTTATATTTAGTTTTTGTTACATAATATAACAATTTATATTATTATTAACTACTTTTGTATTTTTTTCAATTTGTTTTGTATTTTTTGTCAATATCTATTTCCTTTTACAGTACTATCCATACGTTATATAATATTATTCTTGTTAGAAGCTGTAGCTTTACAGTGACATATAAAATTTCCATTGTACTATTATAAATGCCAAAATTTGTTATCAAACTGGTAAAAATATTTATACATTTTTTCTGCTTTAGTTAATTATCAAATTCTTCCTTTTTTTATATTTATCCATTTTTTTATTACTAATAAAAATGAAAAAAAATATTATTTGTTTCTAATAAACTAAAGTAAAGCAACTTCAGAGATTATGTCACTTTGGTTAAAAACAAGGCATATATCCATCTTAAATATATATGTATCAGTTTTATATGACTTTTTTTTCTTGAACTAATTATGACATTTACACATATGCACTTCATTTAGTGAGATTTGGTTGTTTGGACTCAAGAGACCTTATAATGTGTATTTTCCTCGTACTGTAATTCAAATTGATCTTAATCACAATAATTTACCTTATTTTTTTTGCTGTCTAATCCAATGCACTGCAGCCAATTATTAGGCTTATTGTGCGCCGTCCAATCTACTGTTAATACAGGGCTGGCGCCTTGGTGAATCGGACTAGCCTCCAGCCCCTTTACACTGTCTTTAAATAGGTAAGGTTCTTGTATTAGAATAATGTCAATATTCTTAACTCTTACATACTGCTGTAGGGCACCACATGCCGCAATGCAGTGATGCAGGTTGATCTGCATCAGCCGCAACACCATTACTGCTTTCTGGCTTTGAGGGGGTCACACCCCAGCGGGCGCCGAGAGACGCCGCCATCACCGGTCCTCCCAGAGGTACCCGGATCAGCGGGCCCCCCGGATCCAGCCGAGGCACCAACCCCGTACGGTCGCCGAGGAGCCATGCTTTCACCAGTACTTCCAGTGGAGGTGCCCGGATCAGCATGCCCCCCGAACCCCGCCGAAGAGCCAGTTCCAGACGGGCGCTGGCCGACCGTGCCTGCTCCGGAGCCCTCTGCACAGGAACCTGGATCGGCAGGCCCACCGGACCCCGCCAAGGAGGCATCCCCAGATGGAAGCCGAGACGCCATGCCTTCACCGGTTCTTACAATAGAGACACCCGATTTGGCAGGCCTCCCCACCCCTACCACAGGGTCACCCCCGCAAGCCAGAGCAAGTTTTCTCCTTCATCGAGAGTGGTGCTCCTCCGTCCTGACCAGTCTCCGTCCTCCTACCTTCAGCCTTGGCATCGGATGAGACCTTGGTAGCCATTTCCCTTGCAGGTTTGGGTGGCCTCTTCTTCTCCAGCAACCTGAGTTGGACCTTGCCCATCCCAAAGGTCACCAGCCAGTTTCTCTCTTCCAAGTATCTAAGGCTAGACTCCGGGATTCTCATCAGGGCAAAGAATCCGTGCCTCTCCTCCTTTACACCCATTAGTGACCACCTGTTCACCTCAGGGATTCTAGAATTCTGTATGCGTATACGCCTACAGAAAGTGTGCTCTGTGAGCCTCTCCCCAGGGAAGAAGCCACCGACTCTGACCGGCTTTTTGAGTTCCTCAAAGTCACCAATACAGAGCACTAGGCCCCCACTAAGTTTAAGATTTTTTATGATTTCCGACAACCAGTATCTAGAATCCTGATTGTCGCAAACCACCACACAGCCACCCATCTTAATGCTGAACCCACTAAACTGAGCCTGGGTGCCACCTTCCTCTAGCTGATCGGCATTGTCTCTTAACATCCTCACTCTGCTCCCAGGTGAGCTGCTCAGCTGGGTATCGAGTGGGAATGATTGCTACCTTACTCCCTCCGGCAGCTAGACCGTATGAAATAACATTAGGCGCCGCACTCCTGGCCCTCTTTGCCATAGGCGCAGAGGTTCCGGGTGAGGTCCTAGGTCTTTTCTCAGAACTCATTCTAGGAACAGCTTTACTCCGGTCATCCGAGAGTCCCGACAGTCCAGCGGTCTGAGCCGCCTGACTTTGGTTCTCCAGGAGTCCTGAAGGTCCAGCATCATTCCCAGTCTGAGCTCTCTCAATTTCTTAAATTTCCTTCTCTGAGCACCGGAGGGCTTCTTCACTTCCTGGGGCTTGGGGGTTCTCTCAATGGACCCACCCAAGCTCCGCTCACCCTCCGATGCTACAGAAAGATCTCCTACCTCGTCCATGAGTGTCGCTAACGAGCTCCTGGTTTCGTCATCATCTTGCTGCACTCTGGCAGTCGATGGGTCCAGTTGAGTCCCTGACCGGCCATATGAGGATGATAAAGACATCATCTCCAGTAACTCCTTCGTCTCCATCTCCTCCTCGCTATCTGAAAAGTTTTTAATTAATTCTGACATTTTGTTCCCATGAGTACGGGGATAACTACACTGCAGGTTCAACCCCCTCTTCCTGCAGCGGGCATTTAGTTAAAATGGGGTGTGCCAGGTGTCCCAAGTGGGTCGATAAGAAACAGTGTATTTTTATATACCCCCTGCCATTCAGCCTCAGCTCGAGCACCCTCCACCTGGCTTGGGTGTCTTAATAGGGTTGTCACCAGGGTGACAAACCCCCGCCTCTGTCGTCCCAGAGTCCCATCGGACTCCCTGGGGGGCACCACAAGGAGGTGACAGTAGGCGTTGGTAGGGATAGGTAGGACTGGAGGTTTACCAAGCAGTGGGTAGGGCACTATGGCTTGATAAAATTCGCAAAGAGTGGGGCAGATGCCCGCACCTATCTCCCTCTCTAGTCCTGCTGTTGCCCTACCCATTTACCCCCCTCATTTATACATATGCACTTCATTTAGTGAGATTTGGTTGTTTGGACTCAAGAGACCTTATAATGTGTATTTTCCTCGAAAACTGTAATTCAAAATTGTTCTCAATCACAATAATTTACCTTACCTAATAATTTATATGATGCTAAGTGAAAGTAAATATTAATTATACATTTACAATTTGTGCTGTTCCAGGTATGGATTTGTATATGAACACTAATCTATTCAACTTGGATGGATATATATTTGTGTTTGACCCCTCCAAACCAGAAAGCCTTGATTGGATCATCAATGCTAAAAAAGACATTGAAAGAATGAGAGAAAGAAAAGAGGTTAGTGAACTGCTATAAAATTCTTTAAGGTAGCTTTTTGTTTCTAACTTTTTGGTTGCTTCCAATAAATTTCTAATGAAAATTTCCCATAATTCCTTATAAATCCTCTTCTAGGACACTACATCTGGCATCAGGTATTCCTCAGGTCTTGAAATAATAGGAAGATATGTACATCAAAGATGCTTGGGCAACTTTCAGTCAGCCGAGTTAAGTGCTGAGAAATTAAAGCTATCATGATAGTATCTCCTCTGCTCCTTTGTTCCTAGTCCCTCCAACATTTTCCTAAACAATATTCCTATCTTATTCCACACACGTGTTAAATGGCCAAATCCTCTCCTGGGAAACTGCACATCTCCCAAACTGTCTAGCCGGGTTAGGATGGAAAATCTGCCCCATGGCTTTTCTGACTCAAACTTGGGAGATCGATTTGGTGTCAAATAAAAATACTACTCTTTTATACTCCTCTATAAACAGGATTTTTTTTAGAATTTTTTGAAGTGGTGGAACAACATGAAAAAAATAAAAACTTTTTTTCTGAAATCTTGCATTTAAATTATATTTCTTATTATCATTGAAAAATGTATAACCAATTATTTCTCACCAAAAATTCAGAATTATATTACTGATAAAACATTTTCAATAATTTTACTATAAAAGGATTGGATAAAAGCTATGTCTTTCAAAACGCGTGCCAGGCTATCTCTCTATAATGTCATTTATTTAGCCACTATCCATCATTTCTTCTAAGGTCTCGCTTGTTCAGGTATTCTGTATGGCTTTCTCTAAGAAGGATGTATTTTCGGTTAAAAACATTGTTTTCTACACATTTTTTGATAATCTAAAAACTATAAGTTTCTTGAAACGCAAGATTTCAGGAAAAAAATCAGTTTTTAATTTTTTTCATATTGTTCCACCACTTCGAAAAAATTCTTGAGTACAGAGGAGCATAAAAGACATTTTCTGGCAAAATTCGGTGTGTGATATCTTTCAAAAAAGCATCATAACTACTTTTGAAATACTACAAAAAAGAAATTATAAAATCGAAAAAAAGGGTGTTATTTTTTAACTGGGTATAGATGAAGAGCTAAATAATCACTTTCCAGGAGTCAACAACTTAAAAAAATTATCAGATCGGGATTCTTAAAATAAAAATCGATTTTTTATTAGATGAATGAAAAACAAAATATATATTTTTTTACCCTTTTTGAAAGGTGTCACTCACCGAAAGAATTTTTTTGAATTTTTCGAAGAGATGGAGCAATATGAAAAAAAAAAAACGCAGAGTTAACAGAGATGTTGATTTTGTCCTTTTTTGAAAGACTTCCTCTCCAAAAAGTGACAGTGAAAACAGAGAAAGTTCATATCCAAAATATTTTTCTAATCATCGTCAGACTGCTTAGATGATCATCCTGTGGAAAAGTATCAGGGGATCCAGGGCTATTTTTCCTTTGCTCGTATTGATGTGACTACCAACCGTTACCAAGGAAACCACTACTTCTGTAAATGTTTTCCTTGCATATACACAATAATGGTTTTAAGATAATGATTGAGAGCATCTAATTAAAATGGAGTATTTTATATTTTATTGACAGAGCACTTTCAGTGAAAATGTTATTTCAACATTTCTTGAAATATATTAGGAGTAATTAAAAATATTATACATGTAACTTGTTAGAAATTAATTGCTCTAAAAGATTGTTTCTTATGTATTTTTTAATAAACTGCACACCAAAATAGTTATTGAAGCGAAACCACCGACTTTTCTGACATTTTGTGTTTTTTTGACAATTTGGCCAATATTGGCACCCACGTATCTCAGTAGGTGTTCCGAATTTTCCAACATGTTACATACCAAACATGTAAGCAATTTATTGTTCTTTAAAATTGCCAACAACAAAGTTTGTTCTAAAATGTCCAAGAAGAGATTTATAAGGATAAAACTGAAAAAAGTGCTTTTTTTTTAGAGGTTTTTTCAAGATGGCGGAAACGCACAAAAGTGAAAAGTGTGAAAACTTGTTTTTTTAATAAGGGGAGCAGTACGAACAATCGTGCCTAAAAATTAAATTTACCCCACGTTTTTCTAGCCAACCCACTTTTTTGATCTTATGCTACTGGGCTACTCCTGAAATTTATGTCTGAATTGTCTCTTACTAAGCACTCTTTTTCAACAATCTTTTTTTCTCAATCAAAACTGCAATCTTTATACCTTGCATTTTGCACCTTTTTATGACTTTCTCAAAAAGAAGTTTAACTAATTTGATTAAACTCTCTAAATAGATATAAAATTTAATGGGTTTTAATATCATGTTGCTTTCATTCTTATTTAAATAGCTTGAAAGGGCTTAATGCTGATATTTTTAATTTTCTTTGTCTTAAGTACCTTTAATTTTGTAGATTTGAAAAAATTATATATATCCTATCAGTATTGATAAAAAAACGGCTAGATATACATATTAAACGAATATGATAACCAACTAAAGGAAAAAAGAGCAAAAATATTTTTTAGATAATTTTTTTTCCAAACACAAGCTTAATAATATAGACTTTGATATACTGTTGAAAAGTTAAAGATTTTAGAAAAAGTGTTATATAAAAAGTTGTGTAAGGTTATGTAAAGTGGCAAATAGGGCATAAACTTTGCTGATTGTTGTACTTAACAACTTTATTTAAAAGTTCCTAAATTGTTTTTAACAACCGAGGTGAATATCGTGTGTGTGCATGCACTAGATTTTTTTTAATTTAAGTTTAATTAAGCTTTTTTTTTACATAAGTTATGTTATATGTGTTAATTCTGAGCCTAGGTGGCCAAGCTAGTTAAGAGGCCTGCAACAGATAATACATAGTTAAGGAAAATTGAATGTGGTCAGTACATGGGTTGGTGAACACCTTAAGAGAAAAATGCAACTCAAGATTCTTGAGACGATCCACGGGGGTTGGTTATATGAGGCCCATCGGTCTAATCGAGGCAAACAAAACTTGTGTTCCTTGAAGTTCGTGTTGTTGCTTGAAGGTCTGGTTCCTGGAAGGTTTCCTTTAGAGAAAGAAATATAAGTCCTCCTGTGCCTGCTGACTCCCAACAACCATAATCTCTGCAAATTGATTGATCTTTCACTGCCCTTGAACCTACCTAAGGGAGTTGGTTGGAAGGACACTGCCAGATTGCCCCCAAAGGGACTCTTATGGACGTGTAGGCAGAACAAAAAATTGTTTATATTTTGTTTCTAAATGATTTTCTCTTTTTGTTTCATCCAGTCATATTCATTTATATTCTTGTTGAAATTTTTGTTTCAGATGATAGTCATAGTGATCTCTAATCATTTTACTCCGTCTCCAGATCATAGTGTAGTTTCTAAAGCTCAAGCATGGGCAATGCGAGAGAAGTTGCGTATATATGATGTATCTGCCCTTGAAAGAAGTTCTCTTTATGAACCTTTTGTTCACCTAGCATCGCGTATGAATGTTCAGCCTAATAAGTCAACTTTTCCTCAATTATCTATGAGGAAAAAAGAATGACCCTCTGTGTTTTATATTTCTACAGATGAAATGTAAGTACGGTTTATGGTCAATTTAAATTATTTAAATGTGTATATTTATAGTGCATATACAGAATTTAAAATGTTCAAGAAATAAGAAATTTGTATTCATTAATTAATTAATAATAATGATTCTTGGAATGATTCATTTTATAATCATCAATGAAGATATAAAGTTTTAATACGATATTTGGTTTCAATAGAAGGAATAAATGATGTAAAACAAGAAGGCTGCAATAATATAGTTTTAAGTATTGAAGTTTCCAGCTCCTGGATAATTCTGGAAGTGCCCAGAAGAAGTGCCTGAATTAATCTGAAATTAATTGATAATGACAGATGCCGGGGACAGATTGGGGGAAGGGCTGAAATTGGGCAATATCTCTGGAATGAAGATTCCAATAAACTCAATATGAGTTCACTGTCTAAAAAAGTTTGCAGAGAAAATATATGTCAAAGAAAAAAATTATTTCAGTCTATAATTAACAATATCACATACTTTTATCATACTCTTATACTGTAGCCTAATTTTTAAATATGAAAGTTATTTGTAGTATTAAAAGAAAAATCAGCTTTAGGTTAGCTGAAATATCGAGTTTTTATATTTTTTTAAATTATTTTGATAATTCCATGAACAACCAAGAGTGCCCTATTGCCAGTGGTAAAAAAAAAATATAATAATAATGTGATTACAATTACTAATGAGCTGTATAAAAAAAATAAAAAAAATGATTGCTTTGTCAAATAAGTCTATATGAAGTCTAAACAGATTAATCCTGTTTATTTTGTCCCTATAATGTATTATTTGTTTAAAACACTAATCTAAGATTTTTTACCAACAATGGACTGGCCCAATAAAGTGTTAGTTCAAAGGTTTTTTTTTTAATAACAACATGATGGTGTCTTATGAAATTCTTGTTATCTTAAGACATTATTAAAACACACAGGCATGAAGAAACGGCTTGTGAAATCACCAGAACTGAAGGAAAAAGTGTTCTTAAAAAGCGAAGTGCATAGACTTGGTTTAAAAAACTATTGTAAAAGAGATACATTCTTACAAAGGAAGAAGGGCCCAGGGCAACCATCTCATGAAATTGATAAGGTTCTTCAGCAAGTGGTTGTATCAAACCGTTTGACAAGTACTTTTGATCTTGTAAGGGAGTGTGGAGTGTCATAAGATATAATCCTCCAAAGACCTAGGAAAAAATTATAATCTTGATGGTATCAAACTATTTTTCAGACCCATCATATTGTCTGGGCTCTATCAGATTTTCTTGAAAACAAAATATTAAACTCATTTACATTTACACAGTCAAAACAGTAGTTCAGGGATTTTTCGGTAGCCAAAATAGTGGTACATGGAATCAAGCAACTGAACAAAAGATGGGAAATGTCAGTTCACCACAATGGATTATATTTTGAACGTAATTTTTTTTATGTTATATTAAAGGAAAAATATAAATGTTCATTTTTGTTTGAACATTTTTTTATTTTATACAGCCCATTATAATTTTAACTTTTGTAGAAAAGAAAGTAAAAAGAGTGTTATGGATATAGTTCAAGTTCTTGGTATTGCAATGAGCATTGTACTTAAGTAATTATAATTAAATCATGCTCTCATAATTAATTTTTCTAACCACAAAAATATATGGTTTGTATTATTTATTTATTTTGCATTTTACAGACAAAGCCTATTAAGCGATTGTACTAATATGTATTAAGTAAAACAATAAACTTCATGTTTATTATTGTATAATAGTATAGTAAGTTTTGTTTATACCTTAATCCATATATTAGTATTATTAAATAAAATGAAACTCATGAAACATTAAGAGAAAGGGAGGCTGCTAAACTATTTTGCTTCAAATCCAGACACAGATGAAAGTTAATATGGCAAATGAAAGAAGTAATGTGAGGGAGTGAGAGAGAGGATTTAATGAAAGTGGCTGTGGTGAATGAAGGAAGTAAAGTAAGAGATAGGTATATAGATATTTACTATCCTAGGGCCTAAGGCCCTTTCCTACTTACATAATAATAGTTTTTACACTCATAAATGTGCCAATAAGGATTACGAAACAATACATATATTGGGTTATTTCACATGAAATGTCCGTTTTTATAGTTTTTGAAATATATAAAGGATTTTGCAGGTCTCTGTTGTTTTCTTCCGAATGTTTACATATTTAAAGTAAACAGTTACTAATCTTCTACCTTTGTATTATAAACATTAGCTTCCCAATAAATTACCTACTTTTTAGTATACCTCCAAATATGAACATGGAAACACGCAATTTTCGAGTAATATTATTGTATGAGTTTAAACTCAGCCATTCAGCAGCTGAGGCCACTAGAAATATTTGCAAGGCGTTTGGGGAAGGGATTGTTAATGAACGGACCATTCACCATTGGTTTGGTAAGTTTAAATCCCAAAAAATTGATGGTTACAGTATGGTGGTCCATGGCTGGGATAATTCATTATTCCTTTTTACCTAGAGGTGAAGCCATTACTTCTACAACGTACTGTAATGAAATTGACCAAATGCACACACAATTATTAAAAAAACAACCTGGATTGGTAAATCGGAAGGGTCCTATACTCTTACAAGACAACTCTAGACCCCATGTTTCAAAACATGCCGTGCAAACATTGAAAGAACTGGGCTACGAAGTTCTTCCGCACCCACTTTGTCTCCAACAGATTAACACCTGTTCAGGAATTTAGACAACTTCGTCAAAGGAAAACTTTTTGAAAATGATGATCAAGTGAAAAGTGCGTTTTCAGATTTTGTTTCACTTCAAAGCTCAGAGTTTTTCAGTTCGGGGATAAAAAATTTGGTGACACGTTGGGAAAAATGTATATAAAAAGAAGGTAAATACTTCGAATAAAATTATCTTTTTTTCATATCGTATTTTTAATAAAAATCCTTTACCTTGAAAATGGACATTTCATGTGACACAACCCAATATAACATTTTTTTAATAATGAGAGACATTCATCCTGCTCCAACTCCATCTTGATACTATGCAGGGACTGCGTAAGGGTACCTTTAAGGTAGATATAGACCAAGCTATAATGTTAGGACATGGATGTCAACCTCCCTAGACTAGATACATGCTTTGGTACACATGGTCAGAGCTCCTCCTGCTTAATCAATGACCAATCCTTACTAAGTACTTAGTTGTAGTTTGTACTGGTTTGTGATTTGAGTGTGTGTAAATTCATATTAGAGGATATAAGAGCTCAAGTAAAACCAAAGCAAGTAATTTTTGGAGCATCATTGGAAAAATTATTATTTTTCTTTACCTAAATGGTTTTGAATGTAATTTGCTAAATAAGGATTTTATTTTGTATTATTAAATTTATGTAAATGTGGAAATTGAAATTAATAATGTGAAAAATTATTAAATAAATATTTTTTTGGAACATTATGTTTTAGTTATCCATCATGTCAATTGTCAATTACCTTTTTGATATACCTAATCGGGTGAAGTTCGGTCATTATTTTAGACAGTTTAATCAGTTATGTTGATCCTGTTTTTTTTAATGTTAGTTAAAGTTAAAAGCTGCACCATTCTTTTAAATATCATGCCAAAAGATTGAATGTTGGGGTCTGGGACCTCCTTCTGCAGAGTTATAACGAAGAGGAATTATGCTAAAGCATCATCCTGTTTCACTCTTATTTTTGTTTTAAATTCTGAGGTCTTCTCTGAATTTTAAATAAGCCAATAATATACTCCCTTAGAAGTTGAAATGATTAGGCTATCTGACTGTTCATGATGGTATTACATTAATGTTGAGCATGCAATAATAATATTTAGGGGAGCCCGTGGCTGAGTGGTTAGCGCGCTAGCCTGCCATGCTGAAGTTGTGAGTCCGAATCCCAGTCCCAGGAGGACTTTTTTCAAGCATACAAATAAATGAGGATTCACTCACGATCTCCCCCGGGTATGTAGGACCCGTCAGCTAATTGATAGCCACCCACAAAAATAGGCGTAGGGAGTGATGACCCTACCCTATAAAAAATGTCATCGAGTATCGCGGTGTGGAATATAAACCATACCGCGCGGCCAAGGGCCTCCAAGGCCTGTCCCGCCAACCGAAAAAAAAAAAATGCAATAATACTGTTGTAAGTGATTTATTTCTGTCCCATTCATGGCAACTACCATGATAATTTATTTATTAATGATTTATTTATAGTTCATATCCTTTTGTTCTCTAGAATATTTTTTAAAAGCATTATTTCAATTAAAAAACTCATCCATTTCTTGACGAAAATATAACTCTAGAAGAACTACAACTTTGCATCAAGCAATAAAAAAACCACAGATCTGGCTTAGACAATATTAGTTATGAAATGTATAAAAATCTTATTCCACAATTGGAACATTACCTTTTGAACATTTTATTAATGTTGTTATAAATAACGAAAACCCTCCTCTTCTGTGGTCCAAATCTGTACTTCATCTGTTCTTCAAGAAGGTTGATAGAAAAAACAAAGATAACTACAGAGGTATTTCGCTGTTAAATACCATGACAAAGCTGTTTACCAGTGTCTTTAGCTTGAAGAATCATGTTGTGGGCTGAGTCGGAGGGCCCTATATCTGAAGAACAGGCTGGATTTAGGAGTGATAGGGGATGTATTGATCACATATTTACTTTGAAATCCTTAGTTGATATAAGTGTCAGTTCGGAAGGTAACTACTTATTTACAGTATTTATTGATCAGAAGGCATTTGATACTGATAATTAATCAAGACCTGCTCTGTGAAAAGCTGTTTTCATTTGGCATAGGAGGATGGCTAGTAAGAATATTGAAGAGACTATACGATAATGTGACTACGAAAATTAAAGTAGGTGCTGGTCTTTCTGATGAAATTGATGTAACCTTGGGACTATTACAGGGAAAAAGACTCAGTCCAACACTCTTCATATTATTTATATCAGACATAGTTAATTTTTTTAAATCTAGAGGTGCATACGGTGTTAGCATTGATATTAAACACGATGTATCGATGCTGCTGTTAGCAGACGACATTGTCCTTCTCCTTAGCAGAACTTGGCTTGGTGCCCAGGGCAAGCTCAGCATTTTATAGGATTATTGTAAAAATAGGTGGTTCCACTACTTTAAGGAAATTCTAAATCCCGAATTAAGCAATATGTTCTTCCACCAAGATTACCAGTCCAGTAATGATGAGAATGTCGATGAGGAGGTACCGCCCGACAGAGATGAAATTGTGGACTTAATTTTGTCTCTGAAAAATAATAAGGCTCCAGGGCCCAATGAAATACCCTCAGAATTAATAAAATACACAGGGGAAGAAACTTGGGAGCGAATATTCAGGTTGATATGGATAAAAGAAAAAATACCAGCTTATTGGGGAGAAGCAGTTATAGTCCCTATACATAAGAAAGGGAATAAACATAAATGCAAAAATTACAGAGGCATAGCGCTCCTTCCAACAGTCTACAAGATCTTATCGGTAGCAATTTGTAGGAGGATGATGGAGAGAAGTGAACAACTTCTAGGAGAGTACCAGAGTGGTTTCTGTCCAGGACGGTCAACAACAGACCATCTCTTCTCAATTAGGCAAATGCTCGAGAAATCGTACGAGTACAATGTTGACTAACACCACCTCTTTATTGACTTCCGACAGGCTTGTGATAGTGTAGACAGGAAAATAATTGAAGGCATTACAGTCACTAGGAATACCTTGCAAGTTAATAAGATTTACTAAGATAACCCTGGAAAGGACGAGTTGTAAGGTGAAAACTAGAGTGGGATAACTATTCAACTGACATTAATAGAGCAATGAACTCAAATAGTTACTCGATATACCGATTACTCAGCAGTTACAACCTACATAAACCAGAAGAGTACCTAACATATAGGCTAAATTTTAAGAAAATAAGATGTATCAGCCGACTAAGGGTAGGAAACCCAGAGATCATCAAACTCCATCATGGAAACAAAACAATTATTATTAAGGCAAATGAACTTTGTATATTTTGCAATGATTATTTCAACAATAGTTTGTACCATATCCTCCTACATTGCCCAACATTTAAAGACAATAGACAATATATCATAAAACCATCTGAATCCATATCCTGTGACCTACAAAAAATTGAGAATATCCTGAACATTAATAGTGAAGCCAGACTGAACAGTCTTTATATTTATATCTTAAACATATGCAATAAATATGATTCTATTAGTTCCATATAAACAATATGATGTAAATAGTTTTCGAAACCATTTAATCAATGTACTTTTACTACGCTTCCGTTTATTTTAGATGTCTCACTATTTTAAGTTTAATATTGTGTAGTAATCAATATTATGTTAAAAAAAAAAATTTGTATTATCCAGTTTGTTTTATTTTTGTTTACTATTTTGTCAAGGAGTACATGTTTTATCTTTTGTTTAATGTTTTGGGTAAAGAGCACTAGACTCAGGTTATATTTCTTTTGTAATTGTATTTTATGTTGTAAATTTGTACAAGACTTTGTCTTTCACAAATAAAATATATTCTAACTAGAGTGGGCATCTCAAATAGCTTTTGGGTTAATAGTGGCTTAAGACAAGAAGACCCATTATCACCAGTACTGTTCAGTATCGCCCTAGAAGTTGCCATCAGAAAAATAAGGACAAATCCAGGAGGCAACATTTACTACAGGCTCACACAGCATTATGGCTTATGCTTTTGATGTAGTCATCACTGGTAGAAACAAACGCCCAACAGTGAGTGAGTGAGTAAAAATAATTGTCTAACTTTAAATGCTGAGAAGTCTAAGGTAGTTATATTTCACAAATCGCCCAGAAACATGAAGCATAAACCATTATATTGGTATAATGAAAAATTAGAATACGCTAAGACATATACATACTTAGGAGTTCTATTTAGTTCTTCTGGCAATTTTTATATCGCTTCAAAAGCATTTATTCAAAAAGGTTTTGTCGCAAGTGTCAAAGTGTTAGAAATTCTCAGGAAAGAAAGAAGTGATAACTGGGAAACGAAAACAAATCTTTTTAATTCGATAGCTGTGTCAACATTTTTATATGCCTCAGAAGTTTGGGGTCTAAGATACTGGGAATCGAATCGGTGCAACTGGCATTCTTTAAACATCTTCTTCATTGGCCAAGAAATACAGCTAACTACATTGTCCGCCTTGAAACAGGATACTATCCAGTTAAGATTATCATAATCAAGAAAATTATTAAGTATTGGACAAAATTGTTATTAATGTCTGAAGAAAGGTTGCCTAGACAGTGTTTTAATAGGCTGATTTGTCTTGATTCAATGAAAGCGGATGGCGGTGAATACAACTGGGTATCCCAAGTAAAGCCACTAGTCACACCCTTGGGTTGTACACAGGATTTTATTTGCTTGTCTCCGATAGAAATAAAAAGACAAAAGTATGACATAACAGAAAAAATGATAAATCACACCCTATCACTGGACATTAGCTCCAACTCCACTAGACATCAATAATATAGACTTATATCAAATTTTAATATTAATACTCCAGAAAGCTACTTGTCTTACAGGGTCAACATTAAACAAGTAAGATTTGTCAGTCAGTTGAGAATCAGCAGCGAAGTGAACATTAAACTTTATTTGGAAAATAAAGCATTATCACATACAGCAAATCAACGCTATAATAACTGTGACCAATTTATATCCAACAGTTTTTATCATATACTTCTCCACTGTACAAAATTTAATAAATATAGAGAGAAATATCTGAGACAGTATATAACAAGTGCTTGGGACCAATGATACATAGAGACCATTCTTAATATTGATAATGTTGAAAAAAAATATATTATTATATATCTCAATGTATATATAATTTTTTGTTAATTAAAAAATAAGTAGTTCATTTTTACTTTATTTTTATTGTCATATTATTTTGTTCACTTTTTTCATTGTACATTATGTTTTTAAATATTATAATTTTTTATTGATTTGTTATTTCTTTGATTATATAATTAATATTTCATTAGATATGCCAGACTCTTAAAGAATTGTATGAAGTTTATTTATTATTGGTTGTGTATTTGTACAAAAATATTTCTTTGACAAATAAATTCATTATGTATCTATCTATATTAATATTAATCATGACTTTAAAATAAAAGATAATTGTTTTATAAGTAAACTCCCCATCAAAAGTATGGCAACATACAAATAACATAATAATTGTATACATGATTTCCGATGATCTTTGCATCCTTGTGTCAAAAACAGTTATAGGTTAAGATTATACTTGTTTTTTAATCACACATTTGTAGGAAAAAAGTGTATAAAAAAAAAACAAATTATAAATAAGATAAAATAAATAGCTATAGACATGAAATAAAATATTAACTAGTAAACTTAAATTAAATGAACTGTGTTAACAACATGTGTTTAGTTCTCTTGTAGGTGTAACGTTTAAGGGTATATACAAAAGTTTAATTACAATAAAGTGCCGTCAAATGAACCAAGCTATTCAAAAATCAAATGCAAAGATTTTAAACCGAAGGCTTGTAATTTGTCAAAATTTATTTAACTGTTCGATCTTCAGAACCATTACTTTCAGGACGCTCTACGTGTAGAACGTGTGTCGTGAGGCAGGCAAGAGGAATTACTCTCACGATAGTTGTAGGAGAGGGGAAGGATGATAATTTTTAATTAAGTCGAATAATAACATCAGATGTTACTTATAAAAAAGTCTTATTATATCATTAAATATTATATCGATGTCTTTATTGCAAATTTTTTAAACGAATACCACTCCCAGCTTCCATTAGTTAGAGGTGCAAAGCCTTTAACATAGGGCTACAAACAGAAGTCACCTGTATTGTTGTGTAATTAAGGGCGCGTAACATTGTAACATAAGTAATGGTAATTGTAATATAAGGGCGCGTTAGTACAAGTTTTGGAATATATTACTATTCTTATTTGCGGAGACAAAACAAAAAAATAAATAAGTAACCTTTTTTTTTTTTTTTTTTTTTTTTTTTTTATCAATCCTAGCAAGTAGAAATAGTTTATTATTTTTTCGTTCTAGGGATCTTTAACGAGTAACTGACATCACACAGGCTCTGGACGACCTTTTTTACTTACTAGAGCAATCTGTCAGGTCTGAACCTGCGACCTTGGCAGATGGCAGTTAAGGCGTGTATATATTTTATATAAACATATATTAGTATATATTATTAGCGGAGGAAAAAAAAATAACCTGGAAAAATATTTTTCCTTAATATTAAGGATATTATAATATTTATTAAGGATAATATAATATTTACCCTTAATATTTCTCCTAGAAAAATATTTCTCTTTCAGTTAGTTATCGAATTCTGTCATATTTCATATTTACCTTTGTTTTATCAATCCTAGCAGGGATTGTATAACCAAGGACATTTTTTCCCATTAAAAAATCCTAGGGCAATCTATCAGGTTTGAACCTGCGAACTTGGCAGATGGCAGTTAAAGCGTGTGTATACTGCACGCGTAGAATTCTAGGAACCCGCTACCCATTCGGTCTCCAATTCTTGTACTAACGCGCCCTTATGCTAGCTACTACAATACAGGTGACCCCTGTTTTTAGCCCTATGTTAAAGGCTATAGCACCTCTAACTAATGGAAGCTGGGAGTGGTATTCGTTGAAGCAATTTGCAATAAAGACATCGATATAATATTTAATGATATAATAAGACTTTTTTGTAAGTAACATCTGATGTTATTATTCGACTTAATTAAAAATTATCATCCTTCCTCCCTCCTACAACTATCGTGAGTGTAATTATTCTTTCGTGTCTCAAGAGACACGTTTTTCACGTAGAGCGTCCTGAAAGTAATGGTTCTGAAGATCGAACAGCAGGTGATACGATGAAGAGAGGGATTTTGCCCGGAATAATATTTTCTAAATATTACGGAAATTTTCTAGTCTAAATGTTAATATTTCATTGTATAATAACAATAGGCTTACCGAACCCGAAGGTTCGATGCCGAGAGCACCAAACTTCGCCTGCACAGACTCGTGCAATGTTCACCGGTCAAGCCCAAGCCCCCAAAATCAGCCTTAATGCAATCCTCCCATCGACGCTTAGGCCTACCTTTCGGACGCCTACCAGTCGGTTCAGCGAATACCAACTTTCTCGGAATCGGCTCTTCATCGAGCCCAACAACTTTACTCGCCCATTTGAGTCTCCGCGATGATATCAAATCAATTATATTCACAGGATACAAGTCCCGCAATTCCGCGTTGTGCAACCTTCTAAACTCCCCACTGGCCTCATCTCTCTTTGGACCAAATGTTTTACGCAGTACCTTATTTTCGAAGACCTTAAGCCGTTGTTCATCCTTCAAAGTAAGCGGCCACGTTTCACATCCGTAAACAACCGTCGGAAGAATAATAGTTTTATAAATTCTAACCTTAAGTTTTTAGAAAGAAGCCGCGAACTAAATAACTTAGCAACTGAATAATAACACGCATTTCCCACCTTTAACCGGGACTTTATTTCTTCCTGGATTCATTTTTTCTTGTTATCATTGAACCTAAATACTTGAATTTCTCTACGTGTTCAAAAGTATGACCTGAAATATTAATATCATCAAAATCGCCACCATTTCTGCAACTAATCATATATTTCGTCTTATCGGTATTTAATTCGAGTCCTATTTGTTTACCGGTTTTTATTAACACACTTGTATTTAGTTGTATAGTTTCCGTGTCTTCACCTAATAGTACCAAATCATCGGCATACCCCAAAACTGGAATCTTGTCACCCATATTTAAGTCTTTCTCGGTACACATCACCTTTTCTATAACATATTCTAAGGCTATATTAAACAAAACAGGTGAAAGGGATCCACCCTGTTTCAAACCCGATCGCACCTCCAATCTCTCGGAGTAATTATGACCGATTCTAACTTTATGGAATGTTTCCGACAAACACATCTCTACTAGGTTTACTAACTTTTTAGGTATCCCCTGTTCAATCATGATGTTATATAGCTTCTGACGGTCTATGGAATCATAAGCCTTTTTAAAATCTATATAAAGTTGATGGACAACACCGTTGTATTCCAGCTTCTTCTCTAATATTTGACGTAAGGAAAATATTTGATCAATAGTCGAGCGATTCCGCCTAAAACCACATTGGTAGTCTCCGAAAATTTCCTCAGCGTATTCCGTGATTCGGCTAGTTAGTATTGACGTGAATATTTTATAGCATACTGGGAGAAGAGAGATCCCACCATAGTTGTTACAATCCGTCCTCGGTCCTTTTTTGTGAATCGGAATAAGTATTGATTCTTTCCATTCTTCGGGTATTTTTTCATTTTCCCAGATCTTTTTAACTAAAACATGTAATTTGGAAACGCCCGCTTCTCCACACGCTTTGAATAATTCACTCGTGATATTATCATTTCCTGGAGCTTTATACCGTTTTAATTTTCCTATCGCCATTTCAACTTCCTCTTTACTCGGTGCGTCTACCCATGGTTCAGCGCTCTGGTATTCAGAGGGAGGAGATTGATTATTATTATTTTGTTTTTAGATCTCTACTTTTCATCTTGCGCCTAGATTCCTCTGAAGCAGTCCCCACCCGGAGACCCGAACGGGGGACTAGTTTACTTCCGGATAATGGGCGTTTTACCTCAGAGGAATCCATGACTGTTTGTGGTATTTTGTGAACTAAAATATGTGAGTAGGGCGTTCGAACCTACGTCACACCCTCCAGCAAGCCTGGAGGGCCGCTCTCGTTGTTGATCAGCGAGTCCATCGGACTTAGCCGGGAGGAGCTTCCGAGGAAATTCCACCGACCATCCCCACATCCGCCACCCGTGGGACACTCCCCATACGCGGTAATGAGATCCGTGCGAGGTATTATTTCATTAATATGTTTTAAATAAAATTTTAGCAATCACTTTATTTCTTATTACATATTATTATTTATGATTGTGGATGTAATATTATTATTTGTATAATAATTAGAATGCAATATTATTATTTAATTTAATTTTTTTCTGTTGTTCAAAAGGTAATTCGTATAATCTAGCTAAATTTGTTTTTTCGACTAGCGTGTGACATTCGACGGTACTTTAATGTAATTAAACCTTTGTATATGCCCTTAAACGTTACACCCACAAGAGAACTAAACACGTGTTGTTAACACAGTTCATTTAAATTAAGTTTGCTAGTTAATATTTTATTTCATATCTATAGCTATTTATTTTGTTTTATCTAATTTATTATTTGTTTTTTTTTATGCACTTTTTTCCTACAAATGTGTGTTTAACAAACAAGTATTATTTTAAACTATAACTGTTTTTGACAAAAGGATACCAAGATCATCCCTATGTTAAAGGCTATTGCACTTCTAACAAATGGAAGCTGGGAGTGGTATTCGTTGAAACAATTTGCAATAAAGACATCGATATAATATTTAATGATATAATAAGACTTTTTTATAAGTAACATCTGATGTTATTATTCGACTTAATTAAAAATTATCATCCTTCCCCTCTCCTACAACTATCGTGAGTGTAATTCCTCTTGCTGCCTCACGACACACGTTCTACACGTAGAGCGTCCTGAAAGTAATGGTTCTGAAGATCGAACAGTTAAATAAATTTTGACAAATTACAAGCCTTCGGTTTAGAATCTTGGCATTTGATTTTTTTTTTTTTTTTCTTTTTATTCAAAAGCTGATTCGTAAAATCCAACCAAATTTTATTTTAGAATAGCCTGGGGCATTTGACGTTACTTTATTATAATTAAACTTTCGTATATACCCTTAAACGTTACACCCACAAGATAATTAAACACGTATTGTTAACTCGGTTCATTTAATTTAAGTTTGCTAGCTAATATTTTATTTCATATCTATAGCTATTTATTTTATCTTATTTATTGTTTTTTTTTTTTTATGCACTTTTTTCCTACAAATTTGTGTTTAACAAACAAGAATAATTTTAACCTATAACTGTTTTTGACAGAAGGATGCAAAGATCATGGGAAATCATGTATACAATTATTATGTTATTTGTATGTTGCCATACTTTTGATGGGGAGTTTACTTATAAAACAATTATCTTTTATTTTAAAGTCATGATTAATATTAATATAGATAGATAGATAATGAATTTATTTGTCAAAGAAATATTCTTGTACAAATACACAACCAATAATAAATAAACTTCATACAATTCTTTAAGAGTCTGGCATATCTAATGAAATATTAATTATATAATCAAAGAAATAACAAATCAATAAAAATAATATAATATTTAAAACAACAACAAGTGAACAAAATAATATGACAATAAAAATTCAGTAAAAATGAACTACTTATTTTTTAATTAACAAAAAATTATATATACATTGAGATATATAATAATATATTTTTTTTTTCAACATTATCAATATTAAGAATGGTCTCTATGTTTCCTTGGTCCCAAGCACTATTATTTTAAACTATAACTGTTTTTGACAAAAGGATGCAAAGATCATCCGGAATCATGTATACAATTATTTCTACGTTTATAAAAAGATTTCTTCTGTTTTTTCCATCAGTTGATTATGGTATCTTTTCGTATTTTATATTCACCTTGGTTTTATCACTATTAACTAAGATAAATTGTTAATTATTTCGAATCAACAAAAATTAAGGTAATTCAGAGGAAGGAAATTGTAAAATTCGGCATTGAAGCCCTGTTCAGCCATTTCAATAAGAATAAAACCTACCTGATATTAAAGCCCATATAATTTTACATCGCCATAGCTAGTTAATGGTATGGAAAAGTTTCTATGTTCAATGACATTTTTATTAAAATCTTTAGCTATACAACGGTATATTATATTGTACATAGGGATTGCAATCCGGCGTCATTTTCAATCCGGCCGGATCCGGATGGCTCGACAAAATTAGGTTGATTTTCACTTGTCGGTCCAAGATGAACTGTTAGTGAGTTATTCGAGTATAATATTAGTCATAAAAGGAAGTTTATAAAATGAAAGTTATGTTAGGATTAGATATGGAGCAAAAAATTAAAGTTTAGTAGTTTAGGTAACAAATAAAAATTTAATGGCTACTAAAACAGTCGGCTATTGATTACCATTTGCTGAAAATAAAGACTATTTGTTTTCTACCACCTTTTTCCAAAATCAAAATTGATTTTCGATAATATATAGTAAAGTTATTACTACTTACATACTTTGAATAACAAATATTGTCAGTAGAATAATTTAAAGATTTATGCTTATAATACAAACTCATTATTGTGATAATTATGCCATTTATTAGACATATTAATCAAAATATGATAGTGTCTATCATAAATATAAGACTTGTTTGTGATTGGTAGCATTCTCAAATAATTTAAAATTATTGTTATAATTCCTATCTGAGTCAATTACTCAAGGATAATTATATAAGATTTTAAAAAGAGACTTAATAAATTAACTGAGCTATCTGAGAAAGTGAAGTATGGGAAGACGTGAGCAGTAACGTAACTCAGTATTCCTAGATTTCAATAGATATGTAAGCAGTTTTTCATATAATTCAGTAGCTTAACACTGGAGTCAGTAATTGCTCACGCAATTACCAAAAAAAAAATGTTAGGGTTGTTTCAGAAGTGCCTCTACAGCCTACTTATAGGATGCTATAGCTCGCGTATATCCAAGATAATAATAGCTGTTTACTTATATTTAGGTGAAGCACCGGCAAAACAATAAACACAGTATTGTCTCGTGAAAGGCGAACAAATGATGTTGAACTGATTCGGCGACACTACCACACATGTACACCAAATGTAACGCATTTAAAGTACTTTTTTTTATTAAACTGCACTATTTTTGGCCAAAAATTGCTATAATCGGATCCGGTTAACGTATGATGATGCCGGATTACCGGATCCGGTTTTCCGGATTGCAATCCCTAATTATACATCTAAATTATTTTTCATATTTGCGGGGTAAAAAAAACTTGGAAAAATAATTCTGCTGTTATCTCCTTCATTTTGTTGTGAAATTCTTTCATATTCCCTGTTTACCTTTATTTTACGTATATTAGCAACAAGAAATTGTTAATTATTTCAACGTATGTTTAATTTTAAACGTATTTTAATGTATCATTAACAAATGCTCTTTTAAGGTATTTAAGCCCTGTTATGCTATTTCAATAAGAATAAAACCTACACGATATTAAAACCCTTTTAATTTAGCATTATTAAAATAATTTTCTATTCTATTCTACTTTTAAACAGGTATGAATATATATATGTGCTTTCACACTAGCACACTAGAGGAGACAAGCTTGGTCCGGGATTCCTAAAATGAATTGTGAATATTGTTAATATTTTATTAGGTTGTTAGGAAAATAATGCAGGATTACGGTTTTAAAAGAAAAAATATACACACACACACACACACACACATTATATAATATATAATTAATATATATATATATATATATATATATACATACACGAGGCATGTTTTTTTAAGTAAGTACCGTTTTGGAATTAAAAAAAGACGTGCAAAGATATCGCAAGAATTTAATTTTACATGAAAGCTTGTACCTTAATCTACTTTTCTACATAATTTCCATGATTTTTGAGGCACTTGTCATAACGTGGCACCAGTTTTTTAATAACCTCCTCAAAAAATTCTGCCGGCTGACTTGTTAACCACTGCATCACAAATGTTTTGACTTCGTTATCGTCTTGAAGGTGTTGCCAGGTGTTTCTTCAAGTGCAGGAACAAATGGTAGTCGCTGGGCGCCAGATCAGGGCTCTATGCAGGATGATCTAAAGTTTCCCATTTAAATGATTTGATGAGATCTTTGGTCCGATTAGCCACATGTAAACGGGCATTGTCATGCAGCAAAACGATACCCTTACTCAACTTTCCACGTCTTTTTAAGACGATAACGAAGTCAAAACATTTGTGATGCAGTTGTTAATTTTGTTTGTTGTTATTAAGAGTAAAAACCACGATTATTTACAATAAAAAATCCGATGCCCGCAGCACACGACTTTCACTTTTCTCCGTAATTTTTAAGAATTTTTTTATACACTTAAATGATAAAGAGATGAAAAAAGGATTAATTAGATTGAGATTCGATAGAAACATTTGTTTTAATAAGTAATCTATTGGGTTGTGTCACATGAAATGTCCGTTTTCAAGGTAAATGATTTTTATTAAAAATACGATATAAAAACAAGATAATTTTATTCGAAGTATTTACCTTCTTTTTCTACACATTTTTCCCAACGTGACACCAACTTTTTTATCCCCGAACTGAAAAACTCTGAGCTTTGAAGTGAAACAAAATCTGCAAACGCACTTTTCACTTGATCATCATTTTCAAAAAGTTTTCCTTTGACGAAGTTGTCTAAATTCCTGAACAGGTGATAATCTGTTGGAGACAAGTCGGGAGAATATGGTGGGTGCGGAAGAACTTCGTAGCCCAGCTCTTTCATGTATGTTAAAACATGGGGTCTTGCTGCCGCTCAGTGAGATCATGAGGTACCCATGTATCGAGCTTTTTTAATTTCCCAATATACTTTAAATGTCTGGAAACGGTTGATGCACTTGCATTTAGTTGTGCTGAGAGTCCTTTAACTGTTTGGTAGGGGTTTCCTTCTACTGTATGTTTGAGGACATCGTTGTCTATTACGGACGGAGGTCTTCCTCGGGGCAAGTTTTGCAAGTCGGTATCCCCCTGAAAACTTAGCAAACCAACGGCGAGTGGTCCTTTCATTAACACTTCCTTCCCCAAACGCCGAGTTTAAACTCATACAAAAATATTACTCGAAAATCGCGTGTTTCCATGTTCATATTTGGAGGTATACTAAATAGTGGGTTATTGATTGGGAAGCTAATGTTTATAATACAAAGGTCGAGGATTAGTAACTGTTTACTTTAAATATGTAAACATTCGGAAGAAAACAACAGAGAACCTGCAAAATCCTTTATGTATTTCAGAAACTATAAAAACGGACATTTCATGTGAAACAACCCAATATAATCAAAAAGGTTGATGATACGGTTTAATCAATCAAAAAGCCGTTTTGTGAAAATCGAAAAAGGTGCAAAGTGATGGGTATAAAGTAGCACTTCCGGTCAGCCGATTTTGGTGAGAAGTGAGTATAACATCTTAAACCTTCACGCTGAATATATACATTTTGTCGCGGGTCGCGAGATTGTCTTAGCTGCCTACGCTTTGTGGGGCAACAATGTTGCAAGTTCCAACGTGTTTAATGCTGGATCAAAACAGTTCCAGGCTTCCAACGCGCTAAATGCGAGATAGTAACAGTTTAGACATAAACATATGACTTGAAGGAGAATTTATGGAAATAATTAAAACATTTAATTATTTATTATTAAAAACGATTCTTATATTATTATTATTATATATTATATTCTTATATTATATTATGGGAATAAAAATATGAAAAGAAATCAGGCACAACCAAATAAAATTCTTAAGTAAGAGTAATCAAAGGAAATTGAAATGAAGAGTCCTTTGAGGGGGGGGGGTGTTCAAAGTTATAAAGTATTTAATAAATAAACCCTTATCCCTGTTGATTCCTACAACGTAGAATGTTGAGAAAAAACAAAATAAATTTATTTTCTAAAAACAAGTGACTCACCTGTGATGCACGTCGCCCCACGGGATAGTTAATTGTGACCCACCGGTGGGTCATCCAGCCCCACGGAACAGTCAACTGGGTCACGCCGGCGTGAACGTGTTAAGTACGTTTCAGTTTCATACGAGTTTTATTTTTCGTGCTTGACTCACCACACACACATTGACATTTTCGCGCGAGTTGGTTATTTGGACTCAGGGCTTTTTTATCGATAGTAACATAGTAGAAGATCCCAACTTGAAAAGATCTCCGCCGAGCTGATAATATAATGAAACATATTTTATTACAAATTTAGTATATTAGAAAGTATGTTAAGAATGGGTTACCTAAAAAATCCTGGACAGACTATTTTTAATTGTTTTTAATTAAATGTAGCAACATCAGGGTAATAAGAAAACTTTTACCCTGTAATTTGGTATTTGTGTCAAAAATGGTCCTGTAATTTTATATGGGATATCAAACTTTCTTATATTCAATGTCCGATTACGTGCGACTGCAATGTTGGGTCCTTTATTATTACACGCTATACTCAACTCGGATCTCTCTGTCACGCATTTCCACTCGCGTTAAAATTTAATCTTTATAAATCGGACACCCAGATTAGGACCAAGTTTTTTGCAGACAACCCTATATCAATGTGTTTGTAATAAAACAACGCTTACATTGGTATAATTGTGTTTCTATTATCAAGTCGGTGCAGATAACTGATATCGACATACCCACTTTTACCTGACAACCGATAGTTTGTCCAGGAAAAGATTAGGCAACCCAACGGTTGCACATTCTATACGTTTGATACTTTAAGTCAGGGAAAAAGGTTTCTTATTATCATGATGTTGCAACATTTAATTAAAAATAGTCTGTCCAGGATTTTTTTAGGCAACCCATTCTTAACATATTTTGTGATATACTAAATTGGTTACAAAATATGTTTCATTCGTTTATCATTTCGGTGCAGCTCGTTTCAAGTTCGGATCTTAGACTAACAAGACGATATGGTTAATTTTTTCGAATCTACAAAATTAAAGGGCTTTACATACATACATATTAAGCCCTGTCAGACTATTAAAATAAAACCCATGATATTAAAGATAATTAATTTTTACATCGATATACGGGGTTTAATCAAAATCGTTAAACGATAAAATCTTAAAAAGGTGCAAAATGCATGGTATAAACTCCCTCTTCAATGCTGCCAATTTTTATGAAAGAGTTGCTGTAACATCTCGGGCTTATAATTGTCTATAATATAAATTTTCAGTTTCGTGCGACTTTTCGTTTTTATCAAAATTTGATTTATTTAGTCTTTCTATAGATAATATATAAAAATTATATATATTATCTAGATAGTATGATAATCTGGATTTGTGGGCCTCAGCTACCTTTGAGAAAGATATCGGGAACAATGTTGATACATAATGTTGCTTTGGAGCGAATACCTGAGCGGTTGACATTGAAGCCTGGTCGACCTTGTTTTACTAACAAGTGGTTTTATCTGGCATTTATAAATATCCAGTCGTTACTAAACTTGGAACTGTTAGTAACAGTTACTCTGGAAAGGAACCGTTTTTATTACTTGTGAAAATATTAAGATTGTTCTTTGATTTTAGTTTTATATTTTTTTAAAGGACAGAAGTAATATTTAATTGATATATAGGTTTAAAAAATCTCTCTCACTCTCTCTCTCTCTCTCTCTTATATATATATATATATATATATATATATATATATATATATATATATATATATATTGGGTTGTTTCACATGAAATGTCCGTTTTTATAGTTTCTGAAATTCATAAAGGATTTTGCAGGTCTCTGTTGTTTTCTTCCGAATGTTTACATATTTAAAGTAAACAGTTAATAATCCTCTACCTTTGTATTATTAACATTAGCTTCCCAATCAATACTCATATTTTAGTATACCTCCAAATATGAACATGGAAACACGCGATTTTCGAGTAATATTTTTGTACGAGTTTAAACTCGGCCATTCAGCAGCTGAGGCCGCTAGAAATATTTGCAAGGCGTTTGGGGAAGGGAGTGTTAATGAACGGACCATTCACCGTTGGATTGCTAAGTTTTCAGCTAGGGAAAACTTGCCCCGAGGAAGACCTCCGTCCGTAATAGACAACGATGTCCTCAAATATCAGTAGAAGGAAACCCCTACCAAACAGTTAAAGGACTCTCAGCACAACTAAATGCAAGTGCATCTACCGTTTCCAGACATTTAAAGTGTATTGGGAAAGTAAAAAAAGCTCGATAAATGGGTACCTCATGATCTCTCTGAGCGGCAGCAAGACCCCAGGTTTCAAAACATACCGTGCAAAAATTGAAAGAACTGGGCTACGAAGTTCTTCCGCACCCACTATATTCTCCCGACTTCTCTCCAACAGATTACCACCTGTTCAGGAATTTTGATAACTTCGTTAAAGGAAAACTTTTTGAAAATGACGATCAATTGAAAAGTGCGTTTTCAGATTTTGTTTCACTTTAAAGCTCAGAGTTTTTCAGTTCGGGGATAAAAAAGTTGGTGTCACGTTGGGAAAAATGTGTAGAAAAAGAAGGTAAATACTTCGAATACAATTATCTAGTTTTCATATCCATAACCAGATTATGGATTAAAATAGTTCATTACATTAGTACAAACAATATCAATTACATAAGCATTGTTATAAAACACTGACTAGGTACAGTATTATTAATTTTATGAGTACTTGGTTATTTTCTAATATAGCTCATAATTGTTAATAAATTTTACTGGTTTAATATAAATGAGTTGGGTCATTAATAGTTAATATTGTAGAAAGTAGTCATTCCGCTATGTTGTTAGCGTGGGGTATGTAGTGGTTTTTAAGTGCTGAATATAGAGGGCAGAGTGCGAGTAAATGATACATGGTTTCATATGTGTTCATATTGCATATTGTACAGATTTCGTTGGGGTTAATATTATAGCTGTTGTTTGCATGAGTAAATTTGATATGGTATTTTCCAGAGGGGCGAGCTTGGATTATTATTTTCAACATATTAAACGTAATATTATCACTGGTTTGATAACTGTGGCTGAGTGAAGTTTGCAATACAGCATTACAAATAACATACTTTATAAGTTTATGGGCTAATAACAAATTTATATTGATTTTTAAGACATTTTATTGCGTTTATACGTTTTGTATTACTACTCATATTACAGGATAAATTTTTTTTTTTTTATAATTTGTATGAAGCAATTTAATTATAAACTTCATTTCAAAGTATTTTACTTATAAACCTTCAGGAGTGAATGCCCTAAGTGATAGTGAAAACCATATCAAAATACGTGGCGTGGTTTAGGAGGAGTTCGCATGAACAAAAGTTAACAAATAACACATTTATATAAACTTTTATATATTTATTCTCAATGAAAATAGAAATATCAACTTCATACTAATATAATATATTACAACTTTACATTAATAACATCTTGACTGGAGTGCTCCGGGTCCAGGATTTGGGGGTTACATATATGAAGGGATAGTAGAGGGGATGGAGGAAAGGCGGCAGAGATCAAATGAAAAGACATATGGATCACTTAGTACCCATTATGTCCAAGTACTTCCTGTAGGTAAGCTGTTTGAAGTAGGGGTTCAGGTGTGTGCACAGGTGGCTTGGGCAAAAGTCCCTTCAGAGGTAGAGGGTGGCATCCTTTGTAATATGAGATAATATAAATATTAATCATAACAATTACAATTATCTATTGATGAGTAAAGCTCATTCCATAACTAAAGAATAGACATAATTTCTGGAAGGAATTAGTCCGGGTGGCGGTCATTAAATGAAACAACTAAATAGTTTCAACTATTTTATTGTTTGCCAACGTTTCGACCCCCTTTGTGGGTCATCATCAGGGCGCATGGTGGGAGAATAGAAACTCAGTTTTACTGTAAATGATGACCCACAAAGGGGGTCGAAACGTTGGCAAACAATAAGTAGTTGAAACTATTTAGTTGTTTCATTTAATGACCGCCACCCGGACTAATTCCTTCCAGTAATTTTCAACGGTCAACTAATTACATCCACACTAGACATAATTTCATTTTTTTTTTTACAACAATATCAATCTTTATTTGTATAGAATACATCTGCACCGTTTTAAAAACATTGATTGGAAATCCATTACAATGCGCTACTTATTTGCTAAAATTTATTTTGTACATCAATTGTTTTTATTGTTGGTAAAAATTATTTAAAAAAACCCAACTAAGAAAAGAAAACAAAAAAAGAGAAACAAACAACAAAAAAAAAGAAATAATAAAAATTGAAATAAATAATTAAACAATATTATAGTTATTAAAGTCATATGATGGAATTGAGTAATTTAGAATTTTATAACAGTATATGTTTAGTTCTCTTATGTCTTTATTTAGAGTTTGATAGTTTAGTATAATTACCAATTTGTTTTATAAGGGTATCGTCTGTCAGTTGGCATTTTGAGAAAAATGATTGTGTTTGTTGGTATATAAATTCTTGTATTGTAGGGATGTCCAGATCTTTGTGCTTGGTAGTTATTTTTGTGAATGGTGGATAATTATTACTTATTCTTAGGCATCTTTTTGTAGGACTTGCAATTTTTTTAATATGTGTTTTGCTTGTAAGACTCCAGGCTGGGCATGCATATGTAATTATAGGTCTGATAACAGATTTATATAAAATTAGTTTGTTTTTTGGTGTTAATTTTGAATGTTTATTAAAGTAGGGGTACATTTTGTATAATAATTTACGGGCACTATTTATTTTATTCTTTAAAATTTTGAGGACGGATTGTAACAACTATCGTGGGATCTCTCTTCTCCCAGTATGCTATAAAATATTCTCGTCAATACTAACTAGCCGAATCACGGAATACGCTGAGGAAATTATCGGAGACTACCAATGTGGTTTTAGGCGGAATCGCTCGACTATTGATCAAATATTTTCCTTACGTCAAATATTAGAGAAGAAGCTGGAATACAACGGTGTAATCCATCAACTCTATATCGATTTTAAAAAGGCTTATGATTCCATAGACCGCCAGAAGCTATATAGCATCATGATTAAACAGGGAATACCTAGAAAGTTAGTAAATCTAGTAGAGATGTGTTTGTCGGAAACATTTCATAAAGTTAGAATCGGTCATAATTACTCCGAGAGATTTGAGGTGCGATCGGGTTTGAAACAGGGTGACTCCCTTTCACCTGTTTTGTTTAATATGGCTTTAGAATATGTCATAGAAAAGGTGATGTGTACCGAGAAAGGTTTAAATATGAGTTACAAGATTCCGGTTTTGGGTATGCCGATGATCTGGTACTGCTAGGTGAAGACACGGAAACCATACAGCTAAATACAAGTGTGTTAATAAAAAACGGTAAAAAAAATAGGACTCTAATTAAATACCGATAAGACGAAATAAACGATTAGTTGCAGAAACGGTGGCGATCTTGGTGATATTGATGTATCACGGCATACTTTTGAACACGTTGAGAAATTTAAGTATTTAGGTTCATGATAACAAGAAAAAATGAAATCCAGGAAGAAATAAAGTCCCGGTTAAAGGTGGGAATGCGTGTTATTATTCAGTTGCTAAGTTACTTAGTTCGCGGCTTCTATCTAAAAACTTAAAGGTTAGAATTTATAAAACTATTATTCTTCCGACGGTTCATTACGGATGTGAAACGTGGCCGCTTACTTTGAAGGATGAACAACGGCTTAAGGTTTTCGAAAATAAGGTACTGCGTAAAACATTTGGTCCAAAGAGAGATGAGGCCACTGGGGAGTTTAGAAGGTTGCACAACGCAGAATTGCGGGACTTGTATCCTGTGAATATAATTGATTTGATATCATCGCGGAGACTCAAATGGGCGAGTAAAGTTGTTGGGCTCGATGAAGAGCGGATTCCGAGAAAGTTGGTATTCGCTAAACCGGCTGGTAGGCGTCCGAAAGGCAGGCCGAAGCGTCGATGGGAGGATTGCGTTAAGGCTGATCTCGGGGGCTTGGGCTTGAACGGTGAATATTGGACGAGTCTGTGTTGGCGGAATTTGGTGGTATCGGCATCGAACCTTATTATTATTATTATTTATTTTATTGTCTATGTGACGTTTGAAAAGTAGTTTATAGTCCGGGGTATAATTTCATTTATGTAGGTATCGAAAGTCAACTATTATTCCATCATCATGATAATATGTATATATTTTAGTTCTTTAATTTATTTTATTTTTTTTTTATACTAGATAAATGTGAGGAGTTACTGTTCCAGTAACAGTTCCAGAAGCCAGTGACTGACAAACCCTTTACTCACGCTCCCCACCTCGGACGACTTTCTCTTTTTTTACTTAGTCGCGTAGGACTGAAGGCTGCTTAGTGGAAAGTGAAACGATGAAGGAAAAGATGTTTCTGGCTGCCTTGTCCCTATCATTACTGCTTGCTGTCGCGGCACATCCCACCTTATATATGAAGAAGAACTCGGATACACTCAGTCCCGGTACGTACACTCTACTGCCTTTTTTTTTTCTTAGTAACATATGCAACTTAAAAAAAAATCGGGTTCATTACCTAGTTCAAAAATCTGGTGCGGGCAACACACGACTTTCACTTACCTCAAATACAGTTAGAGATAAAAATACGTGAAACTATTTAAGAATTAATTAAATTGAATTTATAAAAAAACATGTTTTATTAAAAAATCTATTATATTATTATCTAAAATAATCTGTTAGTTTTATCTTCTTTTCATCACTCTCTATTAACTTTTAAAAGCTTGAGCATAAGATAATATTTTTTCTAAAATCTTTAGCTTTCAAACGGTATATCATACATGTATATTACTGTTCTTATGTTCAAAAACAAAAAAATGCATTAAAAAAATATTTTTTCAGTTTTCTCATTTAGTTGCTTTTCAAATTCGCTCAACTTGCATATTTATCTGTTTTTCATCAGTGGTAACAAGCTAATATAGTTATTTTTATAGAATCAACAAAATTAAAGGTACTTTAGATAAAGAAAATTTAAAATATCGGTATTTAAGTCCTGTCAGACCATTTTAATCAGAATAAAACCTACATGACGTTAAAGCCTATTAAATTTTACATCGATATAGCTAGTTTAATCAAAATCGTCGGAACCGTTTTCGAGAAAATCGAAAAAAGGTGCAAAATGCATTGTTTAAAGTGGCTCTTCTGGTAAGCCCATTTTGATGAAAAAGGTTTTGTAAGGTTTCATGCGTATATTTTTCTTAAATATGAAATTTCAGTTTCATAGGACTTACGGTTTCCGCCCAGGAGTTACCACACACACACACACCACACATACCTTTTTGCGGGACTTGGTTATTTGGACTCAGGGGACCTTAAAATGTGTATTTCCGTTGAAAAATGGAATTCGAAAATTTTCACGATCGCAAAACTTTCCCTTACTATATATAGTAGTGAAAGTAAAAAACTGTTACTTTCGAATTTAGAGAATAAAATCAACAACACAATTTTAAAGTGTCTATATACACTATTTTATATTTTACGTTCACTTACCTACGCCTGAAATGAGATTATTGTGGTCATGAAAATTTACTAATTCGAAATTTCAACGAAAATACAAGTTTTATGTTCTCATGAGTCTAAATGACAGTGTCCGCGAAAAGGTCTGTGCGGTAAGTCTAGTGCAAAACTAAAAGTCGTACGAAACTGAAATTGTATATTTAAGACAAATACATGCCAGAGATGTTATATCACCTTTTTCACCGAAATCGCTATTTTGTACCATGCCTATTGCTACTTTTAATGATTTTTTCAAGAACGACTTTCTAACAATTTTGATTAATCCCGATATGTTGATTTAAATTTTAATGGGCTTTAGTGTCATGTAGGTCTGACTGGGCTTTAATTTCGAAATTCGAAAAAAATTGACCTTTTCTTATTGTTAGCACTGATAAAAAAAAGGGTAAAAATACTAAATGACAGAAGTTCTTAAACAACTGAAGGAGAAAGTACAAACATATTTATTTGGATTTTTTTTTCTAATTCAAGAATATTAATATATTATGTACTGTTGGAAGCCTTAAGATAAAAAAAAGAAAGTGATCTTATATAGAAAATAACACAATGGTGAGTGGGCCTTAATCTCAGTATGCACACTTCGTTTTTTCCCTTCTCAGCAACATATGCTAATTAAAAACAAAACAAAAAAAACGTTCATTAACTACGCAAAAAAGTATTACTTTTAAATTAGTGAGAAAAAACAACAACAACAATGCAATTTTAAATTGAAAGAAACATTATTTTTTACTTTCGCTTACCTATATATAAAATATAACAGTTTGGAAAGGTATTGTGATCTTGAAAATTTTCGGATTCGAAATTTCAACGGAAATACTCGTTTGGTTTTGGTGGTGTGTTAACTCTAGCTTAAAAACGAAAAGCCTAACAAAACTGAAATTATATATTGAAGGCAAGTATATTCCTCGAATGCAATAAAAACTTCTTCACCAAAATCGACAATGCACAAGTGCAACTTTATACCATGCTTTTGTGATTTTCTCATAAACGGCTCCAACGATTTAGATTAAACTCACTATATTATTTAAAAAAATGAATTACTTTACTTTCATACTGGTTTTGTTCTGATTAACATTTGCTAGGGCATAAATTCGAAATTTTTAGACTTTCTTCCTCTAAATTACCTATAATTTTGTTTATAGGAAATAATTAACAATTTCTACTTGTTATCATTGATAAACAATGGGTAAATATGAAGGAATTTGATAAAAAACGTAAGGTAAAAATAGGAAGAAAACTTTTCCAGCATCAATCCCCCCTCCCTACTTATAAGAATAGTAATATGCCGTTAGAAAGCTTAAGGTTTTAGAATAAATTTTATTTAACATAAAACTTTGTGGAAAGTAATGTAGTTTAATGAAGATGGATTAAAGATAAGTGTGTTTTGTTTGTAATATTTTTTATTGCTGTATTATTGAATCTGAAATATTTCTTTCCATTGAAACAATGTAATTCTTTTTTCAATTTCAAGTTTATGTAAAAGTCCAAATATTGTTTATTACAAGGGAAGTTAGTGAATATCGTGTGTTATGTGCACCAGAGTTTTTTGAAAACCTTTTAGTATATTTAACTATACTAAATAGATACTATTTTAGCCGCAGTTATGTTATTTTTTACATATGTTTGATCAATATAATTTTAAAAAGCGTTTGTGTGATACTGCTATGCTTTCGGTTATAAATGAAATGCGTTCCTGGAAATTTTAGTATAATTGAGACTATGGCTGGGAAAATGATTCATAAGCTATTTTTGTTCGCTTACCTATATGGTGTCTAGCGGTAACAATTAATAGGCAAGCCGACATATATAACTTTGCCTGAGGTTTGTTTTGAACTTACAGACTTATTATCAAATATTTATAGTGTTTCCTTAAAGAAGACATATTATTTTTGTTTTGGAATATTTTAATTTTTTATCTACAATATTTTTGTTATGCTTTTCTATTTACATTCATAATTCAGTATTATAATAATTATTTCCTATATGTTTTAGCTCCTTACGTTTTATTTAATTTAATTTTTTTAAATCTCAGTCTAAATTTGTGTTATCAATTTAAATACCTATTGCTTTCCTTTCTGAAAGATACCAAGGACTTATAAACTATTAATATAATTAGGATTAGCTCTTCTACTCCTTAATCTCCGACACTTTTACAACTATCCCGATTGTCACATCCACGGTTATGACTAATAACCTTACTTCCTTGTGTTCTGTTTTATGTTATGTTGTATTTTGCACATGTTATATTATTAGTATATTATTAACCCCCCCCCCCCAAAAAAAAAATAATAAAAAAATAAATTTAAATTTATTTTTTTTCAAAATTGTATATATGTACAAATCTCTTATTTTATTTATTATCTCGTATAATTTTCAATATTTTTATTTGAAGTTGCTTTTAATTTATTATTATTATTATTTGTTTATAATTTGCGTTGTTTTTTGTTTTTGTTTGTTTTCATACTCTAAGACTCTAAAGTGTTAATTTTAATTTTCTTGTCATATTATTCTTAAGGGACTAGTCCCAGAATAAACAAAGAATTTATTATTATTATATGTATATGTATACCTATAACATGTGTAATGATTTCAAGAATTGCTTGGTTAAAAATTTCAAATTCCAGTTTTTAACTGAACTACACGTTTTGGGGCCAACCGATTAAAAAAAAAAAAAAATGACTCGCTAAGTTTTGTATTTGCCTAGTAAGTTTATCTCAAAAATAAAAATGTTATGAAAATGAAATTACATGTTAACAATAAAGTATATTCCCAGGATCTTACGGCAACCTTTTCGCCTACCTCACGAAAGTGCAACTTTTTTCTCAACAAAACAATTATCGATTTTAAACATGTTTCAAAGTTTTTGAAAACGGCTTAAAGTTTTTTTATATAATCTAAATATCAGAATAGAAATTGTTTCACTTGGAACGTGCTGATTTTTTAAAATTTTTTACGATAAATACCTGTCCTTTTGGTTTGTTTTTTAAATAATGTTTATATATAATTTAGGTTTATTCAATGTTACACCCTGCGTCAGACGGAACATTGTTAATAGAGCTGTAGGATTCATTCTTACAATATTATTATACATCATTCTTAGAGAAAAAAAAATATATAGCTATACAAAAAAGAAAATCAATACAATATGGGGAAAATAAATGAAAATCTTTAAAACATATATACCTATGTACAATATTTATATTCACAATGGGGAACCCCAAACCAGACTTACTCCACCACTTGTGGAAGCAAAAGCGGGATTTGGGAGTTCTCAACGGTTCTCTCTTAATCTCGCTTGTATTGATGTTAAAATAATTTGCGGATTCTCTTTGTTATTAGTAATATAGAATTGGATAAGAACAAATTGAAAATAATTTGACTATAAAATAAACGAGAAAAAAAATCTGGTGCTTGCAAGTCAAGACTTTCCCGCTACCCTTTTTAAAAATTAATTTAAATACTTTTATATAAAGTCCCGGTTAAAGGTGGGAAATGCGTGTTATTATTCGGTTGCTAAATTACTGAGTTCGAGGCTTCTGTATAAAAACTTAAAGGTTAGAATTTATTAAACTATTATGCTTCCGACGGTTCTTTACGGATGTGAAACGTGACCGCTTACTTTAAAGGATGAACAACGACTTAAGGTTTTCGAAAATAAGGTACTGCGTAAAATATTTGGTCCGAAGAGAGATGAGGCCACCGGGGAGTTTAGAAGGTTGCACAACGCGGAATTGCGGAGTTTGTACTCTGTGAATATAATTGAGTTGATAGCACCGCGGAGACTCAAATGGGCGCTCAAAGTTGTTGGGCTCGGTGAAGAACGGATTCCGAGTTGGTATTCGCTGAACCGACTGGTTGACGTCCGAAAGGTAGGCCGAAGCGTCGATGGGAGGATTGCGTTTAGGCTGATCTCGGGGGCTTGGGCTTGACTGGCGAACATTGGACGAGTCTGTGCAGCCGAACCTTCGGGTTCGGTAAGCCTATTATTATTATATAAAGTCACCTTTAAAAAAAAAAAAAGTGCAATATGTTTCAGCCGAAACATTCATTTTATTTGTAGTATATTATCCATCTACGTTACCTAACCTAAAATTTAACCTGGAAAAATATTCTGTTTTTTTCTTCTTGATTCGTTAAGCAAATTCTTTCAGATTTTATTATTTATTCATTAATATAGTTAAAGTTTAGTAAAAGTTTAGTAAGATAAATTTTAAATATTCTACATTCAAGTCGTGTCACACAGTTTCAATTAGAATTAAACCTGTATCAAAATATTCATAAACACAGACTATTTTGAAAAACTTTGTTATTAAGACTCAGGGGACCCTGAAACAACTTTTCCTCTCTGTATGTTTCATATAAAGGTTAAGTAAAAAATAAAATAGGAAATTTCTTGCTTGATGCATTATTTTTTTAATAGTGTAAATTTTATTTTTGAAATGCAGAATGTAGTTTCAAGAATTAGATAAAAAAAACCTTATCTCCCTAATGGCATCCGGTGTTTGAAGAAAGGCCACACATTTAGGCTGGAATGATTTTAATAATATATAAAAAAAAAATACATTTAACTTGTAATAGAAGAATAAAAAATAAAATAAATAATCCATAAGATACTTGAGGTTGATTCAACAAATACTAGTTTGCTTCTTATCAAATATAAATTCAATATAAATATTATCATTTTATGAAATAGACCTGCAGTGTATTTCGAATGAATATATAAATAGAACAGAAAAAGCAACTATAATCTGGAAATAGATTCCCTAAAAATAACACATTTGAACATTAAAAAAAAGTCGTATCTTGCTAATATTAACAAACAACAAACAAAATCAATATTAAGTTTTTAAAAAAAGGAGGGGAGGAGGAAATTAATTTTTTTCTTCTAATTAAATTTTGTAAAAAGAATTAAAACAGAGGGAAAGGAACAGTAGTAACTATTGGGTTGTGTCACACGAAATGTCCGTTTTCAAGGTAAAGGATTTTTATTAAAAATACGATATGAAAACAAGATAATTTTATCCGAAGTATTTACCTTATTTTTCTACACATTTTTTCCAACGTGACACCAACTTTTTTATCCCCGAATTGGAAAACTCTGAGCTTTAAAGTGAAACAAAATCTGAAAACGCACTTTTCACTTGATCATCATTTTCAAAAAGTTTTCCTTTGACGAAGTTGTCTAAATTCCTGAACAGGTGGTAATCTGTTGGAGACAAGTCGGGAGAATATGGTGGGTGCGGAAGAACTTCGTAGCCCAGTTCTTTCAATTTTTGCACGGTATGTTTTGAAACATAGGGTCTTGCTGCCGCTCAGTGAGATCATGGGGTACCGAGCTTTTTTACTTTCCCAATACACTTTAAATGTCTGGAAACGGTAGATGCACTTGCATTTAGTTGTGCTGAGAGTCCTTTAACTGTTTGGTAGGGGTTTCCTTCTACTGTATGTTTGAGGACATCGTTGTCTATTACGGACGGAGGTCTTCCTCGGGGCAGTCCAAGTTTTCCAAGTCGGTATCCCCAGCTGAAAACGTAGCAAACCAACGGCGAATGGTCCGTTCATTAACACTCCCTTCCCCAAACGCCTTGAAAATATTTCTAGCGTCCTCAGCTGCCGAATGGAAGAGTTTAAACCCGTACAAAAATATTACTCGAAAATCGCGTGTTTCCAAGTTCATATAGGGAGGTATACTAAAAAGTGGGTAATTGATTCGGAAGCTAATGTTTATAATACAAAGGTAGAGGATTAGTAACTGTTTACTTTAAATATGTAAACATTCGGAAGAAAACACCAGAGACCTGCAAAATCCTTTATGTATTTCAGAAACTATTTAAGTCTAACAATTTTCATTTCATGTGAAACAACCGAATATATGAAGATATAAGATCAGCGAAAAAGTAATGCATTAACTTTTCACCATTTAATGCTCCAGAGTATTACATTCACTTACCTACATGTGTATGACTTATATAGTAAAGGAAAGTATTGCGATCTTGCAAATTTCCGAATTCTAGTCTTCACCGGAAATACTGGAATACTTAAATATCCAGGGTCCCCTGAGTCCAAATGACCAAGTCCCGCAAAAAGATCTCTGCGTGTATTTGGTAAGTCTAGCACAAAAACGAAATGTTTTACAAAACTGAAATTTCATATTTAAGACAAAAATACGCACGAGATGTTACAGCAACTTTTTCATTAAAATTGGTTTACCGGAAGAGCCACTTTATACCATGCATTTTGCACCTTTTTACGATTTTCTCAAAAACGGCTCTAACGATTTTGATCGAACTTTCTAAATCGATTAATTAAAAAAAGTAAAATTTAACTGGCTTTAATATCACGTAGGTTTCATTTTGATGGAAATAGTCTGGTTGGATTAAAGTACCTATAATTTTGTAGATTCGAGGAAATGAAATATATCTTTTTAAAAATAAAATAAAAGCTGAATATGGACTTCCATATTCAACTCTGAACGGGTTCCATATTAAACAAAAGGAAAATAGTGCAGCAATATATTTCTATGCAATTTTTGTGTTTTTGAACATAAGAATATTAACCTAGATGTATAATATACCATTGGAAGGCTTGGGATTTTAGAAAAAATATTATCTTATGCACCAAATCGTATAAGTTAATGGAGAGTGATGAAAAGCCGATAAAACTAACTGATCGTCGTAGGTAATAAATAATATAATGGTTTATTTAATAAAACCCATGTTTATATTGAAATTCAATTTAATTAATTTGTTAACTTTTTTATTTTCACGTACCTATATATATATATACAACATCTCTTACTGTAATTGAAAATACTTAAATTGATTTTAATGACGGAGGTAAGTGAAAGGCCTGTGTTGCGCGCTCCAGATTTTTTTTTTAATTGGAATTCTTTAATGTACTAACGTCTGTAATTAATGATTGGAAATTTAGGGAAGGAGTATGGTGGATTTTTTAATACAGGTATGAATATGAATACGGATGTATTCACTTGTACGTATTCGTATTGAGAACATGGCCTGTTTCCACTAATGAAAGAATTTTCCCTCTTCATGAATATGTAATTCGTTCTCGAGTTATTGAGCACGTGTGTACTAAAATATGCACTGCAAAAATAAAATTTGTCAAAGTTAATTGAACGAAACCCTTTAAAAAATGTTGTCATAGTGTTGGTAAAAAACATGGAAATAAAGTGTGCATAAACGTCTGTGTAAAAAAATAAAATTATGAGTATGGAAGAGATTTAGGTTTCTCGAACACTTTTTTTTATTAAACTGGAAGAGAGAAAGTAGCAGATTTCTACTAAACCCTTCAACGGCAGTTGTCTGGATATTTTTATAATACATGTAATTTTTCTTCCAAGTTAAATAAATTAGGAGTTAAAAGATGCTAAAAATAAAGTTTTGTTAATTACAATTTGTTAGACTTAAAATAATGAATTGAATTAAAAACATAACCTCTAATGAACTTACCTAAAAATAAAGAATTGTTTAACTGTCCTTTAATTAAAACATTTAACTTATATAACTGAGATGTAACCTTTCTCGGTGAAATATTCCCATATGATAATGAAATCAAAATAAATAAAATTCTTGATTTTACACCTCTGCTGGTCGGAGACTCTTTTGTCCAGAGAAAAAAGAGTAAGGAACCAACTTGCTAGAGTGGAACACATTTGATTCCTTCCGTTTTTTGTTAGACTTCACTTCATATATAGATTTGGAAATACGTTTCCTAGTTTTGAGTGGCCCTATTCTGACTTCATCGAGCTTCCTCCTGTTCAAACTATTACTATTAGTTACATAGACAAAATCTCCTACTTTAAACTCGTGATCAATTCTCTTCTGGTCTACTCTGCTCTTGTTTCGTTTAAAACATCTTTGTGAGTTCTTGATCGCTTCTTTTAGTAATTTGTTTTCTCTTTGTAACTCTTTTGGAACAATTTCAGACGTACGGCCATAGAGTAAATAAGCCGGTGAAAACTTTGTGGATCCATGAACTGTGTTGTTGTATTCTTCAACACAAAATTTAGCAATTGTTGTCCAGGGTCTTTTTTTGAAGTTTTCGTTCAATCGACACCGTATGCGGTTTATTAATGTCTGATTTAGACGTTCATTTAAGGCATTGAATTGTGGATTGTCAACGGCCGTAAAGATTAAATGAGCACTTTTTTTTTTTTAAATACGTTTTAAATTTATAGCACTGTATTGAAACAATTCTTTATTTTTAGAAAAGTTCATTATAGATAATGTTTTTGATTCCAAGAAGAATTACAAATTGTTTAAACGTTTAAGTTATACAACTGAGATGTAACCTTCCTGGGTGAAATATTCCCATATGATAATGAAATCGAGAATCATAAAATTCTTGATTTTACATACATATATTTATTGGTTCCGATATCAGTTTTTAAATTTATTTATTTACCATAAAAAGTATTTTTATAAATATTTTAACACCTTCCAGAAGTAAAATTAACCTTGAGTTCAAAGGGCCTAGTGTTAATTTTCTTACTCCTTAAATAAAACAACACTCTTCAGATGAATTTTTCCATTTCGATTTTTTGAGAAAAAATGAAAGTTTTACTGCTTCCGAATGGAAACAGCGCCTGTACCACAACCTCGCGGTCGGTTGAGAAAGTCAAGTAACATAAAGGCTAAGATAGCGGAGATATCTATAATTCCTAGGACTTATAATAAAATCTAATTTAGAAATATGTAATAAAATAATATCCGTATAATATAATTGAGTGGTTGATTTTCAAAAGGGGTACTAAAGGATATTTTTATAGAAAATCGTAAAAAGGTGCAAAATAAATGTTATGAAGTGGCACTTCTGGTTGGTTGATTTTTATAGAAACGTTGCTATAACATCCCAGGTAAATGCCTTGAAAAATACAACATTTCAGTTTTTAACACCTTACTTACAAATTACAACGTTTATACAAATGTTTTTTGTTTTTTTAAAAATCTGATGAGTAAGATGGGATCCGTATCACATGATGAAAAAACAAAACAAATGTACGTGTGCATTTACGTGAGAATATTTTAAAAAAGATAAAATTTCCTAGAAGGTTAAGAAGTTAAACCCTAAAAGAGAAAGTAAGTGTAACACAACGCCATGCAGAAAATTAAATTTTAACACGTTCACCCACCGGCGTGACCCACCGGTATAATAATATCACAATTGAGGCACTTGTTTTTAGAAAATAAGTTTATTTTATTTTTTTCTCAACATTATATATTGTGGGAATTAACAAGCATAAGAGTTTATTTATTAAATATTTTATAACTTTAAACATCCCCCCTCAAAGGACGCTTATCGGTTAATGTCACTTGATTGCTCTTCTTCAAGAATTTTATTTAGCTGTGCGTAATTTCTTTTCCCATTATATGATATAAGAATATACTATATAATAATAATAAAATAAAAATAATTTTTAATTATAAATAATAATATAAGTATCTCTTTTTAAGTGATATGTGTATGTCAAAACTTTTACAATCTCACATTTAGTTCGCCTCGAACAGTTGTGATTTGGCATTAAACACGTTGGGACTTGGAAAAGTGTCGCCCTGCCTTACGAAGATGCTAAGATAGTCCCACCTCACGCCAAAAAACGTAGATATTCCCACCGGCGTGAACGTGCAAATATTTCCAATCATATTCCGATATTTCAAGGAGATATTACTCTTATATCATCAGGCTTTAAATTTTACGGATCTCAGAAAACCCTACTTTAATGTGTCATACACTTCGAAAGGAAATAGCAGATGCCTGGCAATCCATATGGGACGAAAGCCCTCCTAGCAAACTGAAAACAATCAAAAGAACAGTAAAGCCATGGAGCTCGTCCAGTCGCTCAAGTCGCAGAGAGGAAGTTGTCCTGGCTAGGTTGAGGATAGGCCACACTAACCTGACACATATACATCATATCACCAAACAGCCACCCCCAAAGTGCCAACACAGTAAAAACCCGCTTACTGTCAGGAATGCCCTTTTTACCGATCATATTTTAACGGACTAGGAATAAGACCTGATACAGCTACCTTATTGATCGATAACGAAAATAATATAAAATTATTGCTAAACTTTCTCAAAGCCCAGCAGCTGCTAAATAAAATATAGGGATACGGTACACAAAAAAACAAAAAAACAAAAATAATAAAACAATCGTGTGGGACTAACCATATATATATATATATATATATATATATATATATATATATATATTATATATATATATATATATGTATGTATGTATATATGTATATTTTTTAGTTTAGATAGAAGTTAAATAAAATAAACAAACGAAATAAAGGCGTTGATGACCATCTGGTTTTACGCCTCAAAACCCAAACCAACAACAATAACCTACTTTAATTTTCAAATCAAGGATGCGATGCGAGGAAGCAAGAATTAAAAAAAAAAAAAAAAAAAAAAAAAAGGACAATTTGTTTTGCTTAATATGTGTCTCATAGATATCTTCATATTGTAGCAGCTGAATTAGACCTCAAGGGAAATAAAAAAAGGTTATATGACCCATTGTCCGATTCTCAACGGTTATTGAGGGAAATAAAATTTTGAGGTTTTTTCTCTTCAGTGAGAACCATGTGAGAAGAAAAAAAGCTATTCATATGTTTATAGGCTTATAACAACTTTCTATTTAGCGTGTACCACTTCTTTTGTTGCATATTAACTTTTCTAAAATCTATGCTTAATCGCTTTCTAACTGTATATTATACGCCTGTAGCGGGAAAATCTTTGTTGCTCGGCAATCTAGGCAAGGTAGAGTGATTCTGAGTCGGAGTTTTCGAGATCATTGTAATTTCTTTTTTTTTTTTTTTGTTACTACATTAAACAATAAATGTTTTTACACCGACCTGCCAAACGTCTCTAATACCTGGAGGACCCACATTCGACAAAAACGCAAAGCACTCAACTGACGGTCTTTTATCTAGATTACTTGACAGACGTTCTAAATTATCATTAACCAACAAACTAACTCTTTACAAAGTTTTGCTAAAACCAATCTGGACATACGGGATGGAACTGTGGGGCTCTGCTAAACCACCAAGCATCAAAAGAATACATTCTTTTCAGTCGAAAGTGCTGCGCTAAATAGTGGACGCACCGTTCTACGTAACAAATGACGTTATACATAACGACTTAAACATTCCGACTATTTCAGCCACTGCTACAGAACAATACAATAACTTCCACCAAAGACTAACATACAACACCAATCTTCTTACAAAAACATTAAAATGCTCTACGAATCCTTACAGCCCACCCCGACGACTACGCAGACCACAGGCCAAGAGATATGCTGATCACTTAACGAGCTCTGCTGTGATGAGCCGCTGCTTCAGCAGTCCACAAATTTGCTTATTGCAGAGGAATTGCAGATGGCAAATTAAATTTTATGTCAAATTTCTTTTTTGTAATAAATGAATAAAAAAATAAAATAAAAGTACATGCTTTGTTTTGTGTTGTCGCTTTAGTGATGTTTTGTGGTAATTACCAATTTCGAATTTCAATGGGTTTTCAGAATTTGTGGTTTTATCCAAATATTTTTTGGTTTCTGTGTAAATAATGGTTGTAATGTGGGGAGATTTAGTTCATAGAGCATTTTTGAAATTTTAGTAAATCGTGGGTAGTAATTGATGATTCGCATAGATGTATTTTGTATTGTTTCTAGTTATCTTGTGGTTGGTATTTCAATTGGAGCTCCATACGGGCGAGACATAACAGATCTGGGCACGTATCACAGTTTTATAAAGTAGGAGTTCGTTCTGAGTGCAGAACCTTGATTTTTTTTTATTGAAATATGGAACATTTTAAATACATTGTTTGGTTTTTTCGGATTTTTTATTGATATGTTCGATAAATGTTAACGATTTGTCTAGTGTTAAGCCTAAGTATTTAACTGATTTAGAACTGGGAATGTGGATTGTTTTTAATTAAAAGTGATGGTTTATGTTCGGTTTGCGCTTAGTAAAAATTATAGTTTCTGACTTGTTGGCGTTTATTTCTGATTTCCAAACATTACAATATTTATTAATTTTTTTGAAGTTTAGCTGTAACCTGTCGACTAAGGTATCAATGCGATAGGATGATGTTTATAGGGCTGTATCATCAATGTATTGAACTTGAGGAATCCCTTAAGATAGAGGAAACCGTATCAAAACCTGTTTATATATAAGAGTATACTAGCTGTAACCCCCGGCTTTGCTCGCCACTACTTCATTTTTCGTTAATTTATATGCATTTATGGTAATCTTAAAAGTCGAAAATGCATTGGAAATAGGCTAGAGGGCGCAAACTGATAAAAGTCCCAATTTTTGACCGTTTTTTTTAAGATGGCAGACGATACAAAAAGGTGGGGATGACGAAAACTTGGGTTAAGCACTAATGGTCTTACACAATATAAAAAAATAAATCCGCGGCACAGACGGGTAACTAAATTTGCTCTGTGTATGGCGATGAGGGATTAGGAGAAGATCGGTTGATCGGTTCAGAACCGAAAATTTTGACTTGGAATACGTAAAACGTTCGAGTCGTCCGATGATGACCTTATTCCAGGATTGGTCATTGACAACCCTTACTCTACGACACAAGATATCACAGATTATAAATATTTACAAAAATCTGAAGTTTTTTTTTTTTAAACCATCGGTAAATACCGCTATAAACTTATTTTACTATCCAATATTTTAATTTTAATTTGGGCTGTTATTGTACTCTCAGCTTTATTTTAATTTAAGAGAGAACAGGAAAAGGCGCGTCAAGAAAATACCTCTGCACATTCGTCAGCGAAAGGTGTGGATGAAATTCAATTAAATTGATATGGGACCTTTAAGAATCTGAAAGGTTCTTCAAAATTGGATTAACGGTAATCGGTATTATGTACATGGCATGGGCTCGACAGTCACGAACAGACAGACTAAAGGCGTTCCTCCATTTCCACGATTTTTTATTACCTCTTCTATGAATAACAATCTTCCCTGCGTTCTTTAATAAAGACAATTAGGCCAAAAAAGTAATTTTTCGATCTAAAAAAAAAAACGAAAACGTACTTACATTTTTTTTTTTTTTTTTTATATACAAGTGACATGGCACCAAATTCTATATGGACAATACGTGTTTGCCACAGTTTAATAAAAACTTAGGTTATGGAACCAAAAATAATAAAAAAAGTATCAATAAATTAAGTTGATAGAGAATAATATAAAATAATGTAAATGAGAGAGGAAGCGAACTCAAAAGAGATAGAAAAAATACAATAATAACTCTATTAACATTAAAATAAATTCTGTGAAGTGATTTTTTTTCTCTATATTTTGCACTGAGCGTTAATAAAGAACTGCTTGATCATCAAATTTTGTTTTTTATCTAACTGTTGTAAAAACATGGCTTCTGTTTCTAGGGGAACCATCGCTTCTCTTTGATTCCCATATTTCCGGCATCGGAATAGAATGTGACGCGGGTCTTCAGGGACTTTGCATGTTACGCAATTGCCATCATTTTCTATTTTCATTAAATTGAGATATTTTTTTTGTGCAGCCATGGTTAGTCCTTAGTGTTACAAGTTGGACAATTTCTTTTCTATCGATTTGCTGGATCTTTGAGAACCATGGTATCAGGCTGACGGTTGGCTGGGATTGATAATAGTCCTTCCCTTTGAATTGTGACTCCTACTCATATTTATCCTGCCATTCCTGGACCGTTTCTTTCAGCAGACATTTTAAAAGGTCTTGGAGAGGTACTTTCGCATTTTCTTTTGTAGTTTGTTTTTTCCCGGCAGCTCTATCTGCCGCTTCATTTCCTGACAGTCCTACATGGCTCGGTATCCAAGCAATAACTGATGCTACTGGTTTTTATATTCCGGATAATATCTAGGGCTATGTATGATGTTAATTTGTTTTTGTATACATGTTTCAATAATTTGCACGAGGAAGCCGAGTCTGTGAATATGACTACATTGGCGTTAGAGTATTCGCATTTACAGTAAAAAACTGCTTTGAGAATAGCATACAGTTCAGCGACCGAAATTGTAAATTCTTTGACTGAATCAATAACAGCTATTGAAGTTTGGTGGGAGGATTTGGAAGCATCCGTGAAGATTTGAACATGGTCTGGGTAATCGTTTACTATTGTGTTCAAAGCCAATTGTTTTAATATGGTTAAGTTATATGACGATTTACTTCCGTGTGTGGTAGTACTTACATTAATGTTAAACATGAAACTCTAGAGAGAAATGCTTTATATAACATGATGCTGCCCAAATACAGTGGGTTGATTTATTGTACCCAGCATAATTAATCAATCTAAATTAGACAATTGAGACGTTGATTTCCAAAAGGTACTAAAGGACATTTTTTTCCAAATTGATATTTTGACATATTTCTTTACTAATGGTTTCGTTTTATCTAAATCCGTCATCAGATTTTATCTAAAAACATAGAATTCATTTAAAAACGTATTTAAAAATTGCATTTCATTCCAAAACATACTAAATCCACATTTTATTTCATTCTAAAAGGTACTAAAACATTTCCTTCCAAAACGTATTATAAACAGATATAACCTTTCTATATTCTTTATAACTTTATATATTCTTTTTGCAGTATTATCATCTTAATTCTGTTTACTTCCATACTGTACAACTATCATCTTATTAATTATTTTTATAACTGTCATCCATACTTTTAACTATCATCTTAATTTTGTTTATTTCCATACTTTATAACTGTTATCTTATTATCATTTAACATTTAATTTTATTTATGTTCCCATATTATATTACTGTTGCCATATTATTATTATTATTATTCTATACCTAACGCATTATTAAGTATATAATTACGTTGGTTGTTCTCTTGTTTCTTTTAGCCCTGATAAAAGCCCACAATGTAGGCCGAAACGTTGGCACATAATTAAAATAGCACTTGTTTTAAATGTGTGTTTCTCTTTAATGACCTCACCCCCAACCATCTTCCTCATCTAATTTCTCAACGGTCAACAAAAAACTCCATCGATATAACCTTTCCTTTCATTACTTCCAAAAGGCACTATATCTCCTATTATACTAGTATAGCAGAAGGAACTAACCCTGTAGTATATTACCATTATTTTATAGTTTTATGCATTTTTATTGGTTCATTAAGTACCTCTAAAATCACCGCTAGTATTTTGATCAATGGTTTTAACCTAATAATCAGTTTTTAGGTTGTTTTAAACAACTTAATTGCTTCGCTGCGGTTTTCGTAGGTTCTCAATTAAATTAAGTTTTTTATTAAGATAGATTTCGGGCTGAATAACTTTTTCCATAAATACTCCATTTTTTTTTTAATTTTTATTTCATCAACATGACGTTTCGGGATATTCTCCCATCTTCAGAAGTCTAAAAAGTAAATCAAGCAATTACCAATACATTAAAAAATACTATACTGAAGTGAATGGTTTAAAACGTAATGAAAAAATATTATAAATTAGGTGTCCATTGATAACAAAATTTAAATTATTAAATAACAAATTTAAAATCAGAAGGAGGCAATAAAAGCTAAAATTGAGAATGTTACATAGTAATTAGTTAAATAAATAAATAAATAAATATGATAAAAGTACCTTGTTATATATTCAGAACTCCCAGCATTTTCACTAATACACACATTTTACTAGGTAAATTAGTAAAAATGAAGTCAATATTTAAAAACATCAGATCTGAGCAAGAGTATTGCTCAGATCTTTGTCTTCAACTGGATTAAGGATTAGACCAATTTTTAACTTGTATATGGTTATTGTTATTTCTTATTGTGAAATTCTTTAAAACATTTATTATTAATTATTTATATTATATTTTTAATTTTAAAAAAAATCCAAAAAGTATTATATTCCTTTTAATTCTTTCCAAAAAATACTACAGTAAACCCTCGTTTTAACGAACTCCAAGGGACCAAAAAATTCTCGGTTTGTTATAAAAGAATTCGTTATGTCCGAAAAATATATTGTATGTATGTCATATGTCTTGGTATAAATTCAGGTAGTTAAAAAGAAATAGTTTCAATATAGCATTCGCTTTCAGGCACATGTTTATTTAGAAACTACAAAAGCAGTTAAAACTATGCACTATGTACATATATCTATCTTATTTCACATTTTACATAATACTTTAAGATTAACCCAATCCATCATTCAAAATACAAAACTTAAAAAGGGACTTACAATGTCAAAATCACAGCAATCCATATAAAGTTGTAGTACTAAAAAAAATTTTTTTTTTTTTTTTTTTTTTTTTTTTTTAACATCCCGATGAAGACGCAGTGGATGCATTGATTTTATCTTTATTAACGGTAATCGTTGGTAAAGGAGATTTTGATATTCCGTATTTTTCGATTTCGACTCAATTTTGTATCCACTTCTTGGAGAATCGCCAACCTTATATTTAAATAAATGGATTTTCTCGTTGACATGCTGTGCGGAGCGGAAGCGCGCTTAAAACGGAAAGCAAGACTTGCTTGACCTCGTAGGAAACTTGAATTAAAGCAAGTAATAAAAGAATAAAAACAGAAAAACTAGCTGAAACTATAGAAGCCATAAGCTGTCACAGACTGAATTACAGAATTCAGCTGAATAGAGATAAGAGGTTAGAAGGATTTGGACAGAGAAGCGCCGGTCTTTACTAGGAATTAAGACGTGTCGTAATTTTTCGTAATAACCGAACAAATTCAATTCTGAGGTCCACAAAAGTAGTTCGCTAATTCGTTATAAGAGAATATTTCGTTTAAAACGAGGAGAAAGTATAGTTTTCTATTTATTTTTCAAGGGACCCCAACGATAGTTCGTTATAAACGGGTGTTCGTTATAACTGTGTTCGTTAAAAAGAGGGTTTACTGTATATCCATATTATATTGTTAAAAAGTCATGGGAAAAGTGCAATAATTTGGAAAAATAATTTTTTAATAATGTAAAAAATCAGCTTTAGATTTTAATAAAAAAATAAACCAGTTAATTGGTCCTGTAATAAATAAATGATAGATTTTCGCGTTCCCTGTAAAATTGTCTAAAGTGGATATAGTACAGTCAACGTCTAAATTGTTAACATAATTTTTTTTTCTTACATTTTAATATGAGCTAGTATTATTTTAATTATTGACAATTCTTTCAAACGTTAATCCAACTTATTAATTATTGCATAATCAACTTTTTTTGGGTTATATAATATTTGTTTGTATATTTTACATCTATCTCAATGAAAAAAGAAATATTAATATGGAGATATTAAATAAACAATTACGTTTGTGATTAATTCAGGAAAATTAAAAGATAAGCGCAAGTAAACAAAAAACCGTGGTTGTGAGAAGATAATATGCAAAGCAAGTTTTTGTATAGATTACATGAAAATTATTTGTCGATACTGTTGAATTAAGGAAATAAAGAATGTATGAAGTTCGAAGCATGTATAATTATTATACTATCTATATCATAAAAAAATAAATGATTATTCTATCAAAATGAATCTTACCCTTGCTGCTAATCCGGATTCTAAATGTTAATAACGCCATCTTTGTTGGTTTAACTTAATTCTAAGGATTTTCGATCCATTTAGGTTGTGTAATTTTTCTTATTTTTTTCCTCATCAATGGTCTTTTTGAATACGATGAATATATGAAGACGGAGCTAGATATTTGACCTCAGAGGGGTTAACTACTTTAGGAGGCAATGAATGTGGGATCGGGGAGATAAGGAACTCTTCTACTGTTGCTAATTGCGGTGTGGTTGGGATGAGGTTCTGGATGAGGCGTCATTACTTCGGAAAAGTGCTTGGCAAGTTCTTCTGCTTTATCTTAATGAACTATTACTGCGGCGAAGCGGGTGAGAACTATGGTTTTATGATTTTCTTGGCGACATTCCGCAGGTAATTGTCAAGAGTCGAGAGGAAAAAAGGAACGAATTGAAGGATTGGGAAGGGAAGCTTGCCAACTCTTTAATCGCCTGCAATAAAGATAATAACAGTGGCAGTCTGCTGGGTGCCGGGTGCGCTGCCATAATGAAAAAAAAACGAAAAACGGTTGAATGATTTCAATTATACTCGCTATAAAATGAATTGATCTTAAAGTCATTTATTTATCATTTTAATTGAAATAGTCTGACTGGGTTTAAATGCTGAATTTATTTTCCACTAAGGTTTCTTTAATTTTTTAGATCCAAAAAATCAACCATATCATCTTATGAGCGTTGATAAAAAACGGCTAAATATACAAGTTGAACTAATTTGATAACCAAGAAAAGGAAAAAAGAGCAAAAATATATTTTTTTACCCAAACATAAGATTGCCATTTATGTTTATGCCAAGTATTTACAATCTTTTTCTACACATTTTTCCCTACGTGACACCAACTTTTTTATCCCCGAACTGAAAAACTCTGAGCTTTGAAGTGAAACAAAATCTGAAAACGTACTTTTCACTTGATCATCATTTTCAAAAAGTTTTCCTGTGACGAAGTTGTCTAAATTCCTGAACAGGTGGTAATCTGTTGGAGACAAGGCGGGAGAATATGGTGGGTGCGGAAGAACTTCGTGGCCCAGTTCTTTCAATTTTTGCACGGTATGTTTTGAAACATGGGGTCTTTTTGCCGCTCAGTGAGATCATGAGGTACCCATGTATCGAGCTTTTTTACTTTCCCAAAACACTTCAAATGTCTGGAAACGGTATATGCACTTGCATTTAATTGTGCTGAGAGTCCTTTAACTGTTTGGTAGGGGTTTCCTTCTACTGTATGTTAGAGGACATCGCTATTACGGACGGAGGTCTTCCTCGGGGCAAGTTTTCCAAGTCGGTATCCCCAGCAAACCAACGGCGAATGGTCCGTTAACACTTCCTTCCCCAAACGCCGAGTTTAAACTCATACAAAAATATTACTCGAAAATCGCGTGTTTCCATGTTCATATTTGGAGGTATACTAAATAGTGGGTTATTGATTGGGAAGCTAATGTTTATGATACAAAGGTAGAGGATTAGTAACTGTTTACTTTAAATATGTAATCATTTGGAAGAAAACAACAGAGACCTGCAAAATCCTTTATGTATTTCAGAAACCATAGAAACGGACATTTTATGTGATTCAACCCAATAGTTGATTGATTTCGCTACTGAGCTAAATGAAAGTCGTGTGTTGCCCGCGACAGATTTGAATAGAATATACTGTACTCGTATGAAAGCTGTATAAATGGACATCCAGGCGATAGAGCATTAAATTTAAATTATGATACTACAAAAACACTTCGTACAACTGTGTTAAAATTATATTCTTAGGATTATATTTTCTTATATTTTTTGTACTTATTATATTTATAATTTATGAAAAGCTTACGTGGAGATTAGTAAGAATAATCTCTGTTGGAGGTTTCAATGTTTTCGTACTTGAATACAATAGAATATTAATTATTTCCCTTGAAATGTTTTAAAAAAACAGGCGGATGATTTCATGAGTTCTATTATTAGGACTCAATTACCGCTCAATAACTGCCAGAAACAAAAAGTATAAATCCATGACAAATGTAAATAATCTGGTGCGCGCAACACACGACTTTCATTTCCCACCCTTGTTAAAATCAATTTATTTTTTAGAATTAATTAAATTGATTTTCGTGTGTTGTGTTTTATTAGATAATCTATTATATTGTTATATAAAACAATAAGTTAATTTGATCCACTTTTCACCAGTCTCCATAACATTTTACAACTCTGTGTATAAGGTAATATTTTTTCTAAAATGTTTAGCTTTCCAACGATATATTAGTTCTTATCTTAAAAAAAAAAAAAAAAATAATATATATATATATATATATATATATATATATATATATATATATATTAAAAAATACTTTTGCACTTTTCTCTTTCAGTTGATTAAAAAATCCATCCAAGTTATATGTTTGGCGGTTTTTTATCACTGCAAACAACATGAAAAGGTTAATTTTTTCGAGTCTACAAAATTAAAAATACTTTAGGGATCACTGGTAGGAGGGTGGCTAGCATAACAGCCTCCTATGGCAAAGGTCACGGGTTCAAACCCGCTGGTGGTCCTAGCTCCCATTAAAAAATCCTTAGTTATCCCGTCCTTCGGAGGGGACGTTAAAATGTGGTCCCAAGCCTGTGCGATGTCAGGTACTCGTTAAAGATCCCTCTCCTAATTAAACCTGGACAGGCAAAATTTAGGACTCCCGATGTAATGTAGCATCGTCCGATTAGCCCCGGTAGCATAAAGCGATGTTTAATAAACAAACAATAAAATATTTGTTCCGAAGAGGGTGTCGTTTGGGAATGGTAAAGGTTACAGAACGAGGAATTAGGGAGCCTGTGCCCCGTCAGTACAATTGAGTTTACAGTATCATGGCGCAAAGTGGAAAATATGACCGATTTAGGTGGACAAAATTCTGGAAATTGTCTACATTTAACCTTTGTGGTCCCAGATTACGAAAAAAAAAAGATTTTTTTTAAAAAACTGATTAATGTTTTGACACGATTGGCGAGCGCATAGAGGTCAAAAATCAAATGTAAAATCTAAAACTTCCCTACATTTTACGTTTGAAGCCCCAGAATATGGGAAAAATAATATCGGGTAGTTTCACATGAAATGTCCGTTTTTATAGTTTCTGAAATACATAAAGGATTTTGCAGGGCTCTGTTGTTTTCTCCCGAATGTTAACATATTTAAAGTAAACAGTTACTAATCCTCTACCTTTGTATTATAAACATTAGCTTCCCAATCAATTACCTACTTCTTAGTATACCTCCAAATATGAAATATATAATATTTTGAGGATATAATATAATATCCTGAGGCCGCTAGAAATATTTGCAAGGCGTTTGGGGAAGGGAGTGTTAATGAACGGACCATTCGCCGTTGGTTTGCTAAGTTTTCAGCTGGGGATACCGACTTGGAATACTTGCCCCGAGGAAGACCTCCGTCCGTAATAGACAACGATGTCCTCAAACATACAGTTGAAGGAACCCCCACCAAACAGTTAAAGGACTCTCAGCACAACTAAATGCAAGTGCATCTACCGTTTCCAGACATTTAAAGTGTATTGGGAAAGTAAAAAAGCTCGATACATGGGTACCTCATGATCTTACTGATGCCGCTCAGTTTCAAAACATACTGTGCGAAAATTGAAAGAACTGGGCTACGAAGTTTTTCCGCACCCACCATATTCTCCTGACTTGTCTCCAACAGATTACCACCTGTTCAGGAATTTAGACAACTTCGTCAAAGGAAAACTTTTTGAAAATGATGATCAAGTGAAAAGTGCGTTTTCAGATTTTGTTTCACTTCAAAGCTCAGAGTTTTTCAGTTTGGGGATAAAAAAGTTGGTGTCACGTTTGGAAAATTGTGTAGAAAAAGAAGATAAATACTTCGAATAAAGTTATCTTGTTTTCATATCGTATTTTTAGTAAAAATCCTTTACCTTGAAAACGGACATTTCATGTGACACAACCCAATAGTATCTGTTCTCACAATATGACGAGGCATTTATGAGAAACCCTTTTTATACGTATGTTAATTATATATATGCGTATATGTTTCCTTATTTCTTTTCTCTAAAGAACTATACTTTTTGTTCTAGTGCTGGTTCCCTTATCATCGACAGTAATACCGCTTCCCATTTACAAGGTTGGCTACTCTCTCAATACCAAAGGGAAAGAAATCTACGATGATGAAGGAAAGCTGATTACATGTAAGTTCAATTCCATTTTTTTTTTAATTTATCATTAATATTTAGTATTTTAATAACCTTGGTATTTTTTTTTTTTTAAACTTCTTTATTTAAATCAAAATACAGACATATTACAGTGCAAGTAGAAGTCAGTGTGTGGGAAAGGAGTTCACCTGCGGCAATTCAATAAAAACACAATAACAAATAGTAACAGTACACAGTATGATACAATACAATACTTAAATAATATAACAAAATTTTTATAAAGAAACAGTAACACACTACACAGCAAAAAACAATATAATACATAAGGAATATAAAAATACAATTATATTCATACACGGTACACAGTATGAAGCAATAATTGACCAAGCTCAAAAGCTATAAGGAATACATATACATATATACAAGATATAAAATTAAGGCATGCAAATATAAAATTGAATTGCATAATACCTAATTAATACAAAAACAATTATAAGAAACAGTTAAACAGTACACAGAAATAAACAGTAATTGACTAAACCAAAAGCAATAAAGAATAAAAATTCATATATACAAGATATAAAATTAAGGCAAGTAAATACACGATTGAATTACATAATAAGCAATATAAAGAAACATAACATAGTACTCAGTAAGAAATTGACAAAATCAAAAGGCAATAAAGAATACATATACTTGTATACAGGATAAATATCAGAATGAGTAAGGCAGGCTGGCATTAATTTATTTGATTTAAATTATTTCAATTATTTAATTGATTTTAATAATTTCTTTTGTACAATATAAGAATAACTTACCTGTTTTCCGATCGTAGAATCGAGCTATGTTAAAACTGTCGAAACAACCTCAGGGTTTTTTTTATGTATTTTTTAATTCTATCCAGCAGTGATTGGTTAGTTTTTGTTGAAAATTTTTGTTCATTTCTAGATTGTTATAAATGACGTTTGATTTGAAAGTTATAGTGGACTGAAAATGTTTATTACAGCTTTTACTTACAAAGAGAGGACAAAGGAAATGGATAGCTGATTATGAAAATTATTTGCGTAATCCTTTTTTTTTTATACGGTATTCAAAATATCCAGGGATATGGTTTTCCAACTAAATCAAATTTTATGAAAGGAAAAACAAATACTTCACAACTATAAATGTTGCCACGTTAGCTGAAAAGGATGTGATAAAAACATTTATAACATTAAAAAAAAAAAAAAAAAAAAAAAAAAAAAAAAAAAAAAAAATAATATATATATATAATTCAAAATTTCATTAAATACACACTCCAGTAAATTAGTGGGAAAAATTAAACAATAAAATTATGAAAATGTAGAGAAACTCCCCATTGGCAGCACTTCAATGTTACAAAATATGAACAAAACACAGGTTTTTTGCATATCACGTTGTTTCCAACCATATATAAAGCAAATCGCATAGTTTTTTTTTTTTTTTCTTTGCCACAACTATTTTTCTGAAGAAACAAAGGGTATAGCCGGGTAAGTATGGTGAATCTGCCCCCGTTCTTTTTTTACTCAAACTTGGAGGATCTGTTTGATGTCAAATAAATAAATATTTTGTTTACTTTTTAATTCAAACGGTTTTTGAAATATTTTTAAAAACATATTTTTTCGATTTTATTATTTATTTAATAGTAAAATTTGAAATGAATTAAGGATAATTTTTCTCTGATTCTTTGGCGTCATTTTGCATATTATGTTGTTTCCAACCACAGTTAAAGCAAATCGCGTAGTTAATTCTTCATTTCTTTTAATATTATGTATTTTGAGTTAAAATATAATTTTCTACACATTTTTCAATAATCTAAATACAATAAGTTTCTAATTCAAAATTCGTGAGTGATTCCTTTCAAAAAGGTAATATAATAATTATATATTCTATATATATATATATATATAATATATATATATATATATATAAATATATGAGAGAGAGAGAGAGAGAGAGAGAGAGATTTTCATTTATCTACTAAAATTTGGGTTTTCGCTTAAGAATCATGATTATTTAATTTTTTCAAATCGTTGACTTTTGGAAAATGATTTTTTAGTTCTTCAGCTACAACCGATTTCGAGTTAAAAAAAAAACAGATCTTGTTGTAGTATTTGGAAATTAGTTATGATGGCTTTTTAAGATTGTGACACCACCGAACTTTGCCACAAAATGTCTTTTATATCCCTCTGTACTCAAGAATATTTTCTAATTTTTTGAAGTGGTGGAACAATATGAAAAAAATAAAATAAAAACTCATTTTTTTCTGAAACCTTTCGTTTTAAAAAAACTTATTGCTTTTAGATTATTGAAAAAATTTGTAGAAAATTATTTTTTAACTCAAAATACACACTAGCTTGAGAAAACCATAGGAAAATACCTGAACAAGCGATATCTTAGAGGAAATGATAGTGGCTAAATATATGGCGTTATAGAGCGCTTGCCTAGCGTTAGCCAGTTAAGTTTTTTCATAGTGTTTCACCCCTTCAAAAAATTCAAAACAATACCTGTGTATAGAGAAGTATAAAAGACAGTTTCAGAAAAAAATTTGTGATGAACACCCTTCGAAAAGATTTTAAAAAATATACTTTTATTGTCTTTCTTCCGCTAAAAATCGGCTTTTTGTTTAAGAATCATTATCATATCATTTTTTCAAGTCTTTGACTCCTAAGAATCAGGTAAAAAATCATCATTAATTAATTTCAAATTTTACTATTACAAAAATTATAAAGTCGAAAAAAGAGGTTTTTTTTTTTTTTTTAAATCTGGAAAACCGTTTGAATTAAAAAGCTAAAAATTTAGGTAAATTATTTTTATTTGACATTAAACTGATCCCCAAAGTTTGAGTCAAAAAAGCCTCGGTGGCAGATTTACCATTCTTTCCCGGCTATACCCTTTGTGTCCCCCCAAAAACTTAATTGTATAAAAATAAAACTGCAGGACTTTTTGCCACGCTTTTACACGAACAAATTTGTGTACCCGAATAAACAAACCTAATTTTGTTAATGATTTAATTACATTTATTGAAGTGCTACCACTGGGTAGCTTCTTCACGGGTCTATTCATGCCTATTATTGTATCATCTATTTTACTTATTGTATTTGTAAATACAGTTGTAAAAAATCAATAAAATATGATTTAAAAAAAAACATTTTTTTTTTTTATACGGATCTGGAAGATATTTCAATAGATGTTTGGAGGTTTAAGAATCTGCTCGGAGTTATAAGAAAAATATTAATTGTATTGTTAAAGGTTATTTTTAAACAGTTATTAATCCATTGTATGCATCTTTTTTGAGTAAATCAAATCCGCCATCAGTTTTAGTAAACAAGTCATTTAGACTAGTACAACCAATGATCTAAACACATTTTTAGAATCTATTTACCAAAACGCAATTATTTTTTGGTGTTCTTATTTTTCCTCTAATAAACCTCTTGAAAAAAAAAAAAATGTGTTTTGCTATGAAAAAAGGTCAGCATCCCATTCCATCATTTAAAATGAAGTAAATTGAGGAAAAAACGTCGATGGGTATTAGTATAAAATAATTATGAACATAGTATTAATTAGTTACTGTAAAAAATATTACATTATTCCTTGAAAATCATTCTCACCTCGTCAAATGATTATATGACAATAGCCTGGGAAGATTTTGTCAAGGTCACAGGTCTCTTTATATTATAATGATATTTTTGAAAAAATATGAGCAACAAATATTTCATGTATGTAATTTTATATAAGTTCACTGATTTTAATTCTTTAGAATATTTTTATCGTTTCAGTTTCTTTTATTACTTTTTAGCAAATATAAGACAATATTTTGTATTTATGAATTTAATTTTACTTTCTGCAAAGAGTGCTGTCAATGGGCAGTTTCTCTTCATTTTTTTGAACATGATGATCAAGTGAAAAGTGCGTTTTCAGATTTTGTTTCACTTCAAAGCTCAGAGTTTTTCAGTTCGGGGATAAAAAAGTTGGTGTCACGTTTGGAAAAATTTGTAGAAAAAGAAGGTAAACTACTTCGAATAAAATTATCTTGTTTTCATATCGTATTTTTAATAAAAATCCTTTACCTTGAAAACGGACATTTCATGTGACACAACCCAATAGTAAAACCTAATGTTTGGAATACGATACGGTGGTCGATTTGAATCGAAAAAGTTAGGATGGATTTTAACTTAGGATGGAGTTCAGATGTTCTAAAACAAACCATTTTTAGATTAAGACGGAAATAGGGATTTGCTTTGAAGATAATTTTAAAGGAGTTCGGAAACTAGGTATGGCAGAAATGAGCATTTATAATTATGAGTTTTAGGATATTTTTAAAATCATATCCTGGTGTTCTTTGAAAGGTAGTTTGGATTTTCTCATCACTGTCCTCAGTTTTCTTTTCCTTCAATACTTCTAACATATATATTTGGCCGTTTCACAAAATAAGTTTATTGATGTAATTTTTATATACTTTTAAACCTCAAAACGTTTCAGCCTCTAGGGCCATTTTCAAGCATCTGTAAAAATTAAATTTTTATGGCGTTTCTACACTTTTTACATCTAATTTCACATTTAAATTAATTACTTTATTAATCGTGTCTTAAAAAAAAAAAAAAAATGATTACCTACCATGCATACTGCTGATGAAGCGTTGTAAGAATATATATATATTTTTTTTAAATACACGATTAATAAAATAATTAATTTAAATGTTGAAATTAGAAGTGAAAATTGTAGGAATGCCATAAACATTTAATTGTTACAGATCCCTGAAAATGGCCCTAGACGCTGAAACGTTGTAAGGTGTAAAAGTATATAAAAAAAGAATATATCAATAAACTTCTTTTGTGTATTGGCCAAATATATATCTTACAAATAATTTGCATATTTTGATTGGTGGACGTCTTTTTTAACGTTCCGGTATTTTTGCTGTCTGATCCTGACTGGATTTGAGATTGAGTAAGCAGTCATAGTTTTCAAAATCGCAATGATGGACAAAATTCTCTTTTGGAGGAGCTCTTTATTGGCCATTCCTTAGAGGATTAGGCTGATCTAAAATAATTATAATTCTCTATTACCAGTCTAAAGGCTTGGCTATAAGAAGCTAAAAAGATGAGAAAAAGCTTCCAATAGTCGAGGGAATGATCCTGTAAAAGATGTATGAACCTATAAAAGTTAGCAAAGCATGGAGAAGACGCAGTAACCTAGAACATTAAAGCTCATCAAAAGCCCAGATGTCAAGCTCGGGCAGGTTATGGAGCAACAATAGAGGATATTTCAATTCCCATGAAGATTCCCAACGAAGAAATCCATGGCTGAAGAAGAGTGGGGAGGTCATACTTCAGGTGGATGGAGGCTGTCACAGAAGATGCCAGGACTCAACTCAGCGTTAGGGACTGAAGAAATGCTGCGTGAAATTGAGCCAACTGGCGGAGGCTACTGGAGGCTCAGACTTATGATGATGGTGATTATCAATCTAAAATAATTGGCTCTTGATCTTATTGTATCTATATGATGCAAAACGATGTGTCATTTTAATTCGATTGTTTGAGATTTTTTTTAAAATAATATTTGTTCCTTAAATAATGAATCATGAATATTATAAGAAAGCAGTACACAGAGGGACTGTATCAATCTAACTATTAACGTGAAACGCTTGATTAATGAATGAATAAAGCCTTTATTGCAAGGATAACATTTAAATTATAATATTTACTTTTAGTTCTAATATAAGTGAAAAAAAAATATAATGCTAAGTGAAAAATAATAATAATGTATATACTTGATAAATGAAAAAAAAAAAAAACTAAATAATTAATGTTCCTTAATTGATAACGATATTTACAATATGTTATCCCTACAGAACTCTCCTTACGGAGGTGATGGTCTAACTTCCCCGGTGACCAACCCTATTGGGAAGTGTAGTTGGCCATTTCTTTCCAAAGGTTTTCCACTTATCCTTATCTCTCGCTGTTGGCATCCAATTAGTTCCGACAACTAGCTTCAGGATATCTCTCCATCGTCTACATTGTCTACCTCTTCTTCTCTCCAGGTTGTAGGGAATCCATTCAGTAACACTCAGCGACCATCTTCCATCTTGAATCCTGGCCAGATGACCTGCCCATTTCCATTTAATTTTCCTTATTATTTCTTTGATGTCGCCTATCCCAGATTCCTTACGCATAGTAAGGCTTTTGATTTTGTCTCTCTTCCTGTAGTGCAACATGCTTCTTAGGATAGAGTTTTGCCATACGCTTATCCTTGATTCCTCCTCCTTTGTTAATGCCCATGTTTGACATCCATATGTAATTGAAGGGAGAACGCAGCTTTCAAACATTACTTTCTTAGCTTCTAAACTAAAGTTTCCCTTCATTACTTCTTTTAGGAGCCAGTATTTTTTCCATCTCATCGTTATTCTTCTTTGCACTTCTTTTGCCATCCGGTTATGAAAAGATACGAGCTGTCCAAGGTAGGCGAATTCGTCTACATACCCTAACGCTACATTATTAATTCTTTTTTCCTTCTTTGTACTTTTCGTCATCAGTACCGTTTTAGAATAGTTTGGGACCAGACCCGCTTCTGCGCTGTGGATTAGGATTAGAAACAGCTTGATATTCTTACCTAAATGGTGTAAGAATGAGGTAAGAGTCTATTAGAAGCTTGTAGACCGTGCGTGTAATGTGTTGTCCGTGTCGTCTATAACTGATATAGTCACGTATTTCAAAATAAGAGCTTGTGTGAAATGCTTTTGTTAGGTAATATCCATAATATCCATGAAGAAGCAAGTGGAGTTCGTCTTGGTCGTTATGTAGGCCATTTTCGTTGATAAAACGATCGCTTGGGATTTGTCCTCAGTTGGAGAGAACAGGGTTTGTACCAAGTGTCACACATTCGTGAAAAGCAAGTAGTTAGTATGATTCTCATTAAATAGTATTTTGAAGGGGGAGGAAGGATTGCTTGTATTTGAGTGATATCTATTGAGAAGGGGGTTATACGGAAATATTGGTATACTTTAACAGATCTTTGGAATGGGCTTGAACAGTAACATAAAAAAACTCCCTTAAAATAAATGAATAAATAAGAAGAAAATAAACTTATTTTACATATTTACAAATTGACAAAATATTTATTAATGATTTCGGATGAGTCATCCTTACAATATTTTTTTTAAATTTATTTATTGAGATATATTACTATTTGTTACAAAATGAACAGTAGTAATAGTGATATGTTACCACATTCATACAATATATACAGAAAATAATAATAATAGTCAAATTACATAAAATAGAAAATAAATAAATTCATATATATACAATGAAATAATAATAAATAAAAAAAACAAATCAAAAGAACAACCTATAATTCAGATAAATAAAAAGTTGGCATATAAATAAACATCATAGAAACAATCATAACTATAAACTATATATACAACTGCTAAAGGGACTCTAGACTGCGCCTTTCCCTCTACTTGTGGGGCGCTGTGGGAGTTAGGGCGCTGTAGCCACAAACATACCGTACATGAGTGGAGGATCTGACCAGTGTCAGAACTTCAATTTAAATGTTTACAATACGTATCGCGGCCACTGCCGTTTCAATCTTCGAGGAGGATTGTAGGGATGGGTGGTGCTGGATAGGGATTGTGCTAGAGAGTTAGGATGATGAGTAAGGTTGTGATGAAATTTGGAGAATTTGGATGGTACCAGGTCTAAAACAAATGGAATATTAAGGTCATGGTGTAGGGTACAGTTGGTAACTTAATAAGGAGCATTAACTATTGTTCGGAGGACTTTGGATTGGAAGGGTTGGATGCGTTTGATGTTAGAATGTTTAGCTGTCCCCCACAGTTTAAGTCCGTAGGTCCGGAGGAATAGGAAGTGTGTGTCAGGTGATGGCACAACTGAACATTCATCGTACATTGATTTCCTTACATCAACAAAATGTTTTTTGTAATTATAATTCGTTAGCCTAATGACTTATATGTGACAAATTAAAATTGAATTTATAGTACAGTTATAGGAAAAATATACAAAAAATCTATACATAATAAAAAGTAGTCAAATGCTCTATTCACTAAGAAAATGTTTAAACTTCGTCATTTACTACTTAGAAACTATAAAGTATTTTCCGTTAAAGTAAACACATGTAGGATAAAAGATATTTTCCTTTACATTTCTTTCCTCGTTTTCATATACCTTATAATTCCACATTTGTAACAAAATCTCAGAATAATGTCGTTTTTTCCTGTCATTTTTACTTTCACTTACTATAAATAGTAAGGGAAAGTATTGCTATCGTGAAAATTTTCGAATTCCAGTTTTCAACGGAAATACACATTTTAGGGTCCCCTGAGTCCAAATAACCAAGTCCCGCAAAAAGGTCAGTGTGTGTGTGTGTGTGGTAACTCCGGGACAGAAACGGTAAGTCCTATAAAACTGAAATTTCATATTTAAGACAAATATACGCCCGAGACGTTACAAAACCTTTTTCATCAAAATGAGCTTACCAGAAGAGCCACTTTATACCATGCATTTTGCACCTTTTTTAAGATTTTCTCAAAAACGGTTCCGACGATTTGGATTAAACTCGCTATATCGATGTAAAATTTAATGGCCTTTAATATCATGTGTGTTTCATTCTGATTAAAATGGCCTAACAGGGCTTTAATGCCGATATTTTCTTCCTCTAAAGTACCTTTAATTTTGTCGATGCTATAAAAATAACTATATTATCTTGTTACCACTGATGAAAAACAGCTAAATATGCAAGTTAAGCGAATGCGGTGAACAACTGAGGAGAAAAGTGCAAAAACATTTTTCTTTTTCTTTTTTTTTTTTTTTTTTTATGAAATCTTTGTGTTTTGAACCTAAAAATAGGAATATAGGTGTATAATATACCGTTGGAGACCTTAGGATTTTAGAAAAAATATTATCTAATACACGGATTTGTAAAGGTTAATGGGGAGTTATGAAAAGCCGATAAAACTAACTAATTGTTGTATATTAAAATAATATACTAGATAATAGATTTTTTAATAAACACATGTTTCTATTGAAATTCAATTTAATTAATTCTTTAACAATTTATTTTTCTTTTTAAATGTATTTAAAAATTCTTAAATTGATTTTAACAAGAAGGTAAATGAAAGTTGTGTGTTGCGCTAACCAATTTTTCTTTTATTTTATTTTTTTCCTTCATTGAGTATTAAAGGATAGTCTCAGGTATGGATTTGATTTCTTAATATATGGAATATCTGTTGAGTAGAAATTAAAAGTTTAAATCTTCTTTTGTGGTAGATATTTGTTAAATGAAGAAATATTTAATATCAAAACTTAAAATGTCAATTAAGGTCCAAGAAAAGGATAGATTTACATTTCTAAAGTACTTCAAACAGTCTCTTTATGAAACTTGATCATTAAATCAGTTAATATGCAATGTTTGTTTTTTTTTACCTATATATGAAATAGATAGTAAGGGAAAGAATTGCGATCGTGAAAATTTTCGAATTCAACTTTTCACCGGAAATATCAACCTGAGTACAAATGACCAAGTCCCACAAAAAGATCTTTGTGTGTGTGTCCGTGTGTGGTAAGCCTAGCGCAAAAACTAAAAGCCGTGCAAAACTGAAATTTCATATTTAAGACAACTATACGCTTGTCTAGTGTGTTGTATTAAAGGAGAAAACTGAAAAAATATTTTTTCAATGCAAGTTTTTGTTTTTGAACATCGAACATCCAGGGGCACCTGAGGTTTGATTAGCAGTAATATCTTCAAGCCTCGGTTGCCATTACTTCGTCCCCAAATTTCATGAAATCATTTAATATATTTTTTGGTTTATTATTTTTAATAATGAACCTTTGTATCGACCAAAAAAGAAAAAGAAATATTACTCCCCTTCAAAATTTGATTGATACGTTTCAAGATGCGTAGATCCTTTTGTCCGCCGTCCGTCGTCCGCGGCGTTTCTCCGGAACTGCTTGACCAATTTTTTTAAAATTCTTAAAACTATGAAATTGAATAGGGTTTGATATCATATGGGTTTCATTCTGATTAAAATAGTCTGACAGGACTTAATTGCCGATAATTTTCAATTTTCTTCCTTTTTTAGCATTTATAAACAATGTATAAGTTAAATGAATTACATAGCTAACTAAAGTAGAACAGAGAAAAAAAAAATTTTTATAGCAAATTTTTTGCTTCTGAACATAATAACACTGATATAGGTGTATGTATCTTATAGAATAACTTGTAAAAGTTAATGGAGAGTGATGAAAAGCGGATAAAACTTACTGATTGTCATAGATAATAATATAAGAGATTATTTAGTAAACACAACACTATCGAAACACCAAAAATTCGAAACAAATTTTTGGAAATTCATATACAAAAAAGAACTTCTCAAGATGGAAATATTTACAGGAAGTAGGACTATGACTAAGCTATAAGAGACAAAATAATTGAAAGTGAGTCATTTCCTTTATTTACTTTTATCTCGTTTTTTAATTATTTTCGAGAATTTTTTTAACAACTTTTTTCACTATTTAGGTAATGAGTTTTGGGGACAAAAAATACAAAGCATGTCCTTATCTTATTTTTAATTTTTGAATTTATTTGATATCTAAAAAAATACAAGGATTAGAAAGATTTTCACAACACATGTTTTCACCCGCGAAGCTGACTTAAAACGGCTGCAATACTAAAAGTTTCAGCCAGGAATTTTTTGTATTTATAGTTTTATATTCGCGAAAGAATAGAGAACGACTGGTCAAAAAATCACGAAAATCAAAAATGTCAAGCTGCAAAATTAATGAAAATTGGACGATTTCAAATTGATTGACCCATGTGAGAAATCGTAAGGAAAAATTTATTTTGAAAAAAATAATGTAATTGGTTTATTTGGCTTGAAATTACCCGGATTTCCTCCTGATAAATGATTCAAGTAAGAAACTGCTATAAGTAACCTTTGGTATTTCTCTATTATCTATCTCCTCGTGTTTCACTGCATTATCATATGACTGTCCGATGACTAACCCTGCTTCATTAGCCAGATATTTCTGCCTCTCAGAATACATTTCTTTCTTTCGTTGTTCGGGCCGGAATGTGTATATATTTTATAATTAATTTACATACATATGTCATATTATTTATTTTGTATAAAGTCACTACTTTTCAATAATTATTGTTCTATTGGGTTACGGTTTTCCTCATTACAGTAACCCTGCAATGGGTGCATTTATTTCTACGCGTACCATCTTGCGATACAACGCGTATTTTTATTACATAATATAAATTATGTTACAGAGCATTAAGTTACATAAAAAATTAAATAAGTCAAATAAAACTAGTAAATATAAACTTATAAATTAATCGTTTGTTGTAACAAATTAACAAAATAATACTAACTAATTGACTAAACAAAGAAACCAGTAACAAATAATAAATAATTCATTTGTTATAAATACTTAACGAAATAATAAAAACTAACTAACCAATTGATTAGTGTTAATAACAGTGAAATTAAATTAAATAAAATTAATAACGAGTTATTGCCTGTTTCTATTTCTCTAATTCTGCATAGTCCACCCGGTCCACAAATTCATAAAATTTTGAAAAATATTTTGTAAGGAGGTCACACTTCGAAGGCGGCCATTGGTCTCCGTTTAGTAGGACTGTTGAGATCAGTTTGTGTCTATGTTTGTCCAGTTTACTGCAATCGAATAAAAGATGGTCGTATGTCTGTTCGCTTTTACCGTCACATTTACAGATTTTGTCGTCAGTTAGTTTGAATCGAAATAAATAGCTTCTGGCTCCTCCATGTCCCGTCAGGAATTGTGTCAGTTTGTAGGAAATTTTTTTAAGTTTAGTTCGATCGTCAATTGTTTTTATGTAGTCATAGGTGTGTCTACCTTTTGTTGAGATGGCCCATTTCGTATTCCATTTCTGCCTTGTTTTCATTGACAGAAAGTGTTTGATGGCGCTGATCGGTGCCTTGTCGTATGCTATCGGGAGAGCGGTGTCTCTTGCCGCCGCTTTAGCCGCTTCATCCGCTAGTTCGTTCCCAACAACGCCAACATGGGCTTTAACCCACTTAAAGCTGATGTTCATACCTTCATTATGACAAACTATTAGTCCATGTCTGATTTCCTCTAAGAGCCCTTCGTGTATGTTCATGTTCCTTAATTTCGATAGTGTTGTTTGACTGTCTGTCTGGATACAGAAGTTAGAGGTATAATGAGAATTTTTTATGTAGAGTACAGCCTGTAATAGTGCATACATTTCTGCCTGATTGTTTGAGCAATAAGGGCCTAACCTAAATCGCGCTGAATGCACCAGCTGCTGTCCTTCAAAAGCAAGGAAGGCAGCTCCTACCTTGTCTTGATCCTTGCTACCGTCAGTGTAAATGTTGATGCCGCTATTCGGGCTGGTGTCTGTAATGTTAGGCTTCGAAATATCTTTTTGGTGAATCCAAAGTTTACACGGAATTTTGTGTTCAAATTCATGAATCGGAAAGCTTAATAGATTTTTGCCTAATGTTATAATTTCGAATTTATTTAGTATTTCATCGGAAAGTATGGAAATAGGGGTAATGTTAGCGAGAAGGCAAGATGCGTCATATGAAATAGTTTTGTATCCTTTAATAATTTTGATAGCTATCATTCTTTGAACTGATTCTAGTTTTTTTAAGTTCTTTTTGTGAGAAAGTCCTTTATGCCAAACTTCTATTGCGTATGTCATAGTTGGCTGAATAGCAGCTTTGTAAATTGTTGACAATACTTCGGAGTTCTATTGGGTTGTGTCACATGAAATGTCCGTTTTCAAGGTAAAGGATTTTTATTAAAAATACGATATGAAAACAAGATAATTTTATTCCAAGTATTTACCTTCTTTTTCTGCACATTTTTCCCAACGTGACACCAACTTTTTTATCCACGAACTGAAAAACTCTGAGCTTTGAAGTGAAACAAAATCTGAAAACGCACTTTTCACTTGATCATCATTTTCAAAATGTTTTCCTTTGACGAAGTTGTCTAAATTCCTGAAAAGATGGTAATCTGTTGGAGACAAGTCAGGAGAATATGGTGGGTGCGGAAGAACTTCGTAGCCCAGTTTTTTTCAATTTTTGCACGGTATGTTTTGAAACATGGGGTCTTGCTGCCGCTCAGTGAGATCATGAGGTACCCATGTATCGAGTTTTTTTACTTTCCCAATACACTTTAAATGTCTGGAAACGTTAGATGTACTGGCATTTAGTTGTGCTGAGAGTCCTTTAACTGTTTGGTAGGGGTTTCCTTCTACTGTATGTTTGAGGACATCGTTGTCATCAATGGCCGAGTTTAAACTCGTACAAAAATATTACTCGAAAATCGCGTGTTTCCATGTTCATATTTGGAGGTATGCTAAAAAGTGGGTAATTGATTGGGAAGCTAATGTTTATAATACAAAAGTAGAGGATTAGTAACTGTTTACTTCAAATATGTAAACATTCGGAAGAAAACAACAGAGACCTGAAAAATCCTTTATGTATTTCAGAAACTATAAAAACGGACATTTCATGTGAAACAACAGAATACATTGAACATTTTCATTCTATTGTAATAACTCTGTTCTTTACAATTAAGTATATTTTTATTATGTATACACTTTTCTTTAGATTTAGTCCTTTTTTATAAATTATCAATTCTATCGTTAAATTAAAATGTCACATATTTCAACTTTAAATATATTATTTGGAAGGAAGGAATCCGGCGGTATGTTTATATCCAAATTAGTCTGTTTCCGCATTAGCAATACGGAGACTTGTCTTTCTCGCCAGTTGTTTTTTGACGCTCACAAACACAGGAGTACCCTACGGTCTCCATTCTAATATTCCCTATGGATTATTTTTTCTCATTCGCTCTATACGAGTCCATGCCTCACTACCAGCAGTCGCTCTGAACAAGTACAGCTGCCATCAAATTTCCAACAGAATCACACTGAACTCTTAAGTATCCTTTTCTTTTGTGTTAGTTTTAAGTTTTTCGTTAATCAGTTTTTTCAGTTTTATTAAATTTTAATCGCAATTTTCTGCATGCAGTATATTTTCATTTTGTTTTGTAACCTCGTTTTTTTCCCCTAATATGAACCTCTAATTTTCTGTTCATTTTGTTTACCTTTTATTTACTGTTTATCTAATTTATTTTATATTTCAATTTTATGTCACACAATGCAATCCGGCAGAATTTTTAATTACATCTTTCTATTCGAAGTCTCTAACATTGAAACAGATTGGTGGATGAAACATTCGTAGAACTGTGAGGAGTATAAATCGAGCTATTTTTATTATTTTATCTTTCCTACCATGTGTTCATTTCGATTCTGAACTTTTTTTCTTCTTCTAATTTTAGTCATTCTTGCTTCTTTTGCTTGTAATAATAGTATGCCCGTAATGAGGGAAGTTAAGGTAGGTCGCCCGACCGTGACGGCACAAAAGGAACTTTCTAGCGAGAGTAATCAACTCAGGTGGCGGGCGTTGCAGCCTCCTTACGAATAGTCTCGTTCTCTCTGCCTGCGAGGAAAGTGAGAGAGGACGGAAACGTTCCTTAACACGTTAGTGATTGTCAAGATAGAATAATTTTAATTTATTGAGAAATATGAGTACGCCACGTATATACATCTCTATAGTGATAATATATTTCTATCGGTCATTGTAACTAAAATTGGAATTCTAATGTAATGGAAAGTATGACAGTTCCAACAAGTCAAAAAACATTTCTTACAAATACTCACAAGTCACGGCTCATTTCAATGTTGAAAGAAAAATTTTCTGCTGAAAATATATTGGTAAAACAAGATAATAATGATGTTGATGTATTGATAATTGAAACAGCAATAGAGCAATTCAATTTGACAAATACAAGTATTGTTGTTGGTGAAGATGTAGACTTAATCGTATTACTCACTTCTCGAACTGCAACTGAAAAAAATATTTTCTTCTTAAAATCAGAAAAGCTCAACATCAATCGGAAATTTATTCATGAAAAAGTTTATCTACTTTCGCAAAGTGTCAAAATCGTGTACTATTTTTACACGCAATAACTGGTTGTGATACGACATCTGCATTTTACAGGAGGGGTAAAATACAAGTTTATCAAAATGTTTAAAAAACAAAATTTAGTTCAATGTGCTGAATTTTTACATATATTAATTTGACTCGAAAAGAAATTATCACTAAAGGCATTAGCTTTCTTCTTTCTATGTACGGAGCTCCTAAAAAAACTACTTGCTTAGATATGCATGTTTCGTTAAAAATACCAAAGGTAAAAAATTGTATTTTACAATTAGCGTCTTCCTCCAACCTCAGTTGCTGCTCATCAACATCTTTTTCGGGTGTATTACCAAGTTCAAGTGTGGCTTGGTTATCAGCTAGACCCCACAGACTAGGTTGGAAGTTGGTAAACAATTCATTAGAACCAGTCCAAACTTTTTTTCCACCTGCGCCGGAAAAACTGCTGAACACGATTTTTGCAACTGCAAAAAAAAGGTGCAGTGCTAAATGTGGTTGCAAAAAAGTCGGTCTATTTTGTTCTCTGGCTTGTACACATTGTCAAGGCCGGTCGTACTCTAATATTGAATCACCAACAATGGAGGATCCGTTTGATTCCAACGAGAGACCTACGATACATGCCTATTAACGCAGTTTGTATGCACTCAACGACGATGAGGAAGATCAAGAACAATAATTTGAAAGTTACGACTCGGACGATTAAATTTGGCTCCTTTTTTTAAAACTTATATTGCTTTTATCTTTTCGATCTCTGCTTATAATTATTATTTTGCAATAGTTTCAAATTAAACCGGATCACACGTGACCCGTGAAATAGGCATATTGGGAAACCAGGTTAAAAAAAAACGCGCTAAGTACACTACCTCAGAGTAGAGGTGCTGTGGGAAACGTGTGCATATTATGGTGATTACAACTTTTTGAATCGTTATATTTTATAAACGGTGGCTCCTAGGAAAAAAAGTATTGAAACATTATTAGTAGATAATTTTATGATCTACAATTTTTGCATGACGTACTTTTGTGATAAAACCTACCGTTTTGCTGAAAATAGCGAATACTTATTTTTTTTTTACCTTTGACCTTGAATAACACTGTTTCCATTCAGGGGAAAGATGGGAACTTTCAAATTTATGTACCTTCGAATGTCTAAATTTACCGGACTATTATATTTTTACCTACAACAATCGGTTTAATTCGCTTTTTTTTATTTTTTTCTAAATTCTTTAGCTTTCCAACGGTATATTATACATTTATATTACTGTCTGTTTACTGTTCATAAGACAAAAATTACGTCAAAAATATTTTTGCACTTTTCTCCTTTAGTTGGATATCTGGTCCAATGCTGAGCAATGTCCTTAGGGTTGTTTTCATCTTGCCGTTCAATGTGGCTTGCCCGTCTGAGTCTTGCTATCTTTATGTGCTTTACCACATCCGTCTCCTTATATAAGTTTGCCAGTTCGTGATTATGCCTTATTCGCAACTTATTTTTCTCTTTGGCAGGGTCATACATCTTTCGAAGAATATTCCTTTCGAAATCTTGCAGTTTTCACTCGTTGGCCTTGTCCGTCGTCCATGTTTATATTAAAACCGGTCAGGAGAGTGTAAGTTAATAATGAGACGGGACTCTGCTAGGGAAAATCGTATTTTCTTAGTAGACCTACCAAAAACATAACTATGTATAGGAGCAGTTTTATTGAGGTATCCAATTACTTACTGGGATATCTTAGTAAATATTGTGACACAAATTATGTGGGTTTGTCGCCTCTTTAAATGTATATAAGATGAGGAAGATGGTTGGGGGTGCGGTAATCAGAAAGGAACGCACATTGAAAAGTAGTACTTATTTTAGTTTGTGAGTTTGGAAAAAAAAAAAATATTCTTGTTGTTCAGTTTTATGTTAAGTTCTTTAATATATACTAGCTATGTTCTTTTTTTATATATTACCGTTAAATATCACTTGAAAATTGTTCATATTTAAAAAATTTAGCTGTTCACATATTGTTCTTTCAACATATACTCATTTGCTTATTTTCTATTTAAATATTGTTATAACCGAAAGAATGTTATAATAGAATAGAAATATTACAATATGATAAAAGAAATATTATCATCTTAATTTTGTTTACTTCCATCTTATTATCATTTTACATTAAATTTATCTTTGTTTCCATATTATATCACTGTCATCATATCATTATTATATACCTAACCTATTATTAAGTTTATAATTACATTGGTTGTTATCTTGTTTCTCTTAACCCTAATGAAGCCCACAATGCAGGCCGAAACGTCGGCACACAATTAAAATAAGTAATACTTTTTAATGTGTGTTTCTTTCTGTTTGACCGCACCCCCAACCAATTTCCTCATCTAATATTCTCAACGGTCAACAAAACACCATCATTAGTAAATGAATATAGTATCAGCAAAAAAAAAAAAAATAAATAAATAAATAATTTATCTTATCCATATCATCAATATTAGAATGTTTTCTACGGATGATTGTTTACTAGTTTGAAGGATGTAATTCGCCAGGTGATATTCCCTTTCAATACTGACTGTAGGACATTGTAATAACAGGTGCTTAAGTTTTAGGTGATATGTTCTTGAAAGCATCTACATTTTCCCTGTTTTCAAATTGAAAGTGGTTTTCTTATTAAAAAGTTTCAAATTTTCAGTATATGATATTCTTGGTTGTTTAACGAGTCTCAGTTTGTTTATATTAACATGCTAAGTTAAATAATCTTGCGGCTGAGGGCTGTTAAAGTTAAAAGTAGTTCTACAAAGTGGGTTGTATTTAGAGTTGAGAGCTTCTTTCAATGCCTATAGAGTGGAGATGATTCTTTACATTTTAGATGATTTAATGTTTATTAGAAGTAAAGAATTCGGTTTTAGCTCTTCGAAATATTTTTCGTCTATATAATTATCTGCTGCTAATTTTCTTATTTGTGAGATCCAATTAAAACCTGTGTCACACTTTTTTCTTTCCAAGTTAATGAGTTTAACAAGGCATTTGAGTGGCATTGAAAGGAGCTTAATACAAAAATTAATAATTTTCTTCAAAATGTTATTTGATATTTTCTGCCTCTCAGAATACATTTCTTTTTTTCGTTGTTCGGCCGGAATGTGTATATATTTTATAATTAATTTACATACATATGTCATATTTTTTATTTTGTATAAAGTCACTACTTTTCAATAATTATTGTTCTATTGGGTTGTGTCACATGAAATGTCCGTTTTCAAGGTAAAGGATGTTTATTAAAAATACGATATGAAAACAAGATAATTATATTCGAAGTATTTACCTTCTTTTTATGCACATTTTTCCCAACGTGACACCAACTTTTTTATCCCGAACTGAAAAACTCTGACTTTGCAGTGAAACAAAATCTGAAAACGCACTTTTCACTTGATCATCATTTTCAAAAAGTTTTCCTTCGACGAAGTTGTCTAAATTCCTGAACAGGTGGTAATCTGTTGGAGACAATCGGGAGAATATGGTGGGTACGGAAGAACTTCGTAGCCCAGTTCTTTCAATTTTGCACGGTATGTTTTGAAACATGGGATCTTGCTGCCGCTCAGTGAGATCATGAGGTACCCATGTATCGAGCTTTTTTACTTTCCCAAAACACTTTAAATGCTGGAAACGTTAGATGCACTTTTATTTAGTTGTGCTGAGAGTCCTTTAACTGTTTGGTAGGGGTTTCCTTCTACTGTATGTTTGAGGACATCGTTGTCTATTACGGACGGAGGTCTTCCTCGGGGCAAGTTTTGCAAGTCGGTATCCCCAGCTGAAAACTTAGCAAACCAACGGCGATGGTCCGTTCATTAACACTCCCTTCCCCAAACGCCTTGCAAATATTTCTAGCGGCCTCAGCTGCTGAATGGTCGAGTTTAAACTCGTACAAAAATATTACTCGAAAATCGCGTGTTTCCATGTTCATATTTGGAGGTATACTAAAAAGTGGGTAATTGATTGGGAAGCTAATGTTTATAATACAAAGATAGAGGATTAGTAATGTTTACTTTAATATTGAAACATTCCGAAGAAACAACAGAGACCTTGCAAATCCTTTATGTATTTCAGAAACTATAAAAACGGACATTTCATGTGAAACAACCTAATAATTAGCATCATAAAAAAAACACTGTTATCACTCAATAAGTACTTTAATATTCTTATTATCTCATTGTTTTTATTAATTTAGTTTTTAAAACCATCAAATACATTTTTAGTATATAAAAAGCTGCCCCTCTACTACCTGTGAAGGGTCTTGGGTTCAGTAAAAAAAAATTCCTACTGATTCTAGCCCAACGGCCGACAAGGAGGGGATTCGGTCAAGATCACGCTAACCGCCAAATTTCTCCTAATTTTTGGGTACCACCTTACAGAGTCTGGGTGCGCCTGATAAGGATCTCCTTACCTAATGTTCGCCCCACAGCTAAAATGACAGAATAAACAATTATTCTGCCACAGCCGGGATTTCAATCCGGGACTTGGAGAACAAAAGTCTAGTGCTGTATCTAATAGATCACTCCTCTCCTTTTTTTTTGTAAAAAGGTAATGTATTTTAATTTAAAAAAAATATTTTAATTATAAATGTATGCTACTGTGCATACATTAACCAGTTTATAATTCGAACTATTAAATGATCATAACTTTCGTTTTGACTATATATACATTATACAGGAATGATGTGTAAAAACGTTGTCGGTCAAATATACTGGTATGGTTCTTCTTGACATAGAAAAAGCTTTTGACAAGGTATGGCACAAGGGTCTCATTCACAAATTAATTGTATAACTCTTTCCACCATACATTATCCACCTCCTTGAATCCTACCTCAACAATAGGTCTTCATCACCATTAACAATACCAAGTCTTCAATCCATAACTTAACAGCTGATCTTCCTCAGGGCTCTTGCATTACCCCTGTCCGATTTTATCTACATACCTCCCCTCACACCCATCAGTAGAACGATCCCTATACGCCGACGACACGGCTATTTATACATCTTCATATAGGATCGATACAATAATCAATAGGTTACAGGCCCTTCTTAAAAGACTTATCCGCTATTTTTCAAAATGGAAGATTAAAATTAATGTCCAGAAAAATCAGGCGATAGCTTTCACAAAAGAAGGCCGCCCGTTACAAAAAACGTTACTATGAACGAAAACATAATCTCCTGGGTCAGTATATAAATTACTTAGGAGTAGAAATGGACAAATCCCTAACTTTCACAAAACACATACATAATAAATGCAACAGAGCCGCAAATTTTATTAACAAAATGACCCCGTACTTCAATAGGTACACAAAACTATCAAAAAAAAGACAAACTAATTCTCTACAAAACTGAATAGAATAGAATATATTTTATTTGTCTTAGGGGCATTCCCTTACAAATAGAGCCTGGCTAGGCTATTCACAATACATTTTTTAAGTTGTATATATATATATATATATATATATATATTATATATATATATATATTATATATAATATATATATATATATATATATATATATATATATATATATAAAACACATACATATGCTTTTGAAATAATAATAGATCTGTTCAAAATAATTTAAAAAAAAAAAAAAGAAAGAATAAATAAAAATAAGTGAAAGTAAAAAATAACAATAAAATAATAAATACAAAATATATATTCATAAGAAAAAATTAAGTTCTTTATTTATTTTTTCTTCGATACTCCACTGTATAAACAAAAAGCAAATAAATATGATTTTAAATAATAATGCTTCTGTTTGAAAAGATAAAATAAATAAATACGATAAAGATAAATAATTATTTTTTTCTGTTTTTTCTTGAATATATAGAGATAAAATAAATAAAGAAAAAAAATACAATGTTTTTTAAAATAATCATACTAAAAAAAATAAAATAAAAAATAAATTAGTATATTGATAAAGAAAAATTAACAGTTTTTTTTTCCAATACAGTAGAGTTAAAATAAAAAACAAAAATAAGTATGTTTTCAAAATAATAATACATGTATTTTTTTTTTTTTTTTTTCCCATATTGACTTATGCTGCCCCAGTCTGGAGTTATGAGTGCAGAACACATGCATGAGAGTCCTAAATAATTATGCTCTTTACTTACGTTGCTCGGATTTACAACTCCCGGCGATTAAAAACTAGACGTACACGCTGGCACAATTTTTTTCTCTTTTCTCTTACTTCTACTATTGACAACCCAAACGTTCAAAAAATAGGTTATTACGACAAGAACACACTAAAATGTTAGATACATAAACGTACAAAAGACATAGTTCTGCATTAATTTTGAAATGTAAAAAAGAAAAAAATTATTAGTTTGATATAATTGCATATAACCAAAATATTGTTATTTTGTATTGTGTTGTTTTTACTTAGTTTTGTTTTTTCTATAATTTTTTTGTTTTTACTTTAATTGTTTTATTTTTTACTTTAATGGTTTTGTTTAATTCTTTTTTATTGTGTAGGTTTTTGTTTTCAGATTTTTCCTACTATTCTAAATATAACTTAGGCTACAACCACCACTAACCCTTCGGTAAATATCATGTGAAAGTAACATGTAAGTGGTGCAATAACCTCAACATATATAAAGTTTGAGGCTTGTGGCCATTTCTACTCTAAAATAAAAGGTTGCCGGTAGCGTCCCGCCATTATACCTAAGTGATTGTGAAATCAATTAAAAGACTTCCTCTAGAAGTGTCCCGCGGGTGATAAAAAGTAATTAGACAGAAGTATGATTGCTGCCTTTATAGCCCTTTTCTCCTTTCCACCATGTCTTCTTATTTTATTTCATTTAATTTCTTTTCCAACGTTTTACCAGACATCCTTTCGGCTTCCTCTGGTTTATCTGAAAGAATAAATGAAAATGATTATGAAGACAGCAATGATATGGGCTGTGGAAGCATAAAGTATTATTTTTTTTAATAATGAATCTCTCTATTCGACCTAAAAAAAAAATAAATAAAAAATACCCCCCATAAAAAAATCCGTTTGTCCACCGTACGCCGTCCGCGGCATTTCTCCGAAACTAATGGATCAATTTTTTTTCGAATTCGCCACAAAAATAATAGTCCATGCAAGGATGATCTTAACGTCAGTTGATACCAGATGGTTACTTTTTAAATGACGGCCTATAAAAAGTTATTTAATTCAATACCTCAGTTATTTTTGAAGATAGAGAAAAAAATATTTGGTTTTTTTAACCAAAAAACCGCGAATAATTACAAAATAGATAAAAAACAAAAGAAAAAAATTGAAATTTCATCCATAAATAAATATGCTTATAACTCAGTTATTTTTGACGATGGAGAAAAATATGTATAGCGTTTTAGAATCAGTGAAGCGCGATAAATTTATCATTTTATTGCTATTTACAACTATATTAACAAAAATACATCAACTAAATGTGATGTGTTATATAATACAATGACTTGATGTACATGTAGAGAAGCTTCCCATTAGAAACACTCTAAAAATATTCTAAACTAGAAGGTCCCGAGGCCATTACCTTTTCAGGCGCCTCGAAGGATTATCCGGAATTGAAGAGGAAGAAATGATTGAAACTAGTGGGTTAGAGTGCGAATGGAGTTTGTCATGAAAGTATTGATACCTGGTCCGGGCCAAATCATTAAAAGAGGGAACATTAAGGTCTTTATGGATAAGTTTATTCGTGACAAAGTAAGGAGCGTTGAGGAGTTTACGAAGGATTTTGGATTGTTAGGATTGGATGCGGGAAGAATTTGATGGTTTAGTAGAGCCCCAAAGCTCTACTCCGTAAGTCCAGATTGGTCTTATAATAGTCATGTAGATGAGCCTTTTGTAGTTCAGAGGAAGGTTTGACCGTTTGTCTAGTAAGTGTTGAAGCAGCCTAAAGCGGCGAGCGCGATAAATTAAAAAAAATAATAATAATTAAAAAATCCATATGTATATTCAAGTAACAAATTATAATAGATTTAGTTCCACCAAAAATCGGTAATTTTTGAGGATAGATTAGATTACTGTTTTTTTTCCGGGCAATCAACTTTTATGTTATTATGCCCTTGAGGTTTGTGAAAAATCGAAAAGATTTTCGAGATCAAAACAAGGCGATGAACAAAGAGAAAAAAAAAAAAAATGAAAATATGTTATATGGTCAAGCCTCAACTTATAAGAGATGACATTATATCGTATATTAATATAAATCTTTAGTCGTTTTTTTTATGAAGGATAGTCCGAGTGAGCTCTCGATAATCATATGAAACACATTAAATTTTGTTCTTTTACCTGTACTGTATTCTTACTCAATACATAATATGATATATGAAATATACGATTACTATGTTTTTCTTATCAAATAGACTAAACATGATCTCTATTCTGTTACAGTAAAAAATAAGAAGAATGCGAAAATTGGAGCAAAAGTCAAATCACTTACAAGAGAAGATTTTGAGAAAAAGATTGCGGAAATCGCTAAAGCCTAAGCATCGCTGATGTCCTTCAATTTGTGTTTACGCTCCTACAATATTTCACTGACTAACTTTTTTCTATTTATCATTCTTTCAAGAACAATGTTTGTAACAATAGCTCCTAAGAAATTATCTTTTACCATAATTTATTTTTATAATTTACCTCAAATATTGTACATCATCTACTGATCAAAGTTCTAAATAATACAATCTATGTCATGGTATGCGTGCATGTATGTCTGAGAGAGAGATTGTTAAATAATTAAACTATTATTTTTGTATTTCTTGTGAATAATAATCAATTGGTTTCATTAGATATGATTATTTAACTAATTGAAACTTATAACTATAAGTTACCTAACTAAAATTTACCAGTAAAATAACGATAGATTCTAATAATGTATGATTTGTTAACTGTTGTTTAATATATATTGTTACAGATGCATTTTAATAATAAAACTTTTTCTTCAGTTGATATTCTTGCATGTGTGTGTGAGAGTGAGATTGTTAAATTATTAAACTATTAACGAAGATTTTTGTTTTTCTTGTGAATAATAATCAATTGGTTTGATTATATATGATTATTTAACTAACTGAAACTTGTTACTATAGTTACCTTACTAAAATTTACCAGTAAAATAACGATAGATTCTAATATTGTATAATTTGTTAACTGTTATTTAATATGTATTGTTAAAAATGCATTTTATTAATAAAACTTTTTCTTCAGTTGAGATTTGATATCAGATTCTTTTCCCATCATCTTTCTTTAGATATCTACTTACATGTATTACATAAATCAGAGAACATGGCGACACATGTGTTAAGGCAACATTCATGATTATGCCCGTTTCTCAAATGAATATTGTACGCCTGGTATATACTTTCATGCAGTGATGCACATAGGGAACGGAAGAAAATTACCTTTTTGCTTTATCCCATTTTTCCTTCTTCTGAATGTGTGTTGAAACATCTCAGGGCTCTTTTTCATATCTCGATTTATCCTCAGAAACATCGAAAGATATTAAGAGTCATAGCCCATACTTTTATTTATTTTTTTAATTAAAAATAATATGATCTTCTCTACTCAAGGGCACTAAGTAATAGGGCTATTAGATAACAATAATTCTGTTTATAAGAATTAAAATAAATCACCTTGAGCACATTTATAGAATAGAATAGAAAAAGATATTAATTCTGGGACATGATCCCTTAAGTGCAATTCATATGTACAATTACGATATATATAATGTGCCTGGCTACAAGACCAAAGGAATATAATTAATTCTTATTCACAATGATACAAAAAGAAAAGAAAGGATATAATAAAACAAAATAGTAAAATAAATAAATAATAACTTCTGGTGTGTTAAACAAAACTAAACATTGAAATTGATACATAATTGATCAATATAAAAATATGAACAATAAATAACAAATTTTCTTTTTGATTTGATATTTGATTGGAAATATCCTATTGAGCGTCTGTTTGGGATGACAGTAGGTACTGGGATAGCTGGGACTTTAATGATGGTAAGGAAGAAGCATGGCGGATATGAGTAGGTAAGGAATTTCAGAGAGTAGTGGAGCGGACAATAAAGGAATGATCAAAAGTTGTTGTTCTATGGGTAGGAATATAAAGGTCGGAATGGCGATGTGGTCGAAATGGACTGACGATTTAAATTGCATATACGCTACAATAACTTCTAACTCTAATACAATAACTCTTCTAACAAAACTTCTAAATCTGCAAAAGGTCTTGAATCCACTACCGTTCAAGCTATGAGGAGGTTTTTCGGGATAGTTGCTTCTAGATAGGGATTGTGCAAAGGGGTTAGGAAGGTGAGTTAGCTTCCGTTGAATATAACTGATTATATTCCATCCTAAGATGGTGTAAGATGAAGGACATATCAGATATTGAGATCATGATGTGAGGGCAAGTTCGTAACACAAGGTGGAGCATTGTCTATTGTTCGAATGCCTTGGGACTGAAAGGTTTAAAGATAGTCTTGTAGATTATTAATTAGTCGTCTGTTTAAAGATGTGATATTCTGTTGAGTAGTCGAGTAGTCAATATAATTAGCCGTATCGTATTGAAACTAGTATACCTGACTTTGTTTAAGAAAGGAAGCGGTATTGAGTTCAAGTGTACTGGTGCGCAGGATCTGCGTTGGAGGATCAAAGTGACTTTCTTCGCCTTTGATAGATTGACTATGATATGACCGACTATTCAATCAGGGATGGTTTGTATCAAATAGGTTTGAGGATGTCATTTCAGGGTTTGGACGGAATAATGGGATAGGAAATATTTCCATCAAGCAACCGGAATAGGTAGGATGTCAGTGAATACAATTTGGAGAATAGAACCTGCTGCCTTGTAAAATAGCGGCCTCGGCTGGACAACAATATGAATTTGATTAGATAAGGAAGATAGTCAGGGGTGCGGTCATAAAAAAAAATTCTTTTATTTATGTGTGACGTTTTGGAGAAAAATATAACTACCAATGCAATTAGAAAAATCTGGTGCGGGCAACACTCGACTTTCACTTACCTCCATTTTTAAAATCAATGAAAGAATTTACAAATACAGTTAGAGATAAAAATACGTGAAACTATTAAAGAATTAATTAAATTGAATTTCTATAGAAACATGTGTTTTATTAAAAAAGCTATTATATCAGTTAGTTTTATCTTCTTTTCATCACTCTCTATTAACTTTTAAAAGCTTGTGTATGAGATAATATTTTTTCTAAAATCTTTAGCTTTCAAACGGTATATCATACATGTATATTACTGTCTCTTATGTTCAAAAACAAAAAATTGCACTAAATTTGTTTTTCATTTTTCTCCTTTATTTGTTTTTTAAATTCGCACAACTTACATATTTACCTGTTTTTTATCAGTGGTAACAAGATAATATAGTTATTTTTATAGAATCAAGAAAATTAAAGGTACTTTAGAGAAAGAAAATTTAAAATATCGGAATTTAAGCCCTGTCAGACCATCTTAATCAGAATGAAACCCAAATGATATTAAATCAAATGATGAAAAAGGTTTTGTAACGTCTCGGGTGTATATTTGTCTTAAATATGAAATTTCAGTTTCATAGGACTTACCGTTTCCGCACGGGACTTACCACACAAACACCTTTTTGCGGGACTTGGTTATTTGGACTCAGGGGACCCTAAAATGTGAATTAAAATTTTGAATAGTTTGTGAGAAACTGAAAGGCCTATTATGCTGTGAGGTTAAACAAAATATGTTGATGTTTGGCACTCAACAAATATTTGTTTTTGTAACTATACTGGACCTTTCCTACAAAAAGATCAATTTTTTATTGTACAAGAGATCAAAGCAATCCAATTAATTGTGTAAGGATGTGTATCTATCTATATTCAACCATCCCCGTATCGAAGATTTATTTTTCTTTTAACGAGGTTTTATTTTCCTGGAATAAATAGAGGGTGGAAACTTTGTTAAATAAGCTCCTTAAGCCTTCTGACTTTGATTTAAGTAACATCTATGATATTAATATCTCAGAATGGTTGATTGGAGTTACAATTTCAAATTCAAAACATAACAAATTATTTTATATTATAAAAACTCTGAACCCAAGAGACCTACAACACCGTGGTAAACGTTATCATTATATAACTCGATATAATTTTAACCTTTTAATGAACAGATCTGCCAAAACAGTGTTTAATTCTATATTTCGTAAAATGACTGTGTTTCTTTACTTCCCGTGAACATATCTTTCGGTTAAAAAACATTTTTATAGGTTTGCATTTAGCCAAAAATTCGAAAATAGTTTTTCTCTACCTTTTTTTTTTTTTTTTACGTGACCTTTTGTTGATGAATGTAAAAAAAAAAAACACTGAGGAGAGTGACTATACAGGACACTGTAAGCATGACAAACACTCTAGTAACTGTTTTAAACAAGAAGGTCTCGAGGCCATCTTCTTTTCAGACGCCTCGGAGGATAATCAGGAATCGAAGAGGAAGCAAGGGTTGAAAATCGTGGGTTGGGAATGGAGTTTGTCATAGAAGGATTGATATCTAGTTCGGGCCAAATCAGCAACATATGGAACATTTAGGTCTTTATAGATGATTTTATTTATGACATAGTAAGGAGCGTTGAGGATTTTACGAAGGATTTTGGATTGTAAGGATTGGATACTGGAAGAATTAGAACAGCAACTAAAGCTGAATAGATAAGGTATATATGTCCAGAATCGTGCGTATGTTAAAAATTTAATTTATTCGTCATTTTTCTTCTACTTTTTATTTTGGCTTTTCATACTTAAAAATTACACAAACCTATCAATAATACCCTCAAGTAGTTAATTTAATTTGAAAGAAATAATTATAGAGGGATTTCGAGAACATTTTGAAAAATTTTTAGCAACTAAATAGGTAGATAACGTATATATGTCCAGAGTCATGGTCGCGCGTATGTTAAATACTATGGCATACCACATTCTTTATTTGGTTTCCTCCAAACAATAATTTTTTCATAAGAACCATGTATTTTAGTATGGGAGCCATCTGTAAACATTTTTATTAATCAACCTCCTCTTTAAAAAAATGCTACAAACATTCAGCTTATTCTCTTATTGCCTTGCCTGCTGAAAGATGTTTTCCGTACTTCTTGTACCATATTTTTCTTTTCGTCATATTTTTTTAGAACGTGGCGAACAGTTGAAACACTTATTGTGTATCCAGAAGCTCAGAAATAAGCTAAGGTTTACTCAGTTGGGACATTTTTTTCTTATTAGATGAATAATCAGTCTTTAAGTTTTAACATTTCATATTTTTTGGACGCTCACTTCTTTGCTTTTATATTTTATTATTACAATATATAAAATATACATATCCATCCAAATATTCTCATCTTTTTTTTAAAACATTTCAACTATTTTTCTTCTATAAAAGAATCGAAGCCGTTGTCGAATGTTGCGTTTTTATTTTAGGGCCTTATTTAAAAAAAAAAAAAAAAAATCTTTCCAAGTATGGGCATATGTTCCGTGAGGGAGAAGAATTGCTTAGAACATAAAATTATGTCGAAGATTAATGAGAATATGAACATTTGAAATCATTAAACAACAGAATTTTACGATTTCCGAATACTTTTGATACTAAATGGTCTTGTAATTGTAATCTATTATTAATAGACTATTTTTAAAAACAATAAATTCTTAGTTTTGAAATATACTTAATAAATGAAAAGAAATTCGAATTCGGAATACTTTTGACACCCACTGTAGTTAGATTCGCAAAGACAATGGGCCGCTATTGAGACTACCTTCTAAAACCTGTGAAAATTTGTTGCTCACACGAGCGGTATCCAGTTTCCTTTTTAAGTATTCGTTACACAGCGAGAGAACAGTTAGGTGAATATTCGTAATACTTGGTGATAGCGAATTATCATACCCCTAACATACTTTCAATGATTAAATATTCAATTACCGTATTTTCTATAAAACTTCATCATTTATTTTATATGCTATTATTATAAATAATGTTTAATTTTTTAAACAGGGGTTTCTATTTCAAAAATACATGTTTTCATGATGTGTATGTTAGACTTGTTTGTTTTGATATTACATAATCATTTATTTTTTTGTCACTTTAAAAAAAAACACCACATTCACTTACTTCCGTAGTTAAAATTAATTAAAGAATTTTTAAATACGCTTAACGATCAAAGAATTAATTACTTGAAGTTTTGATAGAAACATGAGTTTTATTAAATACTCTATTATATTTTTATCTACAACAATCAGTTAGTTTTATCAGCTTTTCATCACTCTCCATCAACTTTTGCAAATCCGTGTATTAGATAATAATTTTTCTAAAGTCTTTAAATTATAGTTGTGAAATATACTTATTAAATAAAAAAAAATACGAATTCCGAACACTTCTGACACTCACTGTAGTACCTTTTAGAAATCAACGTCTCAATTGTTTGATCATGAAAGAAAGAATTCTAGAAGCTGCTTCATTTGATATTTACGATCCGAGTAAGAATGTTCGAGATTGAATTGCAAACGAACTGTGGGAATTATGTGAAAAAAAATCAATTCTCTCTCTTCCCTTCTCTAAATCAACACGCCATAAACAGGTAAGTTGTTTTCAAATAATGATTTCGTAAGGATAAGTAACGTTTATTTTTAGATTAGAGGAAGTCTTCTTGAGATAACTTATTAGCCTTGCAAGGCACCGCTAACTTCTTCATAGGAGTCTGTTGCTCAAGTCACGAACTGAAACTTCAACTACTAAATAGAAAATGTTTAAAAAAGACTTGGGCACAGTACATATAGAGATTCGTACTGTATCTAGGCCAACGGCTATGCAATGTAGTGACTGGGATTTGATCAAGCTCAGCCGCAAGGTTTTTCCCAAATTTTGGGTATCAAATTTAAAGAGGCTGGGTCTGCCCCAAGACGGTCTTCTTCTTTGGTCGGGTCTCATGTTCGTGATAAAAGGATCTGAAGTCTCCAGTAGCTAGCTGGATTCGTCGTATGGTATGTGGGAAACATTCATTTTCCATCCACTCGCTGAATATTTTTCTGAACCTCGCCCGGTCCCGATTTGCCTTGTTTATTTTTTTATTAAAATGATGCAAAAACTCTAGCTTAGAGCTGTCACCATTGTAGAAATGTTTTCCTCGCCAAGTTCAGAGTGATTTCGTCGAAGAAATACGTCGAAATTTGTACCACCACACAATCACTCACACAAATCGCGGTATTTAATTTTGATAGAGCTCATGGCTAGACAACCTTAGAAACTAGTCTGAACTGGAATTAAGTGTTTTGGCGTGGGGACATTTATTATCAGAGCCAATTGGGTAAACAAAATTGTGCAACAATCAAAGAGGTACTCTAATTCATTCTTTTCTATGCAGTGTTTTGTTCGGATTGGCTGATAAAGGCAGATGATTTTTGTTTTAATCTTTATTCTAACACGTCTATTTTGAGAAAATACCTTACCCACCCGGAGGAAGGTGGAGCTTTTTTTGTTGCACTACCTTTTCAAAATGTTTACGGTAGTTCCTAACTTTGGTCTGGTTACGTGATCAAAAATATTTGTTTGACCAATGCGTCTTATGTGTGGCATATTTAAACATCCTAGAACAGGAATATAACATTAGAATTATTTTACAATTTTTCCCAGTTATATAGCAAACTCTGAAAATTAAGTGCAATTTTAGCAAAACTTCCACTATCTTGACTTTAAGTCTCAATAAATGGAGCTAAACATTAGTCTGGATGAAATTTGTGCTATATCTAGATGCTGTGGCTAATGTAGAAACACGAGCCAGATGATCAAAATAAAAAATTTCGATAAATCTAATTTTTTCCGCACTTGCCCCACTGTTTCCACATTAAATATAGAAAATTATTATTCAACAAAATGAATTTATCATAAAAAAAAAACAATTAAACATAGGGAAGGAATATGTTAGTTTATTCATTTAAGGTAACTTTATGCTACTGTGGCTTATCAGACGATCCTACACTGGGAGTCATAAATTTTGCCTATCGAAGTTTAATTACTATAAGGATCGTTAACGAATACTTGACGTCACACAGGCTCGGGACCATCAATTAATGCCTTCTCCGAAGGATGGCAAAGGGAAGAAATATGTTTCTATGAAACTATTCTATAAAATCAAAGAAAATTCCATTTCTTGATCGATAAATATTTATATAAAAACGAACACTGTTCTTCACACGATAAATACTTCAATATACTTGTAATTGTAGCCGAGTGGGTACTCTAATGTTCAGTTGATCGTACCACTCGCAGGCATAAGTTGCGTTAGCCACTTGCTCACATAATTGGTACATTTCATATTTTTGGTTGTCACTATTTTTGATATTTTCGCTAAGTTTATTTGTATATATTTTAGAAAATTTGTACCAAAGTGGCTAACCAAAAAGTAACCTTCTTGTAAAAATACTGATTAAAACTGTATACTCACAGCTTTCGAATCACATCAGGGTCACCAATTTAACGAAGTATTTTATATTTTCACTAAATTTATTTGTATATATTTTATAAAATGTGTACCAGGTGGCTAACCAAAAAGTAACCTTCTTCCAAAAATACTGCTGTTAATGTTAGTGAAAAGAAGGTTGTATTGAGATAATAAATGTGCTACAATTGAAAAAATATATAAAAATATGTCACTATATATTGGGTTGTTTTACATGAAATGTCCGTGTTTATAGTTTCTGGGATACATAAAGGATTTTGCAGGTCCCTGTTGTTTTCTTCCGAATATTTACATATTTAAAGTAAACAGTTACTAATCCTCTACCTTTGAATTATAAACATTAGCTTCCCAATCAATTACTCACTTTTTAGTATACCTCAAAATATGAACATGGAAACACGCGATTTTCGAGTAATATTTTTGTACGAGTTTAAACTCGGCCATTCAGCAGCTGAGGCCGCTAGAAATATTTACAAGGCGTTTGGGGAAGGGAGTGTTAATGAACGGCCTATGGTCCGTTCATTTGCTAAGTTTTCAGCTGGGATACCGACTTGGAAAACTAGCCCCGAGGAAGACCTCCGTCCGCTATAAACAACGATGTCCTCAAACATACAGTACCCACCCACCATATTCTTCCGACTTATCCCTAATAGATTACCACCTGTTCAGGAATTTAGACAACTTCGTCAAAGGAAAACTTTTTGAAAATGATGATCAAGTGAAAAGTGCGTTTTCAGATTTTGTTTCACTAAAAAAGCTCAGAGTTTTTCAGTTCGGGGATAAAAAAGTTGGTGTCACGTTGGGAAAAAATGTGTAGAAAAGGAAGATAAATACTTCGAATAAAATTATCTTGTTTTCATAACGTATTTTTAATAAAAATCCTTTACCTTGAAAACGGACATTTCATTTGACACAACCCAATAGTAGCTATAGACCACTAGATTGCTGTTCTTCGGGTCTCGGATTCGAACCCCGACTGTGGCATAAAAATTATTTATTCTGTTATTTCAGCGAAGTGCGAAGTTTATCTTATGTTATCTTATGCAATTGAAACTGAATTGGGAATATTCGTACATTTTATCAAACTGTGAATCTGATAATATGTTGTGCTTATGATTATTCACACTTGAACAGATATAAGAACAGATAAAGTTAGTTTCATTTTCTTTTAGATACTTACTTGAAACGAAGAAATAGATTGAACCATTGTAACATCTCTCATAAGATATTTTTATAAATAAACAAATTTCCAATAGTAATAAGATTGTGAATAAGAAGGAAAAGATAAGAGTTGTGATGGGTCGGATGGCATCAGCATTTGCACACAAGGCCAGCCTAGCTGACTCATCCTTTCAAGGAAATGTTTTCCTTTTTATCTTCACACTTTACAGCGGAATATTCCAAGTTGTTTACTAGGAATTCTATGAATCAATTCGTGTCTCGAATAGAAAGTCCAATAAAGATATCCTTTTGCTCATAATGCTCACTCACACGATCGTCTGCCCGACGCGTCGTTCAAAAACGTTGACAAGAACGATCGTGTAAGGCTCAAAACCGTCTTGTTGGAAGGACAGTTCTGCGACCTGGACGAGACAGAAAAAAAAAACCGACAGTTTTCAATTATAGTTATAATTAGAGTTGCAATTATAGTAATTACTCATCGTCCCATACCGTCGTTCTTTTCTTAGAATTCTCACACTTTATCCATTTAGCTATGAAGTTCTTCCGTTCTGAGAGATATAAGCTCAGTCAATTTATTTAATTATCAATAAATAAATCTATGCAAACTAATTTCATCCAGGCATTATAAACTAATTAAACACTATAAATATACCCTGAATCGTACAATTTAATTAAATTTATTTTCGCTCATCATCAATGTAATCGAGAATATTATATTATTTGATTTCATTACTGTAACTATAACTACTGTGAATCGATGCCTAATTTGTAATTGGAATCATTAGTAAATAAGCATACTTAATGAATTAATGAATAGTGCGTAAAATAATTAATGTAAAGTACGAATAGCAGACGAGAATAAGTTTTTAAAATTCGCATTTTATTTTCCACAATTTTTATTGATTTATTTAAAACAAAATTTCATACCGAAAATATCAATTATGGTATTTACAGAATAACCGAAACCCCAATTAATGTATGAAATTCAAAGATTAATAGACTACGAATATAATAATAATTTTATTTATTTGTTTTAGGACAATCTTTATACAAATGGAGACATACTAACAATAGGATTTTAATAATAATAATAATAAGGCTCTGAATTTTTTTTTATTTATTTTTTTATTGATAACTTACCAAATACCGACCGCTTTAATTGAGCCCTGATTTTTAGGTTTCCGATTTTTGTTTCGGTGGCGTGACAGGCCGTGTAGGCACTTGACCGCGCTGTGTAATCTGCTGTAGGAATACACAAGTGTTACTCGATAATATTTTTGTAGAGTAGGGTCATCACTCCCTACGCCTATTTTTGTGAGTGCCCAAAATTTGGCTGACGGGTCTCACATACACGTGTGAGAAGCTGTGATTGAATTCTTATTTATTTATATGCTTCAAAAAGGTCCTCCGGGACTGGGATTCGAACTCACAACCTTAGGCGTGGAGAAGGTTCCAAGAACCTGGTAAATTCGCTTCCATATTATCCACTCCTTTACCTCAATAGCATACCTATCCACTTCCACACCTCGGTAAGAAACCTTGGAGTCATTATTGATCAGAACCTATCTTGGAGCAATCATATTTCTCAAATCACCCGAAAATCCATCGCTATCCTAAAACAATTTCTAAGATTTCGTGATTCAATCCCACCTAAAACCCGTATGTTACTCGTTCTCTTCGCTCATTTTCCCACAGTTTGACTATGGTTGCCTCGTATATGGCGGGCTGTCTGAGAAATTCGATATGAGACTCAAAAGACTTATGAATTATTTTATCAGATTCACATGTGTAATCCCCAGACGCTCCCATGTTTCTAGAAGGTACACCGAGTTGAATTGGTTCTATCCCTCTTTCCGTAGGCAGTACCTCCTAGGTGTCTGTCTCTTCCGATTTTTCAAAACTAAAAAACCTCCTTATATTCTTGACATGCTTACCACTTGTTCCTCTGTCCATTCAGTAAACACTAGATCCCAACCCATAAACTTGTATATACCTTCACACTGATCCATCTCCTTCAAAAATCCTTTGTTATTCGTGCTACCCTATTTTGGAATTCCTTGCCTGTATCCATTCGTAAATCCTTATCATTGTCCTCTTTCGAACACCAACTATTTCCCCATCTCCTAAAGTATCAATCTGCCCAGCATATGTAATATTTAAAATCTATAGATGATACTATTCATTGTCACAAAATCCATCTTTTATTGTTAAACTGAAGTCTTAAACGACCAGACAATTATCATGTATATTGTACTTTTCTTGTTATTCTTAGGGGACTACTCGTCCCAGAATAAAATTACTTTTCATTTCATTTCAGAATAGCGAGCTAGCCACTCAGCCACGGGCTCCCCTAAAGTTTTCCGTTACATAAACATAAGAAAATTTCAAGTCCACTAACAGGGGCTCCACTAGAATTTCATAAAAGGTATTCAGGTTAATATTACCCAATAATGAAATTTATGGAACTCTATTTTCTTCGTACGCAGAGCATCAAGAGATAAAATAAATACAATCTTCAAATTCCGTGAGAATAAGCCTAATGATAGTAAAATTAATTAATTTTTTGTAGTACGTGGTTTTTTGATCGTTTGTCAATTTAATGTTGTAGTAAACGGTATCTACGAGCTGTTTCTTGTCGTTTGTCTAGTGTAAGGATTCCAAGTAAGACGTTTGTCTAGATGTCCTAGGCACTGGATCTGTTCAAATGAGGTGAGTGTAATATTGCTAATTGATATAGTGGGACAGGCGGACATAGGCTTTCGACGAAGGTAAAGGTAATTTGATGGATTTAGTAGAGTGATTTATTCCACTTTGACACACTTTCAATGGAAAAATGTGAGACTAAGGTTTTGTAAGCAAGGATGGTCATTATTTACGGATAACACACATGTGTCATCTGCGTAAGTTGTGAGGTCAGTACCCAACCTTCGATATTTTTTTAAAAACTAATATAAATATTTATTTATTGAGAAATATTACAATTTGTTTCAGAATGAACAATAGTAATAGTGGTATGAGACCACATTCATACAATATATACAGAAAATAATAATAAAGTCAAATTACATAAAATAGAAAAAAAAATCATATATATACAATAAAATAATAATAAAAAAACAAAATAAACAACCTATAATTGAGAGAAATACAAAGTTGTACCCAAGCTTCGATATTAAAATACAAATATTTAAAAATAACTTTTAAAGATAATTTTTTTAATGTAAAATTTTCATGTATAATTATATTATATTAAGTACATATATTATATAAATCAAAGTACAAATGTAATGAGTCTCTGCATTCTTTTTTTAACATGATAGCCTGTGTAACTCTATTAGTAATCACGTAAATAATGCTTATGCTTACTACTTGCAGCTGAAGTGACAGATATAAATAGCTCCAAATGTAAACTAAACTGAACTTTAAAAAAACATATTGATATTGTGTGATAGGCTTGTCAGTTAATTTAGTGAAATGAAAGCTAAAATCATGAGATAAACATATTTGGTTGTCCAGGAAATAATGATGGTTTTAACTTTAAAAGAATATTTACAACTGAAAGGAATTAGTCCGGGTGGCGGTCATTAAATGAAACAGCTAAATAGTTTCACCTATTTATTGTTTGCCAACGTTTCGATCCCCCTTTGTGGGTCATCATCAGGGCTAAAAAGATACAAAAGAAATACAATTTCAATGATATTACATACAATATTATATAACCTATTGAGCTAGAGAACGTTGGTATTAAAATATAACAGAAGAACGATATATGTAAAAAAACTTAATTAAAATACAATGACTATAGTATAATAATGAAAGTGTTATACAAAAAAAAAAATGTTTACTAAACAAAATGTACACAGATATCAATAATTTACATGAAATATGAAACATAAAAATATGAAGTAGAGTGGAGATACGTACCGCATGGTGGGAGAATGGAAACTAGGTACTGTTTGGTAGATGGGGGGTAGATAGGATGGAAAAAAAGTAGAATGGAAAGTACGTACCGTATTTATGGACAGGGTCTGACAACAATGACTAAAATTCTTAATACTACCATACAAAGAATCAATGAAATTTAACATATGATAATAATAATATAATAATGAAGCAGGATAAAAAAAAAATTATAATTCTATTCTTGAAATATCACCTATATAATAGCAAGAACAGTGATGGAAGATGTATATGGAGAAAAAAAACTGACTGTACAATTACATCCACAAATATTTACAACAGTTTTCCTATATCAATAGTCTCAACAAAATTCAAAAAAACTTGTTTTCTAATTTCTTTGTCCATTATATTTTTGCAACACAAATAGTGGTTCAGATGTCTAAAAAAATGATAATCTGTTGGCGAAAGGTCCGGAGAACAGGCAGAGTTTCATATTCAATCTCCAAAACATTTAGTAACATCACATGTGTAACTTTTCGGAATGAGACGTTGATTTCCAAAAGGTACTAAAAGACATTTTTTTCAAAGTTGATATTTTCACATATTCGTATTCCAATGGTTTAGTTTTATCTAAATCAAGCATCAAATTTTATCTAAAAATCCTTTAAAAGAGTATTTAAAAATTGCATTTCATTTCAAAGGGTACTAAATCCACATTTTATTTCATTCCAAAAAGTACTATATCCATGTTTCGTTCCAAAAGGTACTATATCCTATGTAAACAGTATAACCTTACCTTTCATTTCCTTCCAAAAGGTACTATATTTCCTACTATACGGCAGAAGCACCTAATCCCGTAATATATCACCATTAATTTATTGTTTTCATCATTTAATGAATTTTTATTGGTTCATTTAGCACGTCTTGAATCACCGCTATTATATTGATCACTGGTTTCAACCTAATAATCAGTTTTTAGGCTATTTGAAACAACTTAGTTGCGTCGCTTTGGTTCTTTTAGGTTGTCAATTAAATTAACTTTTTTCATAGTATTTCTTCTTGCAGCAACATAAATTTGGTTTAAATTTTTTCAGAAACGCACATTTAAATAGAATAATGGCATTTGATGCAGCAAATAGTTGGAATTAGCATTCCACGAACTTGCTAAATATGTGAAGAAAATCCGTGCCTGATCTAACTTAGTAGTCGATTTTTTTATGTAAAATAAAATCTCAAAAGTTATTATTTATCAGTATCTATGGTTAAATATTGTTTACACGTCGTTAATAATATAGTTAAATTTGCTAAATTCACACAAATAGTAAATTTTATATTTTATAGTTCAAAACTTCATAATTACATAATTTCTTATTATAGTGCCATAAATAGATAAATTGTCCTTTGAATATTCACTTTCTTTATGAATGATAGATAATCAATGTAATTAACCAACAAAGAAAGGTATTTCTCAGAGAGAGAATAAGGAAATATAAATAACTTAGTAATTAACGATATAAAGACGTTAGTTATCACTAATGTTGTATCAGGAAGATTATAGTGACTGTTACCAACTTATCGCACGTTATATTCTTCCAAAAAGTACTATATCCCTTTTAATTATTTTCAAAAAGTACTATATCCATGTTTCGTTCCAAAAAGTACTATATCCATATTATATTGTTTAAAATAATCGGAAAAGTGCAATCATTTGGAAAAATGAGTTGGAAATACGCTTAAAAATCAACTTTTGATTTTAATAAAAAAATGAATCACGTAAATTGATTCAATAATAAATAAATGACAGATTTTTGCGTTTCCTGTAAAATTTTCTAAAGTGGATATAGTACCTTTTGGAAATCAACGTCTCAATTCTCATGCAACAAATAGTCCCTTCCGATTCACGAAAAATAGCATCATCATCACCCATTTCTGATGCATTGCATTGATTTGGTTACAATACAGTTAAGCATTTATGGTTTCTCCAGGATCTAAGAAGCTGTAGTGTACCAAAGTAAATGAAGCCCGCTAAACAGTAACGATCTTTTTTTAAATCTATTATGTTATTATCTAAAACAATTAGTTCAAAGGTGTGAAAATCTTTCGCGATTTCAAATTACTTCTTTTACTCGGTAATTGAAAGTTATCCGGTGTATATACAAATTGTAATATGTCTCAATAATAAAAAAAAAAAAAATTCGGTGTATATAGGGCTGCAAATAGTTATCAAGAACAAGGCTCCTGTTAAGACTTCCGCAGAAGCGGTTGAAGAATGACCTTTGAGCTTTTTAACAGATAACATTTTGATATCATTTTTTTCTTCTAATTAATTTCCATATAAATATTTATTTATTTCTAAACCTATTGTATTGTCATTTTTTAGATTGTTTCATCGTTATTTCTGTAAATTATACATAATTCAACGTCAGAATCAGCACATTTATGAGATCATAAAACGGTCGGAGAAAAAAATGAGCATATCAAAAATGATTAGCAATAACAGTAAATAGGGAGCAGATCCAAGCATATCTTTATTATTCTATAGGAGCACAATAAAATCCATATTCGATAACGGAGTCACATTTTACGGTGAGGCCCTTAATACACATTTGCGCAAGTTAGATATGATTCGTAAATAAGAATTTGTTTAGGAGCTCTTAATTCCACCCCTACCGTGCCTTACTAAATAAAGCAAGCGAGCCACCTCTAAAATTTAAGAAGACAACAACTTACGGACAGATTTAAAAAAAAAAATATTCTAACAATTAAAATTGCTACAGAAAAATAGTAACTATATGCATTCTTATCTTAAGCAAAGCTTATTGGGAGAAAAAGAAATATATACCATTAGTTTTAAACAGTTTTATAAAATATCAAATTCATTACGTGATCTATATTCAAATAAAAGACTACCTCAATATCAACTAAAATGCGAAATGCTACTATTGGGTTGTGTCACATGAAATGTCCGTTTTCAAGGTAAAGGATTTTTATTAAAAATACGATATGAAAATAAGATAATTTTATTCGAAGTATTTACCTTCTTTTTCTACACATGTTTCCCAACGTGACAACAACTTTTTTATCCCCGAACTGAAAAACTCTGAGCTTTGAAGTGAAACTAAATCTGAAAACGCACTTTTCACTTGACCTTGACCAGGCAGGTTTTCCCCCATTTTAGGTACCCACTTTATGGAGGCTAGGTGTGCGCCAGGAGGGTCTCCGTACCCCAGGATCGCCCCCCCCCCCGGCTGAAATAACAGAATAAATAATATTCCGCACATCCGGGACTCGAACCCAGGACCCGGAGCACAGTAGACTAGCGCTCTACAGACTAGACCACGCCGCTCCCTACCATGAAATTATGCCTTCCCTTTTCGGCTGCCGCCATTAGGGATCTGGCCGTCCAATACCACTCCGATCTTGATGGAGTTTTAGCTCCTATATTTTGTAACCATCCATTTTTGGAAAAAAACACAGTAACAATCAAATTTTTTTTGACGAGTTGGTAGCTTCGGACAATGTTCTTCTTTTCCAGAACGTCTACTGTCATCGTAAAGTATACAATTTACATCACAAGTAACAATTTTGGACAGAAAAGAGACGTTTTTGCTTCGGCAAAGAAATATAACATAAGCTTTATAACGCTAGTTTTTAGAGGGTCTTTTAATGTGCGTGGAACCTAAGTTTGAAGCTGTTTTACCTTTCCTATAATCGCATTAAAGGAGTCTTCCACGGTCGATTTACTCAAGATCAGGTATCCCTGCGAGTTCTCGTACTGTTTTTAGGAGTTTTCATCCACCAAAGCACGCAGAGCAACAAGAGAGGAAGTCCTTCCACTAGCTTCTTTGTCTTTAAGGGTGTCTTCCTCTCGAAATTTTTCGAAAAGTGTATTACGTTGAAAAAAAAAAAAAAAAAAAAATGAATTTGAGTTAAATAATGGTTTAGATATATTTTTTAATGCCTCGAAGAGGGTTACTCAAAATATAAAAATGTTAACAAAAAAAAAAAAAAACAATTAAAAAAAAAAACACATGTTGAGAGACTTTTTTTTTCGTTAGAAGGTGATTGTTGTGTAGAATGTTTGATCTGTCTAGGGACAGCGAGAGAGAGGTCCCATCGTGAGTAAAAGAAAAACATTTTGCAACGAAAGATTTTTGGAGTTGTAGTGTAAATAGTAATAGTGTGGCGAGTGACACTCGACGGACAAATTCTGGCGGATTTGGAAGAGGGAAGAAGGAAAGGAGGTTGTTTCACGAGAGAGAAGGAAGCTCATTTATTTTTTTTTATAAACTTATAACCTCAGTGGTTTCGGTCCTGGAAGATAAAGGACAAATATGTGGGTTTTTTTTAGACAAAAACAAAACCAATTAAGAACAATTTATATTTATAAACAAATTGTGTTACTGTTAGAAATAAAGCTTTGTATTTTTTTTTTTTTTGTGTCTAAGTAATTTGTTCTGGGATATTTTCTATTTAATATTAACCTTAAAAAGTTAACCTTGTAAAACCCTCGTCGAGTCATAACAGTAATAAGCTAAAAAGGTACCTAGTGACATCATATGATTCCATAGCTCATTAGATATACTGATGAATACAGACTGAGAGGTAACGAGTTCGTATCCACCGGTTATTGATAATTTTTTTTTTGGTTTGTAAATTAATTTTAATTTTTTTTTTATTTTAAGTAAAGAAATTATTAATATAAAGGGTTTCGCAATTATCTTTTTTTTTTTTTTATTATTAACAAATTGGGTGGCGCTCGAATAAATGTATTGTGGAACCCGAATCTGGGGCATAGTTACGGTTAGGAAATTCTTTTTTTTTTTTTTAATTTATTTATTTATCTTTTTGGTAAATATTAACCGTGAAAAGTGCACTCATTATTGCTGTCCTCGACCCAGACTTGATTATTGTTTCTGGTCGCCTACACTCTGTTACGGCCGAGTTTAAATTCATAGTAAAAATTATGAACATCACGAGTTTACATCTTAGTAATGGTTGAATTATTTTCAAACAACGAACTGCTAAAAAGGTAAACAAATATTATTGTTTGGAAGAAGAATAATAATTTTTGACATTCACAAAATTAATAATACAGTAAACGTAAACAATTTGTTATAAAGAAGAGTATTTTAATGAAAACTCAAATGCTGCACCATTTTTTCGCACAGCCCGATAGATGGTATTATAAGAGGATAAAAAATTGTTCAGTTGGAGAATCAAGCTAAATCAATATATTCCAAAAAATAAAATAAAATTACAACCGTCAATAGGGCTGACGGAAACCATAGCTTAATCAGCAGTTGTATTAACCTCATTTGTTCTGGCATCCTAATTTTAACTACAGGAGTTTTGCATACTCATTAATTGAACATCTGAAAAATATAACAGTTAGATAGATTTGAAACGCTGCAATACATCAACTCATCATTACCTATTTCGAGAAAATAAGTTTCCCAACCCAATTTCAATATTAAGTCCAAACAAGATAAAATTGAGCCATTTTTCTGGATAATGTGAGGTAGGACTTAAAAACAATAAGGATATGACAAAATATGTGATTGGTAGTAAAATCTGTGATAAAATCGATCTAGTGGATATATCAGGGTATACGTTTGAATATGTATTGGATTGTGTCACATGAAATGTCCGTTTTCAAGGTAAAGGGTTTTTATTAAATATACGATATGAAAACAAGATAATTTTATTCGAAGTATTTACCTTATTTTTCTACACATTTTTCCCAACGTGACACCAACTTTTTTAACTGACCAACTAACTAACTGAAAAACTCTGAGCTTTGAAGTAAAACTTTTCACTTGATCATCATTTTCAAAAAGTTTTCCTTTGACGAAGTTGTCTAAAATCCCGAACAGGTGTTAATCTGTTGGAGACAAGTCGGGAGAATATGGTGGATGCGGAAGAACTTCGTAGCTAGTTATTTCAATTTTTCCAAGGTATGTTTTGAAACATGGGGTCTTGCTGCCTCTCAGTGAGATCATGAGGTACCCATGTATCGAGCTTTTTTACGAGCTTTTTGGAAACGGTAGACACACTTGCATTTAGTTGTGCTAAGAGTCCTTAAACTGTTTGGTAGGGGTTTCCTTCTACTGTATGTTTCAGGACATCGTTGGCTATTACGGACGGAGGTCTTTCTCGGGGCAAGTTTCCCAAGTCGGTATCCCCAGCTGAAAATTTAGCAAACCAACGGCGAATGGTCCGTTCATTAACACTCCCTTCCCCAAACGCCTTGCAAATATTTCTAGCGGCCTCAGCTGCTGAATGACCGAGTTTAAACTATAGTATAAAGATATTACTCGAAAATCGCGTGTTTCCATGATCATATTTGGAGGTATACTAAAAAGTGGGTAATTGATTGGGAAGCTAATGTTTATAATACAAAGGTAGAGGATTAGTAACTGTTTACTTTAAATATGTAAACATTCGGAAGAAAACACCAGAGACCTGCAAAATCCTTTATGTATTTCAGAAGCTATAAAAACGGACATTTCATGTGAAACAACCCAATACTACAACGGATCGGAAAATCTCAGTATATCTCCAATAATATAGTACATTGAATGAAGTGAGGTTTATGGTGACAGTGAACAAAATAGACATGGCTGCACTGGAGGAGCACTACGAGAAGTGAGGTTTTCGGAGCGGAACCAGGGAAGCAAATTATCTGTTCTACTGGAAGTGACAAGTGAGCCCATAAGAGGAGAGCATGACGCAACTTGCCATATATTTAGATATTGTCTCTGGGAAATGGTGTAGGGTTCACACATTGGAAATGAACTGAAAAATGTCCTTGTCATCCTTATAAGATAAATTTGAAGTACAGGTTTTATGACAAGGGCAGTGTTTATTTATATACCAATCAAGCTATTAAGCTAAGGAAAATAAACGAAAATACCTTAATCATTCAATTTAATTAAAATAATATTAAATATAATAAAAAACAAAACTGAATTGGTATTTCTATTGGTTTGTTTCACATTAAATGGCGTTTGGGGAAGGGAGTGTTATTGAACGGACCATTCGCCATTGGTTTGCTAAGTTTTCAGCTGGGGATACGGACTTGGAAAACTTGCCCCGAGGAAGACCTCCGTCCGTAATAGACAACGATCTCCTCAAACCTACTGTAGAAGGAAACCCCTACCAAACAGTTAAAGGACTCTCAGCACAACTAAATGGAAGTGCATCTACCGTTTCTAGACATTTAAAGTGTATTGGGAAAGTACAAAAGCTCGATACATGGGTACCTCACGATCTCACTGAGCGGCAGCAAGACCCAATGTTTCAAAACATACCGTGCAAAAATTGAAAGAACTGGGCTACCAAGTTCTTCCGCACCCACCATATTCTCCCGACTTGTCTCCAACAGATTACTACCTGTTCAGGAATATAGACAACTTCGTCAAAGGAAAACTTTTTGAAAATGATGATCAAGTGAAAAGTGCGTTTTCAGATTTTGTTTCACTTCAAAGCTCAGAGTTTTTCAGTTCGGGGATAAAAAAGTTGGGGTTCACTTTGGGAAAATGTGTAGAAAAAGAAGGTAAATACTTCGAATAAAATTATCTTGTTTTCATATCGTATTTTAATAAAAATCCTATACCTTGAAAACGGACATTTCATGTGACACAACCCAATAACAGTTTTATAATATGTATTTCACATTATTAGGCTCCCTTTTGTTGGTCGGATTGACCGACTCGTTGGGCGATACTCAAAAACTTATTTCAAAGATAACTTACAAAAGTTATTTCAAAGCAATTTAGACGCATCAGTTGCCGGAGTCGTCTTATTTCACCTTAGAGCCCAAACTGCCTCTTCAAATGAATTAAAAAAAAAAAAATATGATCCCTAAAATCTAAAAGGGTCTTGTGTTCAATACATAAAAACATTCTTGCTGTTTCTAGGACAAATACATGCAAGGAGTTGATTATTGTAAGATTACGTCCCCAATCTTTGAGGACCCACTTTATAGTGGCTCGGTGTGCCTCAGGAGGGTCTCCATAACCCAGGGTCATCCTACTAGTCCGTGAGCCAGCAACGAAAAATGCAATCCATTTTACCATTATTTTTAGAATGTTTTATGAAAAGTATCTATCATAGTAAAGCATAAAATACACGTCTGCCCATTTGAAGCGGGTGTATTACAAAATGGCGGCCATTCAAAAAGGGAATATCACTCTTTTCTAACATAATTATGGTTAGTATCATGGAAATGGCCCATACTATTAAGATAATTAGACCTACGGATTTCTATTACTGCTCAAATTAAAGCTATTTTTATGCTTAGTAAAGTAGTTTTTTTAACATTATATGGTTAGGAACAGCCGTTTCCATGATATGAACCAAATTAATGACAAAAATAAGAAGTTTCTCGGTTTCCGTTTTTTTGTAAGAACCATAACTATTAATCATACAGACTTGTTTTACCACTCAAATTAAATGTGATTTAATTTCCTATATTATTTGTTATAACGATTATGCTCATAGGACGAGTCGACGTTCGCTCCTCTGTGAACTCTAACTCCAAGGAGGTTAGATCTGTGGTATATTTGGTTCATGACTGCCCCGTTTGGTGATCTCCAAGTGGCTTTATACATGTTCTTGCCAGGGAACAATGTACTACTACCACCAACGAATAGGCCATGTGCTGCAGCAAAATCTATGGGTCTTTGGCCATTCACATTCGTCCTCTCCTGTAAGCAGTAGGTTTGCGTTGTTGGAGGATAAATAGGTTCTTTGCCTATTTGGGCGTTAAAATCTCCCAGAATGATCTTGTTATCATTTTCAGGGCGATTCCTGAAAGCGCTTGCTAGAGCTTCTTAAAAGACATTCTTATCCTCGCCTGATGAAACTTCTGTTGGAGCATGGCAGTTGATAATAGAGAGATTGAAGAATCTTCCCTTGATACGCATGTAACACAGATTGGCTTGAATTTAAGGATAAGCTGACGTGCCCTACATCTAACCACAAAGCCCGTGCCAAAGGTGCGATTGCTTTCGTGGCAACTATAGTATACTGTGTGGAATATCTTTTCAAGTAAGCCACTTCCGAGCCAGCGGATCTTCTGGATTGCTGCAATGTCCCGCATGGATATGTCAAGTTCTGTAAGGAGAGCCCGAAGGGCCCCTAGTCTATTTAGTGATAAAATGTTCCAAAAAGGTAATTGAATGTCATTATGACGGTTCCTGGGTCTATTCCTATGAATCAGTCCGGCTTCTGTACTTTCTTGAGGTTTCGAGATATATTCTATTTAGGAGGTGTGGGGAGTCAGCCCACTGCCTCCGAGTCAGGTAAAAGGGCTGCCTCCGTAGAGCATCCTGACACACTCTCCCATTCGGGACGGCTATCCAGGGGAGGTGACCCTGGGGTGTGTACTGTATGAGACCTTAGTCTGAAGTGAGGGGTGTTGTAGTTAGTATTGTTGTGTATGTTAGAGTATTTGTTCCCCCAACCTGGAGGCCAGTGGCTGATTGCAGTCTAATGGTGGGGGGCGGCACTTCCCTACGCGATATGAATTTATCCATCGATATATTAATATAAAAAAATTAGATATTATACTTAATTCTCTTCATAGTAATCTAGTTTTGTAAATATTTTTACACTAGGTATTTACTAATAAAAATCTGCCAAACTCTGTATTAAAGATTTACTAAGCAAATTCCTTGCTGTTAATTAAATATGTGAAATATTTGAATTTATTTTACTAATATGAGAAAATGTATCTGCTCTTTTCAGTTGATTATCACATAATGTAGTATTTTTACATTTTTAGTTTATAAAAACCTGTACCACTACAACACATGAAGGGTCTTGGGCATAGTACATATAGAGATTCGTACTGTTTCTAGGCCAACGGCTGTGCAATGAAGTAATTAGGCTTTAATCGCGCTCAGCCGCCAGGTTTTTCCCCAATTAATTTGGGTACCCACTTTATAGAGGCTGGGTCTGCCCCTAGAGGGTCTCCATACCCTAGGGTCGCCCCCCAACTAAATTAACAGAATAAATAATATTCTGCCACAGCCGGGATTCGAACCCAGGACCCAGAGCACAGCGAACTAGCGCTCTATCCACTAGACCACGCCGCTCCCTATTTTTAGTGTATAATTTTTAATAACAAACCATTGCAACCGACCAATAAATAAAAATAAAATAACCTCCTCTCAAAATCATAGGTCTTACATTTTAAGATACTTAAAATCCTATTGATAACGAATAAACAAAGTCCGTCCATCAGTTGTAACATTTGGATATACCATTGTCATTTCTGATTTAAAATACAATTCTCTAAAAAAAAGAATCGTTGAAATCGGTAAAGAAAACGCCCTGATAAGGCTTTTTGTACTTGGTTCAAGTTCATCTTTCTTAAGCTCTTCTATTAATTGACTGCTGTTTATATTAGTTAAACTCCAACACAGCTATATAAATTGTTATATCATGATATAATTATCCTGAAATAATAAACCTTTATGTAATAATTTGCAGCATTTTTATTGCTAAAAAAAAAAAAAAACTAAATGTAAGGAAGACTTCCTTCCACGGCCGTTGGACGTGAAACAGTAAGATTAGAAAATATAAAGAAGTTGTAGATCTTGATGAAAAAATGATCAAATAAATAAGTTTAATAAAAAATGGATGAGAGATTTTGGCGCTTCCTGAAAAATTTTCTAATATGGATATTATAACTTCTGGAAATAATTGTCTAATATTAAACAAAAATAACCAATGGTTTAGAGAATATACAATTATAGCTGTAAAAAAAAAAAAAAAAAAAAAAAAAAGTGACTGCGAATTTCATTAATATTTGTATTCAACACATGTTACTAGGAGGAACACAGCTACTAGCAAACCAATAGATTCATTAAATCAATTCATTTGGTCAATCTGTATTGCGATCACATTGCATTCATCTGAAGGCTAGACTTCTTGTCATTCTTCTCAAAAGCATTGACCTAAGTCGTCTTATTGGCTATCGGTAACAATAAAAATTGTTAACTGTAACCATCACTTCATATTATGCTCTAGTCGTAAATTTGACGCTCATCTACAACTTTGAATGTTTTATAACGTTTTTTTCTAAAATCTTTATCTTTCCAACGATATATTACACATCTATATTACTTTTCTTATATACAGGAAATTATTATATGTAACAATCACTAAAATACTATGCCCTATTCGTCAATTTGTTTAAACTTCGACAACTTTAAATGTTAGATAACATTTTTTCTAATATCTGTATCATTCTAACGATATATAGATGTATATTACTTTTCTTGTTTGTAGGAAATTATTGTCTGCAACAATCACTTGAAATGTATGCCTAATTCGTCAATTTGTATAACCTTCTACTTCACATGTTAGATAACATTTTTTCTAGAATCTTTAGCTTTCCAAAGACATATAACACATCTATATTACTTTTCTTATTTGCGGGAAATTATTATCTGTAATTTAGTAGCTTTCCAAAGACATATAACATATCTATATTACTTTTTTTATTTGCAGGATATGATTATCTGTAACAGCCACTAAAAATGTACACCCTATTCGTCAATTCACATAAACTTCTACAACTTTAAATGTTAGATAACATTTTTTCTAGAATCTTTAGCTTTCCAACGACATATAACATATTTATTTTACTTTTTTTATTTGCAGGATATGATTATCTGTAACAGTTACTAAACATTTATGTCCTATTGTCAATTTGTATAACCTTTTACAACGTTAAATGTTAGATTACATTTTTTTCTAAAGTCTTTATCTTTCCAGCGCTATATAACACATCTATATTACTTTTCTTATTTGCAGGAAATTATTGTCTGCAAGAATCACTAAAAATGTATGCCCTATTCGTCAATTTGTATAACCTTCTACAACTTTACATGTTAGATAACAAAGACCGTTTTTTGTGAATTCTTAGAAATAGAAATGGTCAATTTTTTTTTTTTATTAATAATAGTAAAGAAGTACATTAAAGAAAGAAATTTTTGAAAAGTTGGTACTGAGGCCCCGTCATGAAGATAGTGACATCTACATGAAGGAAATCTACATAAAATCAGGGTCTATTTTATTTTACATCAATGTAGTGAGTTTGATAAAAATAGTTTGCCGTTTTTGAGAAAACCGTAAAAAGGTTTAAAATGATTGTTATGCAATGACCCTTCTGGTTGGTCATGTATTGGCCCCATACTTGTCTTAAAAATGAAAATTTGGTTCCTTAGGACTTCTCGTTTTTTAAACTAGACTTCATTATGTAAAACTATTTTAGAATTATAATATTTCATATACTTTCCCAATACATATACAATATATTTTATATATACGTAAGTGAAAGTTAAATAATAAAGTGTGAACAAATAACAACTTTTAACTGTAATAATTTACATCAAACTTTCAACTGTGTCTATTTAATTTATATTGTATAATTTATTATATCAGTACCAAGCATTGCCGAAAGCTTGTCATAATTTCAAATAATTTTACTTTGACTTTAAAACAAAACAATCTGGTGCACGCAACACATGATTTTCTCTTACCTCCGTTATTAAAATCAATTTAAGAATTTTAAATACTTACAGTCAGGGGCGACCCTAGGGTATGGAGACCCTCCTGGGGCAGGCCCAGCCTCTATAAAGTGGGTACCCAAATTAATTGGGGAAAAACCTGGCGGCTAAGCGCGATTAAGGACTAATCACCTCATTGCACTGCCGTTGGCCCTGAAACAGTACGAATCTCTATATGTACTGAGCCCCAGACCCTCCATGGGTTATAGTAGTACAGGTTTTATTAGAGACGAAAATAAATTGTTAAGGAATTAATTACATAGAGTTTCAATAGTAACATATTGGGTTGATGCAAAATTAATGCAGGTTTTTAGTAGGTATTGTAAATACGCCATATCTTTACTTTAACCATATATATTTAATCAAAATAATTTCCATCTGAATCAATGAACTTTTGCCAACGTTCAACAAGCTTTCTTATTCCACCAGAAAAAAAATCCGAATCCCTGGACTCAATGAAATCACGAAAAGAATTTTCAATGTCGTCCTGGTTTTGAAAATTTTTCTCCCTCAAAAAGTTGTCCAGATGCCTGAAAAAGTGGAAGTCTGTAGGAGAGAGGTCAGGTGAATAAGGCGGATGTTGGAGAACTTCGTAGCCCAACTCGTGCAGTCGTCGAAGCGTTGGTTGTGCAGCGTGTGGTCTGGCGTTATCGTGGAGCAGGATCGGCCCCTTCCGATTCATCAATGCTGGGCAAAGACGTTGCAATTTTTGATTCATGCTGTCAATTTCTTGACAGTATTTGTCAGCAGTTATAGTCTCACCTCGATTGAGAAAGCTGTAGTGAATAACACCAGCATTATACCACCAAACTGTGACCATAACCTTTTTTGGGTGCAGGTTGGGCTTCGGGAAAGGTTTTGGTTGTTCATCTTTGCCCAGCCATTGGCTAGAACGCCTTCTGTTGTCGTATAAGATCCATTTTTCATCGCACGTCACAATGCGATCGAGAAATGGATCATTTTTATTGCGTGTCACAAGCATGGAGCAGATTTCAAAGCGGCGATTTTTTTGGTGGTCGTTTAATTGGTGTGGCACCCACTTGGCCAACTTTTTTACCTTACCAATTGCTTCCAAGTGGCGTACAACTGTGGATTGGTTCACACCGAGTTCCGCCGCCATTTCTCGTGTGGTTTTGGTTGGGTCTTCTTCCACTTTTGACCTCAGCTGGTCGTTGTCCAGAGCAAGATGACGGCCCCGACCTTCCTTGTCTTCGAGGTCGAAATCTCCTCTGCGAAACTTCTGGAACCAATGCTGCACCGTGCACTCATTAATAGCCCCCTGACCCCACACTTCATTAATATTACGAGCCGTTTGCGCAGCGCTGCGCCCTAATTTAAATTCGTAAAAATAAATTTGACGAAAATCGCACTTTGACATTTTCGATTCAAGACCTTTGAACACACTGAACAAAACGATTTTACTAAACAAATTCATGGTGAAAGAGAGGTATTAGATAAGGTTTGTTTTGGTATAATAATGATCAATGTTAGGATTAGCTTTGTTTACACAATTGGAATTAAGATATTGCAATAGAGGAAACCTGCATTAATTTCGCATCAGCCCGATAAGTTTTATTAAATAATGTATACATATTATTATCTATGACAATGAGTTAGTTTTATCTCTTTTGAAAACTCTCCGATACCTTTTACAACATTGCGTATAAGATTATATTTTATAAAATTTGAGACGGTATATTATACATCTATACTACTCTTTTTATAATCAAGAACACAAAAATTACATTAAAAAAGTATTTGTGCTCTTTTATCCTTTAGTTGGATATCAATTCGTTTTTATTTATTAAAATAAATAATAATAAACAATATTTATTCGTTTTTAATTAATGTTAAAAAAATGATATGGTTATTTTTATAGGATCTACAAACTTAAAGGTAATTTATAAGGAGGAAAAAATATCGGCATTTAAGCTCTATCAGACTATTTTAATAGGAATGAAACCTATTACTTAAAAACCTATTAAAACCTATTACTTACAAAATGCATGTTATAAGTGCAAAATATAATAAAAATGGTTAGTCGATTTTACGGAATAAGTTACAGTAACACCTCAAGCATATACGCTTATAAATTTTGAAATTTCATTATTATGAACCTATCGTTTCGAGATCGACTTACCACATACCGACACACAGACCTTTTTGCGGGACTTGGTCAAGTCGACTGAGGGGACCCTAAAACGTGTACTTTCGGTGAAAACTCCATTTCGAAAATTTTCTCGATCGCAATAGTTTCCCATACTATATGAGTAAGGGCAGGTAAAAAAAAAAAAAAACTTTCCCTACTTTCCTGAATGGTTGAAATACAGGCGTATAAAATATCTATCTATTTTGGGACAGAATCACCGATATTAATATCGACCAGCAGTCTGGAAGTAAAGGAAAAGAAAATATAGCGAAGAGGTACAACGGATGTATTATATAATATTGGGTTGTTTCACATGAAATGTCCGTTTTTATAGTTTCTGAAATATATAAAGGATTTTGCAGGTCTCTGTTGTTTTCTTCAGAATGTTTACATATTTAAAGTAAACAGTTACTAATCCTCTACCTTTATATTATAAATATTAGCTTCCCAATCAATTACCCACTTTTTAGTAAACCTCCAAATATGAACATGCAAACACGAGATTTTCTAGTAATATTTTTGTCGGCCAACTCGGCCATTCAGCAGCTGAGGCCGCTAGAAATATTTGCAAGGCGTTTGGAGAAGGGAGTGTTAATGAACAGACCATTCGCCGTTTGTTTGCTAAGTTTTCAGCTGGGGATACCGACTTGGAAAACTTGCCCCGAGGAAGACCTCCGTCCGTAATAGACAATGATGTCCTCAAACAAACAGTAGAAGGAAACCCCTACCAAACAGTTAAAGGACTCTCAGCACAACTAAATGCAATTGCACCTACCGTTTCCAGACATTTAAAGTGTACTGGGAAAGTTAAAAAGCTCGATACATGGGTACCTCATGATCTCACTGAGCGGCAGCAAGACCCTGTTTCAAAACATACCGTGCAAAAATTGAAAGAACTGGGCTACGAAGTTCTTCCGCACCCACCATATTCTCCCGACTTGTCTCCAACAGATTACTACCTGTTCAGGAATATAAACAACTTCGTCAAAGGAAAACGTTTTGAAAATGATGATCAAGTGAAAATTTCGTTTTCAGATTTTGTTTCACTTCAAAGCTCAGAGTTTTTCAGTTCGGGGATAAAAAAGTTGGTGCCACGTTGGGAAAATGTGTAGAAAAAGAAGGTAAATACTTGGAATAAAATTATCTTGATTTCATATCGTATTTTTAATATAAATCCTTTACCTTGAAACCGGGCATTTCATCTGACACAACCCAATAGAAATCGAACGTCAAAAATCTAAGTACTTGAGGTTTAAACAAAACGATTTATGGGTCCAATGTAAAGTCATTATTGAAGTTAATATATCAAAGATACAGGTGGCATTGTAAAACTGTTTATCTCTTCAATCTTGTTATTTATTAATATAATTCATTCAGATTTTCTTGGTAATTCATATATTTGTCTGCTCATTATAAGCCACTTTCTTTAATGAACAAATTTGGTTTATTTTTTATTATTTTAATAACTCTTTACCACGAAATTAAACCATATTTAGGTATTTTCATTATGCATGTTGTGAATTCAGGCATTTAAAAAAGTTAGTTGAGTTTGATCTTTAGTAGTCTCGTAGCCTACATTAAGTTATCTCAGGTGAAAATGGCATGGGAAAAGTCACAATATCTCAGTTAATCGATATAGCTGTTTTATTTTTGTTCTTTGGATTTCTTTCATTTTCCATTTAATTCAATTATTTGTTACATTAAAAATTAAAAACGTATTCGCTTAATTATAGTGTCTTTGATCATATTCTATATTGGTTCTTCTAAGAAATAAATCGCCTTTTTAAAGGATGTGTATATATTTGTAGCTATATTTAATATTTTTAAATTTAAGCCAAATGTTATATAAATTTATTTTCGTAATAAATGTTTTTCCCTGCTCATATTACATTCACTTACCTATATATGGAATATATAGTAACTGAAAGTATTGCGATCGTAAAATTTTCAAATTCCAGTTTTCAACAGAAATACACTTTTTAGGGTCCCCTGAGTCCAAATGACCAAGTCCCGCAAAAAGGTATGTGTGTCCGTCCGTCCGTCTGTTACTCCAGCACAAAAAAGAAAATTCCTATAAAACTGAAATTTGATATTTAAGACAACTATACGCCCAAGATGTTACAGCATCTTTTTCATCAAAATCGGCTAAAACGATGAGCAACTTTATCCCATGTATTTTGCGACTATTTACGATTTTCTCAAAAACGGCTCCAACGATTCTTAATTAAACTCACTATATCGATGTAAAATTGAACGGGCTTTAATATCATGTAGGTTTCATTCTGATTAAAATAGTCTGACAGGGCTTAAATGCCGATATTTCAAAATTTCTTCTTCTAAAGTACCTTTAATTTTGTAGATTTTATAAAATTGACCACATCATCTGATTAGTATTACTAAGAAAACAGGTAAATATACAAGTTGAGCGAATTTGAAAAACAACTGAAGGAGCAAACTGAAAACATATTTTTTATTGCATTTTTTTTTCGTTTTTTATCATAAGAACAATAATATACATGTATGATATACCGTTGGAAAGCTAAAGATTTTAGAAAACATATCATTCTAAAAGTTAACAGAAAGTAATGAAAAGCCGACAAAACTAACTGATTGTCTTAGATAAAAATATAATAGCTTCGGAGGGGACGTTAAAAGGTGGTCCCGAGCCTGTGCGATGTCAGGTACTCGTTAAAGATCCCTATCCTAATAAAACCTGGATAGGCAAAATTTAGGACTCCCACTGTAGCATCGTCCGATTAGCCATAGTAGCACAAAGTGACGTTAAATAAATAAATAAAATAAAAATATAATAGATTATTTAATACAACACATGTTCCTATTGAAATTCAAAATAATTAATTCTTTAAATATTTATTATCTTTATATGTATTTAAATTGTACTTAAATTGATTTTAACAACACGGATTAGTGAAAGTGGTGTGTTACGCGCACTAGATGTTTAGTAAGATAGCTACATCACCCCATATATTTTCTAGTTCCTTTTATTTACTCCCGGGGTCCGCGAAATGACGTTGGAAAATTATTTTTTTCATAATTGTCCCGCATCCCGCGAAGTTTTTCAAATGTCGCGAGTTTTAGAATTAAGTTAAATTTTATATTTATGAAAATCATGGTTTTGCGTTGTAACAATCCTTCAACTTGTTTTGCGTTCTAAGAAACCTACGGGCTACGACGACTAACATATTGCCTTTGCTACCCAGTTACATTGTATTTGTCTCTCAGATGATACACTTCGTGTTCGTACTGCGTGCTAGCAAGCTAATTAAACAAATAATATTACAAATCTACTTACCCTAGAAAATTTAGTTAAGTATTTTTTTTTTATTTTTTTATTGAAATTTAAAACTGTACACAGTACAATAAGTAAATGAGCTAGGTAAGTAATTTATTTATATATTTCATAAATACATAAATTTTCTTAAACTTAGCTAATAATATTCGTAGTCTTCATATTTTATATTGATGACAAAAAGTATATCACCAACATTAATCTTAAAAACAATTTTAGGAAGATATATACGAATAAAATTTTGAAAATATTTCAAGTCAATCAAACTAATTTCGTTATAAACAACATAAAATATGTTCAGTAAATTATGTTTTGGGCAAATCAATTCGGCGAAATTTTCCGATGTGAAACGAATATTTGTACTGTATGTGTTTACATTTTTTTTTTATTATCATAGACATATAATATTGTAGTTTACTAAAGAACAGTTAGATAATCACAAATTAATTTAAAATTTGAATTTATCTTTAAGAATCAAAACACAATTATACGTTTTTTTTAAAGTAAATTAAGTGTGGTCATCAGAAATATTAAAATCAATCAAAGTGTTGAAACTTTGAAACCCATTTTATGTGTCAAATATAATTTGACAAATTATTGAGAAGATTTTTACAATATTTTATAATATGACAATTTACTGAAACATATTCAATCAAATAAAAAAAAAAAATATGTCAAGGAATAAAATATTATACATTAAATCGTTAGTCCATTGTTTATAGAAAGATTTAGTCCAACTGTAATTGGACAAAAAGTTACTGTAAGTCGGAAACATCTTAAAGTTAAGACAATGATTTGGAATAGGTACTATATCCGTTTAAGGAAATATTCCTATGAACAAATGTACTTGATCCTTTTTGCATTGAAATCTAGAATTGTTTACTTGATGTATTAATAACTTTTTATATTAAGTTGTTTTACGTCATGAAAGGAAATGTAGTATTTAGCTAAATATGAACATCATACCTTTTGGAGAGGTAATTCAAACTAGCTTTTCAAGTACTTTCGTGATATTTAGATGGAGTAGGATGAAAAATGTATATATAAATATAATATTATATATATATGCCCGATTTTTTAAATTTGGGTCCTTGTTACTGTACTGTTTGAAAAAAGGGGTCTGCAAAAAAAAATTTGTTGGGAACAACTGGGATTTTTTTCCCTACGCCTTTTCATTCCTATTTTTATTTGTTGTAATAACGCTACTTCAATTATATTTAACGCCGGTATTTCTTACATAGTCAGGTTTTGTGTAGCCTCCAGCCGACTCATCCTTTCTTTGGCTAAATAAACAAAGGAGCCGTGGAGCGACTTTGGGGTATGGAGATCCTCCTGTGGGATACTTAGCTTCTATAAAGTGGGTACCTAAAACTGAGGAAAAATATGGCAGCCGAGCGTGATTTAGTATGTGAATATATGTAATATTCATTTTCTGAAGTAGTTTTTTTTTCTAGTACAAGTACGCGTAGTGTTTTTACTAGCAAAGCAAGGGCATTATTTCGTACCCGTAAAGAACATATGGCATTTGAAAGGATATTTTATAATTTTCAGGATTTTTCATTCATGGTCGAGTAGTTTTGCAATTAAAAAAATCGTATTACCTACGTTTAATTTTTTCTTTTCATATTCCAACATATTATTTTTATTCCTTGGCATAATTTGCGACTTTTACAGTATTTGCTTCCTCAGTGTTGCACAACATCATTTAATATCATTGTCGATGAATCTCTTTGTCGTATCACTTGCACAATCGGTAGTAAAATATTCAACGAACAAAATAAATGAATATTTTTCTCTCTTTAAATTTATTAATAATGCGAAAAATATAAAGAAAAATACGATTATGTAGCCATATTTTTCAGTGTTCGACAATATGGTACTCGACGCCAGGGGGGTAGCGAATCCGTCGTGGGAAAGAATAGATGAAAGCAATTAAAAAAGCTATCCCTGGTGTCATCAAGAAGCCTGGACTTCTTCCAACTTGGGAGCTTTGTCGGTCCAATCCTAATTACTGAAGAAGAATTAAGCTTTGAACCTCAGAAAGCGAGATCAAAGGCATAAGTTTCGGTTTTATTGTCCGCAATTTTCTTTCCCACGGTGAGCTAGGGAACTCTGAATATACTTTTATTTTTTTAATAAAAATTTATAAACCGGCGTTTAAGCCCTGTCCGACTGTTTCAATCAAAATGAAACTTAAATCACATTAAAGCCCATTACGTTTTACATCGATAGGGAGTTTTATCGAAATAAAGATGCTAAACGCATGGTATAAAGTGGCTCTTCTGGTAAGCTCATTTTCATGAAAAAGTTGCTATTACATATAGATTTCTTAGATATGGAATTTCAGTTTCATATGTATTTGCGTTTTCGCATTAGACTTACCACACACACACACACACACACAGACCGTTTTGCAGGACTTGGACTCAGGGGACCCTAAAACGTGTATTTCCAGAGAAAACCCGAATTCGAAATTTTCACAATCGCAATATGCATTGCGTTTTACAGATTTATATATAAGATAAAAAAAACTTCTAAAATGTTTAGCTTTCCAACCGATATTATACATCTATATTACTATTTTTGTGTTCGGGAAAAAATAACCTAAAAATTTTTTAATCTTTTCTCCTTTGGTTGATTATCAAATTCATTCAACTCGTTTATTTATATGTTTTTTATCAATGCTAATAAGATAATATGTTTCATTTTTTTCAAATCTAGAAAAATTTAATTTACTTTAGGGGAAGAAATTTAAAAATATCGACATTTAAGCACTGCCAGACTATTTCAATCAGAATGAAACAAACATGATATTAAATACCGTTAAATTTGACATCGATTTAGCGAGTTTAATAAAAATCGTTTTCAAGAAAATCGTAAAAAGGTGCAAAAGTAGCCCTTCCGGTCAGCCGATTTTGATGCAAAAGTTACTGTAATATCTCGGACGTATATTCAAATTGAAGATGAAACTTCGGTTTCACATGACTTTTCGTTTTCGTGCTAGACTTACCACATACAGAGTTGGTTATTTGGACTCAGGACACCTTATTTCCGTAAAAACTGATATTCGAAAATGCTCACAATCCTAATACTTTCCCTAATTATATATTTCAGTGAAAGTAAAAATTGCTGGTGTGAAAAAAATTCTGATCAATGTTTTCAAAGGAAATACGCATAACCAAGATTAGTATTACGGTCTATGTGTTTTTGTTAAGTTTGCCTCAAAAAAGAATAAAAGAAAAGTCGCATTAATCTTAACTCTCCTATATTAGGTATACTTTCATGATGTCACTGCGACTTAAGTCACTAAAATCTTCTACTTTTGATTACCATTTCGTTTAGTTATCTTTAAAATTTTCTCATAAAGAGTTAGGACGCTTTTCATTTAACTCGTGATTTAAAATTATGATTAAATGGTCTTGACAATCAACCACGTTTTTCTTATACAAGTAGTTTGCATTAATAGCTAGCATATAAATCCTTTGTAGTCACTATAGGAGATAATTTCAGTTTTTATATTATTTATTCGAAACTACATAGAATTCAATCAGTTTCTTAGGACATAAAACTTCTTTTATTCTCCGACCAGTCATGTGCTATCAAATGATTGGTGGATCTTCGATTCGTCAATTCATAGCGATCTATCTAGTTGCGCTATGGTTCAAAGCGGATATCACAATGGCAAGCAAGATGGCATAAAATGTAATATAAAACGATTCCTAAAAATTTTCTTATCTGATGAGTTTTCAACGGAAATACATGCGCATAATAAAGTACCCTTGGTCATAATAAGCAAGCCTGGAAAAAAGGTTTGCGTGGGTGAGTCTAGTTCAAAAACTAAAAGACATATAACAGGAAAATAATGTCACCTATTTAAGAGGTATAGTGATGTGTGACTTTTCTACGGGAAGTGCCACTTTATAATAAAAATATGTGAAAACAATCATGAGTTTTCACACATTTTTATTATTTTCTCTTGAAGAGCTCTTATGATTTTGATTAAAATCGTTACATCTATTTTACCTAAATTTAATTATTTATCAATACCATGTATATTTTTACCTTGATTGAAATATTCTAACAGGGATTAAATGATGATTTTTTGAAGGCCTTTCCCCAATATTAAGAAATTTATAAACATAAACTATGAGAAAAATTAATAAATAGCTAATTGAAAACGAAAAACAAATTTTCAGGTTTAAAATATCTTGATGGAAATAGGAACATTAATATAAATGTGTTGAAAAGTAAATAGTTTATAAAAAAAATATATATCTAACATACAAAGTCGTACAATAGAGTGCGGGAATATTTATGAATTATTATTGTTATCAATAATAACTTCTACTGTCATGTTATTTGATATAAAATAATTGTTTACGCCGAATTTCACTACTTTATAAATAGAAAAAAAAAACTTTTAATTCTAAAACGTTATTTATTAAAGGGAGCTAAGTGAAACTTGTGTGATATGTACACCAGGTTTTGTTCCTTTGAATTAAGTAATGGATTATTTTAGTAATCAAATTTTTTGATGCAGCTTCGTAAATTTATGTAATAGGGAGAAAAAATAAAACTCTATCAAGATTTTACGCTAATTAAAACAAAACTTTCTCCATGAAAACTGAATCATTCGAAATTGAATTTTGCCCGACGATAGGGATTTTTTCCGACACTAGGGAATGTTTCCCGACGTGGGGAATTATTTCCCTGTTATGTTGGCAGCGCCGTCGCCACAGTTAAAACCGGGTTCCCCCGGTGGGAGCCTCACTTTACTTGTTACTTTTCACTGTTAAGATAGATCTTTGACGTAGTTTTGAGTTCTTTACTTTTTTTGTTGTTTTTTTTATTTTAAAAAAACAAGCATGTTTAAGTTGAGCTTTCTGCTTTTCTTAGTTGGTCTCGTTTGTCTAGCGAGTTCAAGAAAGATCTATGATCGTCCTAGTGAACTTAGGTAAGCAAAATTAATAATCACTAGATAGATATGTATGTTAAAATGTTGCTCTCTCTTTATTTGTTGCTGTGTAAATTTAGAACAATAGTATTTTCCCTGCATTTTTATAAATAAAGGCTTTCATCAGGCAGTAAAATATTTTATTTCCTAGTTCTTCAGAACTAATCAACTTCTATGTGGCTCAGTATTTAATTTAAAGATTTATAAGTTTTGTCATTCAAACAATAGAATGTCTAATGTCTTCATCTAAGCCAATTTTTACAAAAATTAAGACTAGCATTAAATGGCTAGCTTTTAGTTATCACATTGTAGTGATGTAAATTAATTTTTTTTTTTTTAAATAAAAATAAGGCAAAAAAATGTTTCACATATACAAAGGAAAAGACAATGAGGAAGTCATTAGCTAAAATTACTGAGATACAATGGTGTTTTTAAATTTTGAAGGAAGAAATTAAACCTTTTTCAATGTCATGCATCTCAATATTTTAAAGTTATACATAAATGAAGAAATTTTATGTTTCTTTAGTGAACAATACATCATATCATTTTTAAATTGCTAAATGTATGTTTACCATGAACATTTTTTGTTCCGTTGGAGTGTTCGTTTAATTTATACATTAATATTTTTAATGTTAACAATTCAAATATTTTATATGTGTGTATCAGGTAAGTAAAGGTATTGATAAAGATAGTAATGTCATATTTTGTTCGTTGTAAACATAAACATTTGTATTATATTTGCACAAGTAACATTCCAGAAACTTAGCTGTCATTGTAGTAATTCAGTAAAAATTAAATCCTTCTACCATTCCACATATATAATTTACTGTTGTTTTTTAGAAATAATAATGTATTTTTATTACATGTCAGTGAAGATTTTTATAGTTTCTAAAATATTTAATTTTGTTTCTTAAAAATTATTGAATTATTAATGATGTATTGTATAGAAATAATGGTTTAAAACATTTAATATATTATTTCATTTAGCGAGTTAAATAACATTTGTATTTAACTATCTAAAACTTTAAAGTTTTAATTGATGTGAATTACACATCTCGGTTATTTGTCATTTAATATCTATCTTTCAATTCAATATAATATTTTTTTGTAATTAATGTTGTTATTAAAAAGTTCTTTTCATATGGAAGATTAATAAGACATAGATATTATAGATCAAACCTGCTTAAAAATATTATTTTGAGCCAAACCAAGAATCTTTGTAACTATTATGTGTTTTATTATCTCTAAATCTAATGCTCATTGCAGAGTTTTGAAAATTATTTTAGAAACAATAAACCATATATAGGATTAATTGAGTTTCCTACAAAGAATAATGTATACTCACAAACAATATTCAATACTGAAAATCCTTCCTCAAGCTCATTTAAGAATTGTCTAGAATGTTCCCTGTCTTTGATAGTTGGTGCCATCGAATGACAGTTCAACTTATGATTTATTAGTCAGTTATATTAATTTTGTTTTTCAAAAATATTTATAATGTGCATTAACTGAACTTCACAAAATAATCATTAATTTCAATATGATACAATATATATATTATACAGTAATTGTTATTATTTTAAGGAAAAGTGGTAAGGATGTTGATTAATAAATTAATTTCATGAAATATAGTTTAGTAAATAAGTATTCTTAAGATAAAAATATTGGTCCACATTCACATAATAAACATTATTTTAATGATCATATGAATTTTAATGTCACTATACAATTGGTATTATTAAATACAATTTATAATTACAAATAATCTTCTGTAATTAGTTTATTCTTAAGGTAATTATTTTCCTTAAACTCTGATATTAGTTACTCCTATAAGATTTTACTATTTTATTTAAGATGGGTGGGTTTATGCATGGTTGGTTAGGCAGGGCAGGTCATCTCTCTTTCATTATTTCTTTAGATGATAGCATTCTCCAAGAATCTTGATAAAATAGTGTGTCATTTTTTATTTAATAGAGCATTTTTTTCTAATTGTCATGATTCTTCTAAATTCATTAAAATAATTTTTATTTTTGTGATATAAGATCTCTAAAAACTAAATTAAATTGATCTCGTGTATTTTAAGTGCTGTGGAATTCAGGAAATAAATGTGAAATGATTTTTTTTTTTTTTTAAGTTCGTTTTCTTAATTTTTTTTTTTGTTTTTTGTTCTTTATCGGATATCCTATGAAATCATCTTATTATTATTATTAATAGATTGGCCTAGGATTTTAATTGAGATTAATTATATTATATGATTACTAGCAGAAACGGTGTCGATCTTGGTGATATTGATGTATCAGGGCATACTTTTGAACACGTAGAGAAATTCAAGTATTTAGGTTCAATTATAACTAGAAAAAATGAAATCCAGGAAAAAATAAAGTCCCGGTTAAAGGTGGGAAATGCGTGTTATTATTCAGTTGCTAAGTTACTTAGTTCGCCGCTTCTATCTAAAAACTTAAAGGTTAGAATTTATAAAACTATTATTCTTCCAACGGTTATTTACGGATGTGAAACGTGGCCGCTTACTTTGAAGGATGAACAACGGCTTAAGGTTTTCGAAAATAAGGTATTGCGTAAAATATTTGGTCCGAAGAGAGATGAGGCCACTGGGGAGTTTAGAAGGTTGCACAACGCGGAATTGCGGAACTTGCATCCTGTGAATATAATTGAGCTGATTGCATCGCGGAGACTCAAATGGGCGAGTAAAGTTGTTGGGCTCGATGACGAGCGGATTCCGAGAAAGTTGGTATTTGCTGATTCGACTGGTAGACGTCCGAAAGGTAGGCCGAAGCGGAGATGGGAGGATTGCCTTAAGGCTGATCTCGGGAGCTTGGGCTTGAATGGTGAACATTGGACGAGTCTGTGTAGGCGGAATTTGGTGGTATCGGCATCGAACCTTCGGGTTCGCTAAGCCTATTATTATTATTATTAATTATATTAATTATATTATATTAATTATTATATTAATTCATCAGCAGTTTAGGTTTACGCTCATTTAAGTTATAGTTTATCGACCATCGTGAGGGCTTCTATGGGCGACAAAAATAAAAAATATTACAATTATTAAACTAAAAGAAAAGTAGAATTGTAACAAAAGAAGTCCAATTACTGTGTTATACTCCGTAATACGTTTTTGTAAATCCAAATTTTCATACTGAAGTTCATTCCTCTCCTTTGAAACCCATCGGATCATTTTCTTAAGTTTCGGTTTTTTTTATTCCTAAGACTTTTTATTTGTCGTAATGACGCTACTTCAATTATATTTAACGCCGGTATTCTTTACGTTGCCAGTTCTTTTGTAGCCTCCAGCCGACTCATCCTTTCATTGGCTGACATAGAAAGGAGCCGTGGAGCGACTCTGGGGTATAGAGATCCTCTTGGGAGATACGTTTTTTTTTTTTTTTTTTTTTTTTTCAGTGGCGCGACAGGCCGTGCAGGCCCTGGGCTTCGCGGTGTAATCTCATGGGAGATTACACTCGCGTTTCTCGAAGCAATTTGTAGGGTAGTGTCATCACTCCCTACGCCTAATTTTGTGAGTGGCCACCATTTGGCTGTCGGGTGTCACATAGCCGGGGAGGGGCTGTAAGTGAATCCCCATTTAATTACATCCTTATAAAAGCCCCGCTGGGACTGGGACTCGAACTCACAACTTTAGCATGAGAGACTAGCGCGCTAGCCGCTCAGCCATGGGCTCCTGGGGGATAAAGTGGGTACCTGGCAGCCGAGCGTGATTTAGTATTTTAATATATGTAAAATTTTCTGAAGTCCTCAAGGCGTTTGTTTTTTTCTATTACAAGTGCGAGTAGCGTTTTATTGGCAGTAAGTACGCGGCGTTGTTTCGCACCCGTAAAGAACATATGACATTTGAAGTATATTTTCTAATTTGCGGGGTTTTTCATTCTTGGTCAAGTAATTTTGCAATTAAAAAAATCGTATTACCCACGTTTAATTTTTTCTGTTCATATTCCAACATGTTCCTTTTATTCCTTGGCATAATTTGCGACTTTTACAGTATTTGCATCCTCAGTGTTGCACAACATCATTTAATATCATTGTCGATGAATCTCTTTCTTGTTATCCCTTGCACAATCGGTAGTTAAATATACAAAAAACAAAATAAATGAATATTTATAAACATCGGTTATATAAGAGCAATCCTCTGTGTTGTGATCTTTATTTTTTCTCTCTTTAAATTCATTAATAATGTGAAAAATATAAAGAAAATAGGATTATGTTTTCATATTTTTCAGTCTTCAACCATGTGGTACTCGATTTCGATTTCATTGTTCGCAATTTCTCTGTCACGGTGAACTAGGTTGTTCTGAAGATACCTTCAATCTTGTTTATAACCTTCTAAGATTTTGGATTTGTTACACTTGAAATTGACCCTAAAAAAAAAATAAAAAAATCTTTACATTATAGTCAGAATAGAGAAGTTGGCTGATAATTTGATTTAGAAATTGGTTGGGGTGTGGTCATAAAAAAACACATTAGCAAGGAAAGCTTATATTTGTATGCCAACGTATAAGCCTAAATTGTAGGCTTTCATCAGAGTAAAATATAAAATAAAAATACATAACAACCAAAATATGGAAAAATACAGTAATATTAATATTTTGGTAGGAAAATATTTGAAGATATTTTATGGCTTGGTTTCTTATAAGAATCGTCAAATATTTTCATACCTAAATACGATTTTATGTTACTGTTAGTTTCCATACTTTTTTTTATTTACCTATATATGGAGATATAGAGAACCTCCTGGGGCATACCTAGCCTCTGTAAAGTTGGTACCCAAAATGGGTTAAAACCTTGTGGCTGAGTGTGATTTCCTCCTTATCACCTCATTGCATGGTCGTTGGTCTAGAAGCTGTACTAGTATGAATTTTTACCATATTGTATTACAGTTAACATATTATAGAAAGCGCTGTGGTCTAGTGGATAGATCACTAGTCTAGTTCTCTAGGTCCTGGGTTCGAATCCCGGCTTTCGCAGAATATTATTTATTCTGTTAATACGTTTTGCGACCCTGGGTATGGTGAACATCCTGGGGCATACACAGCCCCTATTAAGTGGGTACGCAAAATGGTTAAAACTCTTGTGACTGAGTGTGATATCGTCCTAATCATCTCATTACACGGTCGTTGGCCTAGAAGCAGTACGCATTTGAATATGTCCTGAGCCCAAGACCCTTCAGGGTTGGAAAGGTACAGGTCACCATAGTATTTTGCAGTTAACTTGTTATTGTTTTTCTTTAAATTGGATTGGTTTTTGTCTTGTTTTCTCATATCCCTGATAAAGGCCTAAAATTTAGGCCTTACCGTCGACAGACAAATTTGTTTTTACATCATATCTTCTCTAGGTTTAACCAATACTCTATCTCCATCATTGTCTGTTATAGTTTGGGGGTAAACATTGACTATTTTCTCGAAAGGGAAATATTTTTGTGCTACATGCTAGGTGTGGGCATAATCGGATGATCGAATGATTGATAGGGGCAAATATCCATCCCAAGCCTTTGTAATCCCTCGATTATCGTTTGGAAATCTCAGTTCGAATAATCATTCGTTTCTCCGAACCGATTAATCCGATAATCGATTAATTCGAATGATTGAAATAATCGAATGATCTGATAATCGTCATTCGATTATGCCCACCCCTATTACAGGCATACAGACATACTCGTATAGTACGTAAGAGGGTTGGTTACCTGTAGCATGGTGGTTAGCATAACTGCCTCATATGCACAATGTTCCGGGTTCAAACCCGTAGGTAGCTCTAGGATTTTTTTAATGAGAGTAAAAAATCCTTAGTTACGCCTTCCTTCGGAGGGGACGTTAAAAGGCTGTCCCAGGCCTGTGCGATGTCAAGTACTCGATAAAGATCCCTATCCTAATTAAACCTGGATAGGCCAAATTTAGGTCTCCCACTGTAGCATCGTCCGATTAACCACAGCAGCATAAAGGGACGTTAAATAAATAAACAAACCAAACATTTAGTACACAACACATATAACCTTTAGGTAATCATATTTTATTTAAAGCGTGCTTCTAAAACTATCTTAATATCTTTGCATTTTGAGTATCATTTTGAATTTATTTTAAACTAACACTGAAGATAAAATATTTTTATATGTTTAATATCAATAAGTATCAAAGATTTATGGTCGAGAAAAATCAACAACACACCATTCTTACTCTCCTGATACTTGGTATCCGAATTTAATTTGCAGCTCTTCATCTTTTTTGTATACATATTATTTTGAAATACTAGAATAAGTTACAAATTTTAATGATAACCAGGTAGCCCAGAATTTACGTACTCGGCACCGTTCTGTTCCTCCATACATTTTCATTACATTGTTCCTTTTTTTATTGTATTTAAATAAGTTTTCCTGCAAACAATGAACACTTTATCTATCCATATACCAGAAATGGGAATAGACAAAATTTTGCCATGTCTTGAATTGGTTTAAAAATTTTATTATTGAATATAACCTACTTAATTCAAATTGTTAACGAAGCATGAAAAAGATGCCGGGAGTTAAAGACGTTTTTGGTATTTTGGGTTTCTGCCAGAAACTCGACAGTATGGTTTTAAACATTGCAATATTTTACTGTAAGAAAACAATTTATTTTTAAATTTTTTTTAAAACTAAATAAAAATAAAATCTGGTGCGGGCAAACACGACTTTCACTTACCTTAATTGTTAAAATCAATTTAAAAACTATTTACTATACTTCAATTTTAAAAATATTTTAAGTAGATTTTAATAATACTTGTATTCATTTTCGTTGGAAACATATGATTTTGATTAAATAATATTACTATATTAAATCGCTACGTATAATAATTAGTAATCAGTTTATGCACTACTCGTCGCTTTATATTACTTTTTACAACTTTGTGTATCAGATAATATTTTTTGTAGAATCTTTCTCTTTCCAACGATATATTATACGTCCATATTACTGTTCTTAATATCAAGAAGGCAAAAATTACAATAAAAAAAATAGTTTTGCTCTTTTCTCCTTTGGTTTATTATCAAATTCGTTCAACTTCTATATTTAACCGTTTTTTATCTATTTTAATAAGATGATATGTTTTATATCTTCGAATTTACAAAATTAAGGGTACTTTAGAGGAAAAACATTTAAACTATCGGCATTTAAGCACTGTCAGACTATCTCATTCAGAATTAAACCTACATCATATTGAAGCCCATACAATTTTGCATCGATATAGCAAGTTTAATCAAAATCGTAAGAGCAGTTTTTGAGGAAATCGTGTAAAGGTGTAAAATGCATGGTATAAAGTGGCTCTTCTGGTACGCCGATTTTGATGAAAAAGTTGCCGTAACATCTCGGACTTAAAGTTGTCTCAAGTATCAATTTTCAGTTTTATACAACTTCTCTTTTTCGCGCTGGACTTACCACATAAATCTTTTTGTCTGATTTGGTTATTTGGACTCAGAGATCGGAATACTTTCCTACTATATATATTTATATATATATATATATATATATATATATATATATATATATATATATATATATATATATATATATATATAAAATCATATATATCTCATATATAGGTAATTGAACGTAATAATTATCAATGATGGATTTAGTGTTGACGGTTAAAAATATTTTATGTGGAAATTGGTTGGGAGCGCGGTCATCAATAAATCATATTGATTAGACAAACTCATTTTATTTTTGCGCCGACGTTTGGACCTATATTGCGGGCATATATGAGGGATAAGAAAAACAATATAATCAAAATAAAAATAACGATGCGATAACAGTAATAAAATAAAGAGACAAATAGTAATATTTTTTGAAATTTACAACTGTAATTTATAATACAAGTAAATTGCTAAAAGAAAAATCACATGAGATAGACTTAAAGAGGAACAACCCAACGGTAGCACTCCAGTAACTATTTTAAACTAGAAGGTCTCGAGGCCATCTTCTTTTCAGACGCCTCGGAGGATTATCAGGAATCGTAGAGGAAGCAAGGGTTGAAACTAGTGGGTTGGGGTGGGAATGGAGTTTGTCATAGGATTGATATCAAGTTCGGACCAAATCAGCTACATATGGAACATTTAGGTGTTTGTGGATGATTTTATTTGTGACAAAGTAAGGAGCGTTGAGGATTTTACTAAGGATTTTGGATTGTAAGGATTGGATACGGGAAGAATTCGATGGTTTAGTAGAGCCCCAAAGCTCAACTCCGTAAGTCCATATAGGCCTTATGATGGTCATGTAGATGAGCCTTTTGTAGTTAAGTGGAAGGTTTGAGCGTTTGTCTACTAAGTGTTCAAGTAATTGAAAGCGGCGAGCAGTTTCTTGTCGTTTCAGTCTTATGTGCGGATTCCATGTGAGACGTTTGTCAAGTAGCAGCTCTAGGTAACGGATCTGTTCAACAGTGACAAGTGAAATATTATAAAAGGATACTGTAGGACATGATAGGACAACAGGATACTGTCATTGGCTTACGATGAAGGGTAAAGGTTATTTGGTGGGATTTGTTGGAATTTATTTTAATTCTCCAATTCTGACACCATATCTCAAGGTCTCTGATGTGGGATTGAAGGGTTTGAGAGGCAACAGTTTGAACGTTATGACTGATAACACACAAGTGTCATCAGCATAAGTGGAAAGGAAAGTGTTAGAATTGGTTTGGGATATCAGCTGTATATACTGTGTAGAGAATGGATCCTTGGATACTACCGTGAGGAACACCAGCGGACTGAGTAAAAAAGATAAAAAGGACCCATTGTGATTTATTTTGAAGGATCTGTCAGTTAGGTAGGACTGGATGATAAGGAAGTATTTTGGAGGGAGGAATTTTAGGAGTTTGTACAGCAGTTCTGGGTATTTTGACATTACAATGAGATATTAGGCGAACAATTAAAGTTATGCAAATGAGAAAATTGACACTGTATAGGTTGAGGTATGTATGTGGGACTAGGACATTTAAATTAATAAAAATAAAATTAAGAAGTAAGATGACGGTTTTGTGAGAACAATTTTATTTTAATATGATATTACTTAAGACTGTAACGCTGTCAAATAAAGTATAATTTAGGAAGGAACAGGTATCAATCTGTTGATTAGATTATGTTACTTTAATTTCGACTACCGATTGCCCTAATCAAAATTTGATACTGATTAGTATGATTATCGCCTCTCCGGAAATATTATCATTAAATTATATAATATTAAACGACAAGTCCCCTGTTTTGTTTTTTTTTACTTATGATTATTTCTTTTTAAAATAGTTGTGGCGTGGCAAGCAGGTACCTGGAGTGGCACTCCTTTAGATAAAACTACCTATGCCCCTAGATTTCATGTTTGGATGGATTCAGTCATAGAATGTTTATGTTGTCACATTCCTCTATTTTTTCTCACCTCTCATCTCCTTGAATATTTATCATAATTTGATACTTTTAAAATATTGTTCTTATAATAATATTATATTGTTCCTATAAACTAAAAAATAACATTTTCTCTTATATTACAATATGTTTCACATACAGACATGTTTTATGAAATAATAAAGTTTCATTTTTAATTCTTTAAATTTTGATCAATACAATTTTGCTTTAATATACGATATTATCTCAGATGTCAGAATTTTTCCAAAAAATGTTGCATTCCTGTGATAAATTCTGATACCTAATCTTTGTTTTTAAATAATGAAACTGAGTAAAATTTAAAGTTTTTTTTTGTTAACAAATTATTTACAACATGCTAAACTTTCTGTCAGTGCAACATGTTGTAATTCAACTAGTGATGATTTAATGAAATAAGTGTTAACATAGTCAGCGATAGCCTACTGCTAAGTTTGGTTACATGCATGGCTATCTCTAATTAGTTATCTGTTTTGAAAACAATTAGTGTAATTAACATGCTATCTTAGTTGTAGCTTTGTGTTCTCTAAATCAGTCAGACCATTATAAAATTTTCTAAATTCACTTTTTGCTTATTTAGTGTTAAATTACACGAATCGTCTTCTGCTAGGTGACCATATTTTTTTTATTTTATTTCTTATATTGAAATTTACAATAAGTAAATAAGCTATTTACCGATAATTGGCTTGAAAAAGTCTTGAAGAATCAACCAAGCGGTAGCACTTCAATGTTTATTATATCAGCATGTCTCGAGGCCACCGTCTTTTCAGACGCCTCTGAGGATTATCGGGAATATATGTCTATGAGAGGATACGGACTAGCGGTTAGTTTGGAATGAAAGGAGATGTATCTTCTTTGGGCAATTTCTGCAACTAGTGGGATATACAGGTCTTTTTGGATGAGGTAACAAAGTAAGCAGCGTCGAGGATTTGTCGAAGGATTTTGGATTGCTGGGATTGGATGCGGGAGGAATTCGATGGTCTAGTGGACCCCCATAGCTCAATGCCATAAGTCCAAATAATGGTTGTATAATTGAGTTTTTTGAAGTAAAGATGGAGTTTTGATCGTTTGTCAAGTAACTGTTGTAATAGTCGATATCTACGAGCAGTAAAGGAAACAACGGGACAGGAAGTCATAGGCTTACGTCGTAGAGTGAAGGTGATTTGGTGGGATTTATTTTAATTCTCCAATTGTGACACCATTCAGCAATTGCTGATACTACTCTGTAGGATTTGGGAAGTAACAATAGGATCATTATTCACGGATAGCACACAGGTGTCATCAGCGTAAGTAGAGGGTATAATATCAGTGCTTGGATGGAAGTGATATCAGCTGTATACACCGTGTAGATGTTTGGGCCATGACAGAATTAAATCTTAAAAATTAAAAAAAAAAAAAAATTACCGAACTTCTTTAATGAAAAGCATCCCCAACCCTATTATCCAATTAAATTTATCCTACAGTCTGCGATTACCCCATCATTACAGAAGTAATTATTCGCAACAATAATCTTAGTTTATACGTCTTAAGTCACTCCCGGTTACCTTTACAGATTAGTTAATTTTTTTTTTCTAAAATATGCAGTTTTTCACAAGTATATTATAATTCTAAATTACTATGCTTAATTCCTGAGAAAAAAAAATTAACCTTAAAAATATTTTGCTTTCATTCTTCCTTAGTTTACTACAAAAATTGAAAATTAAATGTGTGATCGTGAGTTAAATTTGAAGGATAAGATGATTTAGGTGGCGATCAAAGAAAACTAAAATTTAGTTTAAAAAAAAATATATTTATCCACAAACGTTTCGACCCAACTTGTCAAAGCTGGTCTTCTTCAGTACTTACAAGCAAGAGTCGAGAATAAACTGCCCTAGGTGCAGTTGCAATAACGAAAATTAAGCAGAATTATTTTTCCGGGTTATTTATCTTTGATCACAAATAACAATAGTAACTTATTATCGAATAAGCGAATACCTAGAAAGTTAGTAAATCTAGTAAAGATGTGTTTGTCGGAAACTCCATAAACTTATAATCTCATAATTACTCCGAAAGATTTAAGGTGAGATCGGGTTTGAAACAAGGTGACTCCCTTCCACCTGTTTTATTTAATATAGCTTTAGAATATGTTATAGAAAAGGTGACGTGTACCGAGAAAGGTATAAATCTAGGTGATAAAATTCCGGTTCTGGGATACGCTGATGTTTTGGTACTGCTAGGTGAAGACACGGAAACTATACAACTAACTACAAGTGCGTTAATAAAAACCGGTAAAGAAATAGGACTCGAAATAAATACTGATAAAACGAAATATATGATCAGCAGCAGAAACGGTGGCAATCTTGGTGATATTAATATATCAGGGCATACTTTTGAACACGTAGAGAAATTTAACAATTAAGGATCAATGATAACGAGAAAAAATGAAATCCAGGAGGAAATAAAGTCCCGGTTAAAGGTGGGAAATAATGCGTGTTATTATTCAGTTGCTAAGTTGCTATATAAAAACTTAAAGGTTAGAATTTATAGAACTATTATTCTTCCGACGGTTTATTACGGATGTGAAACGTGGCCGCTTACTTTGAAGGATGAACAACGGCTTAAGGTTTTCGAAAATAAGGTACTGCGTAAAATATTTGGTCCCAAGAGAGATGAGGCCACTGGGGAGTTTAGAAGGTTGCACAACGCGGAATCTTGGAACTTGTATCATGTGAATATAATTGAACTGATAGAATCGCGGAGACTCAAATGGGCGAGTAAAGTTGTTGGGCTAGATGAGGAGCGGATTCCGAGAAAGTTGGTATTCGCTGAATCGACTGGTAGGCGTCCGAAAGGTAGGCCGAAACGTCAATGGAAGGATTAAGGCTAATCCTAAGGGGCTTGGGCTTGAACGGTGGTCATTGGACAAGTCTGTTTAGGCGGTATAGGGTGGTATCGGCATCGAACCTTCGGGTTCGCTAAGACTATTATTATTATTTAATGAGATTTATTTATTTAAACATATTTATTGATATTTACAACTGTATAATTATATGCAAGTAAATGTGATGGCTATAGTAATCTGACATGAAATACATGAAGAGATGCCACCCATCGGCAGCACTCTAAAAATATTTTAAACTAGAAGGTCTCGGGGCCATCTTCCTTTGAGACGCCTCAGAGAATTACCAGGGATCGAAGAGGATGATAGGATAGAAACTAGTGGATTAGAGTAGAAATGGAGTTTTTCATGGAATGATTGATATCTGGTTCGGGCTAATTCAGTAACATATGGGATATTAAGGTCTTTATGGATGAGCTTATTCGTGACAAAGTAAGGAGCGTTAAGGATTTTACGAAGGATTTTGGATTGTAAGGATTGGATACGAGAAGAATTTGATGGTTTGGTAGAGCCCTATTGCTCTGATCCGTTTAATGAGATAATATTCAAGATCTATATTTGCATATACTGTAACTTGTACTATGTTCTCAATAGGCTTTTCGACCACATTGCTTACAAATGTGAAGTTCCATTGATATTTTAAACAATTGAGGGTTTGGTTGGAATATTTTTATGCCTATTTTAATTGATATAAGTTGCTATTTGTGTGCCGTAGTGGCTTGCAAGGTCCCAGATACATAGTTATGCCCTCTGATTGACCATTTCCTCAAACAGATGCTGGTTGATCACCCTCTTCCTGTGCTTATATCCAGTGCAATTTAATCAGTATCAAACACAACAGTGGAACAGTTTGACTACTCGCCACGGATCTATAAATTGTACGGTGAATACGGGTGGCAAGTTGTATATGTTCCCATGTTTAACTCTGGTTCATAACGTGTGACTTTCCACTAATCGAGCATCACAAGCATTCTTTATATTTCTCAGGAATATGCCCTAGCATCGTCCGATTAAACCCAGTAGCAGAAAGTGACGTTAAATAAATAAACGAACTAACAAAATAATTTAAAAACAAATCTTGTATGAATAAATAATTCTGCCACAGCCGGAATTCGAACCAGGACCCAGAGAATAGGAGACAAGTGCTTAATCTACTAAACCACGCTGATCAATCATTAAAATACCCTGAATAGATCTCAGCCAGATCCTCCGTTACATATATGGTAGGCAAGGCTCTAAAAGGAAACAGCATGACGCACATTTATCATCTAGTATTCCCGGTGTCTCCAAAGGACACAACTGTGTCTCGATTCTGAAATCAATTTGAGGTCTTCTCTGTTAAATCTAGAATTTAGGGAAGATGTCTTTTCATTATATCTATCAAAAACAGCTTGCAACTATTCGACTAGCTGGAATATCTTTCAAAGAAACCTGAAACAGATACTGAATTATGTCAGGAATCTACGGGGGATTCAAAGAATTTTGAAATTATTCTGTTATGTTAAATAATCCAAAGGAAAGTGGTCAATCACCACTGCTAATTTTAAAACGATATATCTCTGCTATTTATAAAATTTAATCCTATGCCAAATATCACTAACTAACATTTATTTATTAATTAGTTGGTTTAATATATATATTTAATAACCATTAATTAATGGTTAGGGACTGATTTTATATCCAATCAAGTACCTAATTTATTTGTATTCAGACATATGTTTTCTATGCCCTATTCTCCCGAACAATCAATCTCTTCGGACCCTCAAACGAAAATCCTACGTACGAGCTTGCTGCTGACAGCGAAAGGGAGACAGGTACAGGCTCATGTCTGATGCAAGCAGAATAATTTCATTAAGATAGAGGAATAATACAATATCACCTAACAGTCACCTTAGAGAAATGGATCAGCTAATAATGACCAATTACAGAGAATTACCATAACAGAATAATTTCAAAATTCTTTGAATCCCCCGTAGATTCCTGACATAATTCAGTATCTGTTTCAGGTTTCTTTGAAAGATATTCCAGCTAGTCGAATAGTTGCAAGCTGTTTTTGATAGATATAATGAAAAGGCATCTTCCCTAAATTCTAGATATAACAGAGAAGACCTCAAATTGATTTCAGAATCGAGACACAGTTGTGTCCTTTGGAGCCACCGGGAATACTAGATGATAAATGTGCATCATGCTGTTTCCTTTTAGAGTCTTGCCTACCATATATGTAACGGAGGATCTGGCTGAGATCTATTCAGGGTATTTTAATGATTGACCTGCGTGGTTTAGTAGATTAAGCACTTGTCTCCTATTCTCCGGGTCCTGGGTTCGAATTCCGGCTGTGGCAGAATTATTTATTCATACAAGATTTGTTTTTAAATTATTTTGTTAGTTCGTTTATTTATTTAACGTCACTTACTGCTACTGGGTTTGATCGGACGATGCTAGGGCATATTCCTGGGAAATATAAAGAATGCTTGAGATGCTCGATTAGTGGAAAGTCACACGTTATGAACCAGAGTTAAACATGGGAACATATGCAACTTGCCACCCGTATTCATCGTACAATTTAATCAAAGGTAGAGGATTAGTAACTGTTTACTTTAAATATGTAAACATTCGAATGAAACCAACAGAGACCTGCAAAATCCTTTATGTATTTCAGAAACTATAAAAACGGACATTTCATGTGAAACAACCCAATACTTATATTTCTGAGTTTCTCAACTAAATGTATGTTCAAAGTCCTTAGCATCCTTAGTCAATCCAGCATAATCAATTTTCATTTTTTCCCCTTCTATGCTAATTGGTCACGAACCCGGACAGAGAGTTCTCAACGTCTAAAAGGAACAGTTATAATAATTATTTTTAACCTTACACAACAGGATCTATTCCAATTTTTTATTCATTCCAGTTATCAACCTGAAGTCGTCATCTTTCAAATCAAACAAGTAATCACCATTCCTAGCTAGAATTTTTCTCTTATCACCCATTTCAATAAAACGTGCTCAAGAATCCTTTTGTTTTATCTGCTTGAAATATGCAACTTTCGAGTTAACATTAATTTTTATTAGTATCGGTTTCCTGTATATGTGCAAAGGTTTCCTCCTGAAAAATAAAATATATAACTTCAACCAACCGGAACAATAACCATATAATTTTATATCTTGATCTATTGACGTATTTCTGATAATGGTTAAGAATTAAAAAATATTTTTTTAAATTTCTAAGTTTGGGAAGCAGTTGATTATGTCAATACTCGAATTTTTTATGTTATATCATTTTACAAAAAAAAAAAAAAAAATAATAATAATAATAAAAGTTGTGAAAATGTCTTATAAAAGAACTACCCAATGGTAACTGTTTACTATTTTGAGGCAGGTCCCGAGACCCCCTTCTTTTCAATCGCCTCGGCGGGCTATCAGGAATATCTAAGGAAGATGGATTACAGACAAGTGGCTTTGTGTGGGCAGGGAGTTTGAAATGAAAAGAGGTACATCTATTACGGGCTAAATTTAATAATTTTTTTTTTTTTCATTTAACTTAAAAAGTCCCAAAATTGATTTTTTATAAACATTAGCTTCCCAAACAATTACCCACCTTTTATACCTCCAAATATGAATATGGAAACACGCGATTTTCGAGTAATATTTTTGTACCAGTTTAAACTCGGCCATTCAGGAGCTGAGGCCGCTAGAAATATATTTGCAAGGCGTTTGGGGAAGGGAGTGTTAATGAACGGACCATTCGCCGTTGGTTTACTAAGTTTTCAGCTGGGATACCGATTTGGAAAACTTGCCCCGAGGAAGACCTCCGTCCGTAATAGACAACGATGTTCTCAAACAAACAGTTGAAGGAAACTCCTACCAAACAGTTAAAGGACTCTCAGCACAACTAATACACTGGAAACAAGTGAAAGTCCGACTGATGAGTACAGCTGACCGAAAGTTGTACTTTGTACGATTCATTTCCACCTTTTTTCCGATTCTAATGGTTTTGATGAAATTCGCAGTAACGGTGTAAAATGTAATTGGCTTCAATTTTATGTAATTTTCATTCTGATTGAAATAGTCTGACAGGGCTTAAATGCGGATATTTTATTTTATTTTTTCCAAAAAAAAAATTTTTTTTCAAAAAATTAAGCATATCGTTTTGTTATCATTGATAAACAACGGCTAAATATGCAAGTTGAGAGAATTTGATAAACAACTAAAGAAGAAAAGTGCGAAAATATTTTTTATGCAATTATTATTTTTTTGAACGTAAGAATAGTAATATAGATGTATAATATAACGATGGAAAGCTAAAGATTTTATAAAAAAATATTATTTAATACATAATGATGGAGTTTAGATGACCTTTGAGATCGACATACACTTCTTAAGACACCTTCTTATAGTCACCCTGATGAAGGCCCACAATGTAGGCCGAAACGTCGGCACACAATTACATTTTTTTTTTTAAATAATCTATTGATATTTACAAATGTATTCTATAACACATCTAGTAAATAGGCTAAAAAAAAAATAGTCATAAAAGACCTGTAGAGAAGCTTCCCACTGGAAGCACTCAAAAAATATTCTAAACTAGGTCTCGCGGCCATCTTCTTTTCAGACGTTTCGGATGATTATCAGGAATTGAAGTGGAAGAAAGGATTGAAACTCGAGGATTAGAGTGGGAATGAAGTTTCTCATGAAAGGAATGATATCTGGTTTGGGCCAGATCAGCAACATACGGAACATTAAGTTCTTTATAGATCAGTTTATTAGTTACGAGCAGTAAGGAGCATTGAGGATTTTACGAAGGATTTTTTATTCTAGGGATTGGATACGGGAAGAATTTGATTGTTTAGTAGAGCTCTGCTCCGTACAATTAAAATAAGTACTACTTTTTAATGTGTGTTTCTTTCTGATGACTACACCCCCACCCATCTTCCTCATATAATTATCTAATACATAATAATAATAATAATAGGCTTACCGAACCCGAAGGTTCGATGCCGATACCACCAAATTCTGTCTACACAGACTCATCCTATGTTCACCGCCCAAGCCCCCGAGATCAGCCTTAACACAATCCTCCCATCGACGCTTCGGCCTACCTTTCGGACGTCTACCAGTCGGATCAGCGAATACCAACTTTCTCGGAATCCGCTCCTCATCGAGCCCAACAAGTTTACTCGCCCATTTGAGTCTCCGTGATGCTATCAGTTCAATTATATTCACAGGATACAAGTTCCGCGATTCCGCGTTGTGCAACCTTCTAAACTCCCCAGTGGCCTCACCTCTCTTCGGAACAAATATTTTACGCAGTACCTTATTTTCGAAAACCTTAAGCCTTTGTTCATCCTTCAAATTAAGCGGCCACGTTTCACATCCGTAAAGAACCGTCGGAAGAATAATAGTTTTATGGATTCTAACCTTTAAGTTTTTAGATAGAAGCCGCGAACTAAGTAACTTAGCAACTGAATAATAACACGCATTTCCCACATTTAATCGGGACTTTATTTCTTCCTGGATTTCATTTTGTCTTGTTATCATTGAACCTAAATACTTGAATTTCTCTATGCGTTCAAAAGTATGCCCTGATACATCAATATCACCTAGATCGCCTCCGTTTCTGCTACTAATCATATACTTCGTCTTATCGGTATTTAATTCGAGCCCTATTTCTTTACCGGTTTTTATTAACACACTTGTATTTAGTTGTATGGTTTATCTTGTATTAGTTGTATGGTTGTATTTAGTTGTATGGTTTATCTAATACATACTATTGTAAAAGTTAATCGAGAGTAATGAAAGCCGATAAAACTAACTAATTGTTGTAGATAAAAATATAATAGACTATTTAATAAAACACTTGTTTCTATCGACACTTTAAGTAATTAATTATTTGATCTTTTTTAATCTCTAAGTGAGTTTGAAAATTCTTAAATTATCTTTTTTTTATTTTAGCAACGGAGGTGAGTGAAAGTCGTGTGTTGAGCGCATAATATTTTTTCCATTCTGTTCTATCAAGATTCTTTTTGTGACCAACTACTTGTTGAATTCACTGTAGCTAGCGAAAATAAGCGGTATCGTTATCTTTTTATACAACGAGAATATCGTGTCGTGTTTTTGTATATAGAAATAGTATATTGTATGTTACGAAGAAATTGTATCGTATTTTTATTCTATTTTAGTGATATTTTGTTTTAAAGTAGCTATGACGCAAGTGAAGTTAAGACCCCCCGAGACAAGTAGTGAATCCGAAGCTAACGGTACAAGGAAGGTCTTTGCCCTCATTTACTCCTACCATCCTCCCTTTACTTTTCATAATATGTCGCATTTTTCGGTGTCATGGGCTGTCACTTTAGGCTGTTGAAGTGAGATGTGCTGTCTCTGGTCTCCGTAGATGTTCTACATTCATTTCATCTTCAGTTTAGTATGGTTGGTTTTTGAATTATTCTTTTCAATAATGAACCTTTGTAATCGACCAAAAAGAAAAAAAAAAAAAATTAACCCCTCTCAAAATTTGAGGGCTTACGTTTCAAGATGCGTATAATCTGAACAACGAATAAAAAAACATTATTATTAATTTCATTTTATTTTTATTTATCTTTATTTTTATTATTCGTCTATGTTATTATTATTAGTTATTTATTTTTTATCATTATTATTAATTTCATTTGTTTTATTTTACTTTTATTTATATTTATTTTTATTAATTGTCTATGTTATTGCATTATCTATTTGTTGTAGTAATTTGTTCGTTGTTTTCTTCTTTTTTTAATTTTTTTTTCTGCTCTCTTAATTTCGGTAAATCGTTTTACTTTTTTTTTTTTTTTTTTTTTTTTTTTTAAAGATGTGAGGGCGATAATAACCATCAGCAGTTTTTTGCCCTTAAAGTTAAAACAAGAACAACAAGGAATAAAAAAAATCCGCTTGTCCGCCGACAAACAATGTTTTTGATACTCGGCACAAAAATACTAGCGCATTCAACGACGATCCTAACACCTAGACGTTTATTTCCGTCTATTACTTTTAAAATGGCAGCCTATCAATAATTCAGTTCTTTTTAGAAATGTAGAAAAAATATTTATTAGATTTTTTTAGCCAAGTTACCACTAATAATTATATAAAAAGAAAAAAAAAAGATATATATATTAATTTTACCCGTAAATATGCCTATTTTTTAAGATAGAGAAATATTGTATTGAGTTTTAGAATCAGGACACCGCGACGAATAAAAAAAAAAAAAAAATTTGAAATGTTGCCAATATATATTCGCTTATCATTGGCCTAAGTCTTCTTTTCGTTCAATTTTTCAAAGATATTTATTTGGCCGTTTCCAAAAGAAGTTAATTTATTTCAATTTCGCACCTTACAACGTTTCGGCCTCTAGTGCCATTTTCAAGTATATGTTAAACAATTATATTTTTATGACATCTCCATTCATTCTACATCTCGTTTTAACATTTAAATTGATTATTTTATCAATCGTGTCTTTTTCTAATAATGCTTACCCGTCATGCATATATGGATAACTATGTATGATGGGTAAGCATTTTCAGAAAACGACATGATTCACAGAATCAGAACACCACTATTAATTATAAAACAATAATAAAATTGAAATTTTACCTACGTATAATACGCCCTTAACTCAGATAGCTTTGAAGATAAATAAATAAACACCAATTAATAAGTAAATACCAATATTATAGTTGTTAGGCCTATTCGATATAGAATTAAATTTTCTACAAAACGAAAAAAGAATCATTAAAATCAGATTAGAAATAGCAGAGATGAATCGTTTTGAAATTAGCACTGGTGATTGACCAGTTTCCTTTGGATTATTTATCACAAATCATATTTTTTAATTGGCTATATTAACGGTTATACCCTAATATAACTTTAGAAATTGTTTTTTGGAAATAATAAACCATTGTGTAATAATTTGCAGCGTTTTTTTAAAATATATTTACTTATTGAATTTTTACGAGTTCAATATATGTCTGGCAGCTGGCAGCCATTACGTTTATCTCTACAAATGTTACATTTTATTACTACAGTAGTAATAAATTCGGCATTTAAACCCTGCCAGACTATTTCGATCGAAATGAAACCTACATGATGTTGAATATTACAACGACATAAAGAGTTTAATCAAAATCGTCTGAGCCGTTTTCGAGAAAAAGTGGCTCTTGTGGTTGGCCGATTTTGAGGAAAAGGTTACTGTAACATATCAGACATATTCACTTTTAAAATTTGAATTTTCAGCTTTATAAACTTATTGTTTTTGAGCTAGACTTACCACTCACAGGCCTTTTTTGTGGGACATGGTCATTTCAACACAGAAGACCCTAAAACGTGTATTTCCGGTGAATACTGGAATTCGAAAATGTCCACGATCGCAATACTTTTCTTTACTATATATTTCATATATAAGTAAGTGAAAGTAAATAATATACATTTCTTATCTAAGTAAGTGAAATTAAAAACTATATATTTCATATCTAAGTAAGTGAAAGTAAAAAAAAAAATCTTACTAATATGTTCAGTTTAGCAGCCATTTTAAGTCAGCTTCGCGCCTTGTACTGAGGAAGCCTCACTAACTCTAATAATTTTGAAAAAATCAAATCAAAGCTAAAGTTGATGAAATGATAAGGGTGTGCTTTATATATTTTGTCCTCACAATACATTGCCCAAATTTTGAATAAAGTGGTTTAAAAATGTTTCGAAAAAAAAAAACGAATGATTTAGGGAGTTGTAATTTTATAAATGAAAACTCAGCTTTGATTACTTTTCTTACATAGCTTAGTCATTAACCTACTTGCTGCAAAAATTTCGATCTCGAGAACATAGTTCTTTTTTTATATGAATTTCCAAACATAACAAAAATCCAGTTTTTACGATTTTTAAAGGTTAATATCTCAGAATAAACCTTCTTGTTCTATCGCTTTTTTCCATCTATCGAGAAATTTCGTCATACCCTCTTTTCAAAATTTTTGAGACTTGCTTGCAAAATATCCGTAGATTAAAAAAATGTTTGGGGTATCCTAATATTATAATTGCTCTTACTATTATGCCGGATTGTGCTTGGTACATCTTGCAAGGTTTCAGATCCATTTTCAAACTCATATTTTTTTATATTTAACCATTTTCTTATCCCACAAGAATATTAAAAAAATAATATTTCTTGTTATGTCTAATTTGACCAATCGGATTTCTATAGAATAGAATAGAATAGAATAGAATAGAAATTGATTTTTATTCTGGGACTGTGTCCCTTGAGAATAACATATTTGTACAGATTACAATAAACAGTATGTCTGGCCAACAGACAAAATGAACATAATTAACTAATGTTTACAATTATGGGAAAATATATACGTAAAATATAAAAATAAAATGAATAAAAATTAAAATAAAAAAATATCTTCAGAAAATAGTTGTTTGGACAAAATGAAAAATAAATGAGTTTGAATGGATAATAAAAAGAAGAAAAATAACAGTTTACATTATTTTGTTACTTGGTATTTTAAGAATAACATAAGCTTTGAAATAATAAAGTAACTTAAACTGGACAAGAAATAGTGAAAAATAAACCAATTAAACATAAATAAAAATAATATACTACAATGATACAAAACGAAGTCTTCTTTCACATAACAGGCATAATAATCACAATATAAACAATTTAAAAAGAAAATAAAAAAAAAATGTAAAAAAAAAAAAAAATAATAATAAAATAAATCTTCCAGATAAAATAGTTGAAAAAATAGTTCGATACTTGTGGAAAAAAATAAAAATATTGAATACAATCCTACTAAAAAATTTAACATTGTCAAGCAGCGTCATTTTGGGATGCTAGAAGGTACTGGAAGAGAAGGTGTTTGAATGTGGAGAGGGATCGAGCATGGCGGATGTTTAATGGGAGGGAATTCCAGAGACTAGTAGAACGGGCCAGAAAGGAGCATTCATATTTTTTTGTTCTGTGGGAAGGGATATAAAGGTTGGACATACGGGATCTAGTCTCTAGTGGATGAATTGAGGGTTTGAACTGCAGGAGATTATAGATATAGGAAGGATGTTGGGAGTTGATAGTTTGGTATAGAAAAGATCCAAGGAAGTATTGCCTACGGGTGTGGGGAAAAAGCCAATTTGATTCGGTATAAAGATGGGATACATGAGACCGCCTCGACGTGCCATAAACGAATCTTAAAGAACTGTTCATGATCTGCTTCAACCTCTTCTCTAGCATCATCGAGAGGCCACCATATACCGCACATCCATAATCAAATTGAGGGAAAATTAAAGAGGATACAAGGAGCTTACGGGTGGACTGTGGGAGAACATGACGGGAACGATGGAATAATTTGAGGGAGCTTATTGACCTTCGGGAAATTTGGGCCACATGTGGTTTCCAGGATAAGGTTTGGTCAAAATGGATGCCTAAATTTTTCACAGAGGAGCTGAAAGTGATAGGATGGTCATTTAGAAATAGGGTAGGAAGAGAAGGAATAGATGTGAGGAGGGAATCGGATCCAATAATGATAGCCTGAGTTTTCGCAGCGTTTAAAGTTAAATCATTCTGATTTGCCCAATGACAAATCCTGCCCAGGTCTTCTTGAATACTAGTAAACGCTGCTGATAACTCAGTAGGAGGAAAAGTTAGATAAATCTGAAAGTCATCAGCATATAGGTGGTAGGAGCAGTGATGGATTGAATTGGGAAGTTCGTTTATAAAGGCATTGAATAGGATAGGAGAAATACTTGAACCCTGGGCCACCCCTGAGGAAAGGGTAAGAAAAGAAGATAAAGGTTGGTTAGGAATGTGGACTGCTTGGGTTCGGTCAGAAAGAAATGACTGGAGCCAAAGAATAGAGCTGTAAGAGAAGGAAAGAGATTTTAGTTTGGAGTAAAGGATGGAATGGTTCAGAGAATCAAACGCTTTAGAAAAGTCAAGGAGTATTAGTACTGTTAGCTGTTTGTTGTCCATTGCAGTGTGTATGTCATTGGTGATTTTAGCAAGAGCAGATTGAGTGGAGAAACCAGGTCGGAAACCGGATTGGAGAGGATTGATTGATTTTGATTCTTCGAGGAATTTTGAAATTTGAGATTGTACTAATCTTTCTAGAGGTTTAGAAAGATTGGATAAGATGGAGATCGGGCGGAAGTCTTTAGGAGTTGTAGGATTGGGATTTTTCTTAATGGGATGGACAATGGCTTTTTTCCAAGAGATGGGGAATACAGAATTTTGGAGGGAAAAATTATAAATGAAAAGGAGCACTGGTAAAATTTCTGGGAGACATAGTTTTAGTAGTTTAACTGGGATTCCGTCAAAGCCTATGGAGTTTGTGCGGGATTTCATAACTGAAGTTATTATGTCAGTTGGTGAGATGTCAGAGAAATAGAAGTTTTCGGAACTGAAAGATGGAGCTGAAGGATGCTGGGAAGATAGTGATGGCAAATTGCAAGAGGACGCAGATAGAAAGTAGGAATTTAATTCATCAGGTGATACTTGAATATCTGAAGTGGTAGTGGATTTACAGAGGGAGAGTTTTCGAAGGAGTTGCCATTGAGACTTAGGATCAGGAACTGAGGAAAGGGTTTCGTGAAAATAATTGGATTTCGCTTGTCTGACTCTTGATTGTGTCAAGTTACGGAGTACCCTGTACGCTTGGTAGTCATCCTCTAGTCTTGTGCGTCTGTAGCGTCTTCGGGCAGCCTCACGTCTCTTTTGAAGATCTTTTATTTCTTGACACAACCATGGAGCAGGACGGCGGCGAAAGGTGCAGGTTTTGAGAGGCGCATGGGTATCTAGTATCCTGAGTAGATTTGAGGTGAGGATATCTACCATAGAGTCAATGGAAGAGGAGGAGTAAATTTCTTCCCATTTCAAGGACTCAAGATCTGGTAGAATGGTTTCACGAGAGAGGGTGTCAAGGTTACGGAATGTTATGGTTTTAGGAAGGATTGCTGGAGTTTGAATGTTGTAAGATATTTGGATTAAATCGTGGGATGACAAGAATGGAACCGGCAACTGGGAGGAGGAAAGAAGGTTCTCTGCTGTATCTATAATGTAAACGTCCAACCAGGTGTCAGTCCGTCGGGTATGATGGGTGGCAGAAAAGGGAACAATGAACAGATTGAGGGAGAAGAAGAGATTTTCTAAGTAAAGTCTGTCGTTGGAATGTGAAAGGAAGTTGGTATTAAGGTCACCGGAAATTATTATGTTAGTGTAAAGAGGAACGTATTTGTACAGAGTTGATTCAAGGGATTCTTCGAATGGTACCAAAGGAGGGCGGTAGGCTACAACATATAGGAGAGGATTTTCTTTGAGGAGAACTTCAATAGATAGGAATTCGACATGTGGGTGCTCAGTTCGGGATGAAAATTCAAGGATTCGAAATCTAAGGCTATTGTGGACATAAAGCCCGACGCCTCCACCAGTACGGCAGATGCGGTCGTGACGGATAAAGGAATAGTCCGGAAGAGAAACAGAAGAAGAAGGGATGTAGGGTTTTAACCATGTCTCGGAAACGGCAACAATATGGTAGAAATTTTGGGTGAAATATTGAAGGAATTCGTCGAAGTGAGCGGCTAAGGATTGGGCGTTAACGTGACAGGTAGTTAGGATACTAGACATGCTGGAGGTGGGATGGGAAATGAACAAGGATTAGAGGGGAGACGCTGTACATATAAAAATATAATTAAGTCAATTTCAAGTGAAAGAAAGAAAACAAGATATATATATGTACACATAAACAGGCTCACAAACACAAATGCATAAGCACATACGCGCTCATATACATACATACATATCATAAAGAAAATCATAAACCATCTCCGAGGTAAAGCGTTGAATTTAAGAGAACTTATATGAATAAAAATCCCTAATATATGTAAAAAATGCGATAAAAATATAATAATGAATGTATTCCTAAAACCATTAACCGTTGTTATATTCCGATTGATACTAGCCAGATGACGGGGATCCTGATGTCAGCCGAATACTTCTAAATCTTGCACCTGGTCTATGTAGATGACAGGGTGTCCGTCTTCTTTCCTACAACGGACTCTTCCGCCAGTGAACCAAACATATTTCAGTTTTCCAGCAGTCTTCCTTTGCCGGGCGAGCCAATAGAGGTGCCTGTTAGCGGGGGTCATTTCCTCGCTCAGATATATCCGGTGGCAGTCATTCTCCTGCCAGCCGATATCCCTCGTGGTGAAATCCCTCTTAATCTTCCGACTTCTAATTAACTCGTCCCGAGTGGTCTGCCTGACAAATCGAGCGATGACAGGGGGTGGTCGAGGGTCATCTTTTTTCTGTCTACGACGCTCCACTACGTCTAGATCCTCCATATTGATTTTGATGCCCAGGCCTGCCGCTATATTGCTCACCAGAGCCGCGGGGGTTTCCCCGGGTCGGACTGGTATGCCCCTAATTTCTAATGATTTCGACAAAAGGCCCTGTTCAGCCCTATTCAGCCGTATCTCCAGTTCGCCCACTCGGCACTTTAATGCTTTATTTTCGCTAGCTAGTTCTTCTAAATAATTCGATTGGCCCTCTAGATGGTTTTCAATTTTACTGAGCCTCTCGTTAAGCTCAAAGCTCAGTTCTCCGTATTTTTCGAGTGATGATTTTATGTCTTTAATTTCTTGATTTACTTGGGCGCCATGTCTATTTACTGCCGAAAGTATATCTGATGGAGATGGTTCCTTAGCTTGATGTTGGATGCTCTTTATATTAGTGGGTGATATAGGATTTTCGGTGACTGTACCAGACTTTTTTCCTTGAACACACTTAGGGCACAGCCATGACTTTTTATGAGTCTTGAGCGCTTCAATATCTTTTTCCGATAGATTACAGCACTTGCCATGAAAAATAACACGGCACTCGCTACAGCCAACACTCTTCTTCTCCTCTCTGGTGATGGCACCATCGCAAATCGAGCACTGAACCATTTTTATAATTGATAAATAAATATGACTTACTCGTAGAGGTGTTTGTCAATAAAGGCCTGATGTTGACGTCCTTTAATACTCTAACGTCTTAGGGATTAGCACTCTGACTGCCGGCTGCTTTCGAATAAACCCGGACTTTACAACTAATTATGTCTTTGTTTTTGCTGTTTAATTAGCTTCCGTGAACGAGATAAATGCGGGTTCCACTATTTACTTTAAATATTTTGAGAAAAAAATAAAATGAGTTAAGAAGAATAAGTTATAGAAGAGATAAGAAGAAAAGAACACAGGAGCGGTGTTGACACGTTGCCGTCTATGGCCAGACTGAAACAACGGAGATATCATATAAACGAGTTATAATTGATGTGAATTTGTTTTATTGAACAGTTGCTTTCTTGATATTTGGATTAGAGCTACGAGAAACATCATTTTTATAATAAACTTTTTCGGACTGTCTTCTATAAAAGCATGCTCGTCCGCAAATTTTTCAACTTTGGTTTCCTATATCAGTTTTTCTCTAAATGTACAACTCTGTGCGACTGAGTTTACAGATGAGTAAGCATCGTCATTTGTTAGTCCATCTTTACTCAAATTATATTAACATACATATGCATTCGACCTTATTTAGTAATGTAACCAAAAAAAAAATTCTAAAACTTATTTATTCGGAAATCTTTGCATTATCGTTTTTTTATTTTCGTATCACTGTGACTGAAATTACTGTTAGCTCAAATTAGAAAAAAAAAATGAGTATTGCGGTAATACCACTGAACCAAATTCAATAACTAAGGTGACTTTAGGGAAGGAAATTTAACGTTCTTTCAATTTGGAAAGAAAAATATTTTCGGTAGGAAGCACCGTTTTCGTGTCTTATGTGAAAAACTGAAAAAAAAAAGTGCAATGCGATTAATTTTATTTAGAACCACTATGAGATATTAAAACGATTTCAAGCTTTGTCCAAATTGATTCCCATAAATATCCTTATTTTACTGGACTATAAATAGCCCTATACCGAGAGGGTTATAGGCTTTTCATTTTATTTCTCTTGGAGAAGTTACTGGCCTTTAAATGTCTCGCTTTAGGCCTTTAGAGTTCTATTTTCTGGTCTATCTAATCGCCTGAGTATTTAAAAAAAAAAATATCCTTGTCTATCTTAAGGGAATTTTACCTGGAAACCTAGATTACATTTTTTCCCCTGTTCTTTCATCATCCATCTGTTTTTCCAAACACACCTAGATCATTTCGGTTAATGTTTTCCGTCTGATTTCTGATCCTAACGGTCCTGATATGACTTAGGCCTAAACAGGGGAGGGCCTTTTAAAATTGTTAGCGCAAATAAAAAAAAAAAAAATGAAAAAGTAAGAAAAGGTATTAGGATGAAAGGTGTGGTTTTACAGTAGTTTCATTTCCAAGCCCGTACTTAATTTACAAATTTTAATGTAATTATATGAGTGATTATATGAGTAATTATATGTGATTATTATATTATATACAAATAATTAATGTAATTTTTTCCTTTGTCATTTTTTCATTTGCTTAGTCTCTCTTTATATATTCTTATTACAATATTATCATCTCAATTATGTTTACTTCCATACTTTATAACTGTCATCTTATTATTATTTTACATTTAATTTTATTTATGTTTCCATATTATATTACTATCATATTATTATTATATACCTAACGCATTATTAAGTCTATAATTACATTGGTTGGTATCTTGTTTCCTTTAGCCCTGATGAAGGCCCACATTGTAGGCCGAAACGTCGGCACATAATTAAAATAGCACTTATTTTAAATGTGTGTTTCTAATCTATGACCGCACCCCCAACCATCTTCATCATCTAATTTCTCAACGGTCAACAAAACTCCATCATTAATGTAATTATAGTGTTTAAAAATAAACAAATTATATTTTGGACCCATGTTCCTCCGCCCTTAACAATTCCCAACTTGCTTACCCATCTGAAATGTTACTTTATCATTTAAATTGAATACATTACAACAGGTAAATTTTATATAATAAATTTAGGGTAAATAAATAACAAAAATACCCAACAAAAACACATTTATAATTGTATCTCGCTTGGGGGTGGTACTTCATTATGGTTTATCATTTGGAAAAATAAGGTTAGTCCTCAAAATAATTTCATATGTCAATTTTTTTTTCTGGTCTTTCCATTTAAGAAATTTCTATAGCCAACAATGCGTTCTGCTTTAGCAAAAATGTAGAAATCAATTTTCGGTTTCGTCAGTAAAAACTAGAAACAAAACTAAAATTTTTAAAGCATTTTGCACTTTATTTTGTTGTGTATGTAATGATATATTTAAAATAATTTTAATTTTTTTGACTTTTTGAAAATCGCCATGTCGTTATATGAAACCCAAAGTTTCCTTAAACTTATCTAATAACGATTATAAACAAAGGTAAATTAAGAAAAGGTAGATATATAAAGATTTATATAAGAATAATTAGTTACAGAGATATTTCTTTGAAATAATCGACAAAGCTTATAAATTTTCATGATTTGCCAATCATACCATTTAAAGTGAATTTACCAAGAAACAAAATTACGTTAAAATGGGTGATATGTCTTAATTATAACGATAATTGCATACTTTTGTCCCGAAAAAGTGCGTTTGGAACCACTGTGTGGCGGTTGATCAGACCAGTCAGATTACAAATATATAAACACTAAAAATACATTATTGTTTTACAAGAGTTTTTCAATAATTCCATAAAGATTACAATTAACTTAGTTCTAATTCTATAGAACTAGCAACTAAACCATTCCTTATTCATTATTCTCCGTTGAGAGAAAACTATCTTTGGTTACTAAATTAGCTATAAGTTGAAATATACCACAGTTTATTATTTAATCTATGAAAAATTAGTTGTCATTGCAATTAAACTAATTACCTTAATTCATATTTACCTAATAACAATTAACAATTAATTGAGTAACTTGTCTTTTTTCAAATACCTACTGGCTATTCTGTTAACTTATTTAATCATCGTCATCGGAGATGTAGTTTTTGAAAATTCTATCAGATTTCAAGCTCGAGTATATACTTATTTGATTTTAGGGAAGAACCCTTTACAAATCACTAATCACTAATTAATCTATACGTAATCTTTCTTTTCAATAGTTAGAAAATAGCCACTTAACTTCTAAAAAAGTTAGCTTTAGGAAATTAAATAATTATAGATATTATCAATACTAATAATGTTGTTTTTGTTTCTTTTTTACTTTACAAAACAACAATATTAAGAGTTTTTTTTTGTTTTGTTTTTCGGTTGGCGCTACAGGCCTTGGAGGCCCTTGGCCGCGCGGTATGGTTTATATTCCACACCGCAATACTCAATGATATTTTTATAGGGTAGTGTCATCATTCCCTACGCCTATTTTTGTGGGTGGCTATCAATCAGCTAACGGGTCCCACATACCCGGGGCAGAGTGTGAGTGAATCCCCATTTATTTGTTTCTTTGCTACTTTAAAAAAGCACCTAAAATAAAATATTAAGAGTTTAAATTAAATAAATTAGTTGAAAAATAAAAGCTAGAATTCAAATACAAAGATCTACCAATTCTCTATCATTTTCCACTCTAGCGATGAAAACATTTTTTTTTTCTAAAATGCTATTCGAATTTCGAGTTATCACAGGGCCTAGTTTAAAAAAAAAACTTTAATATCACGGGATCCTATATTGATTTTGGGCATACCAGAATTATCATATGGAATCTGCCCTTACGCATATCAACAACAAATTACTCACATTATCGGTTAAAAAACACTTTAAAACAAAATTTTTTTCATCAAAAACCGTCGATCCCTTCGTGTGTATATGATATATAAAGAAATAATGTTTAAAAAAAACTTTATTCTGGAACTAAGATCCCTAAGAGTAACATAGAATTTGACATAATAGAGAGATACACTTTATTCAACAAGTGGTGCTGCCCAACTTAATTGCGTTGCTAATAACACAGCTTACGTTTTTTTTCCTTAATGGACAATTTTTTGTATAAATATATTAACATCTTAAAAATCTTAGCATGCAATATACATAAAAATAGATTAATTTTTTTTTCCTTTTAACATTTTTTTTTCCTAAATTATTTTTCTCATTTTATTCTTTTTTTTTCCTTTCTTGTTTATCCCTCAAATTTATTCAAATATATGTATATAACAAAAAAAAAATTATATATATATATATATATATATATATATATATATATATATATATATATATATATATATTAATAAAGATCACAATAATGCCTATGACAACCATATGAAACTCCGCTTCAATATTAAATCTCCAGCAGACTTTAAATGTCTGGAAACGGTAGATGTACTTGCATTTAGTTGTGCTGAGAGTCCTTTAACTGTTTGGTAGGGGTTTCCTTCTACTGTATGTTTGAGGACATCGTTGTATATTACGGACGGAGGTCTTCCTCGTGGCAAGTTTTCCAAGTCGGTATCCCCAGCTGAAAACACAGCAAACCAACGGCGAATGGTCCGTTCATTAACACTCCCTTCCCCAAACGCCTTGCAAATATTTCTAGTGGCCTCAGCTACTGAATGGCCGAGTTTAAACTCGTACAAAAATATACTCGAAAATTGCGTGTTTCGATGTTCATATTTAGAGGTATACTAAAAAGTGGATAATTGATTGGGAAGCTAATGTTTAGAATACAAAGGTAGGGGATTAGTAACTGTTAACTTTAAATATGTAAACATTCGGAAGAAAACAACAGAGACCTGCAAAATCCTTTATGTATTTTTGAAACTATAAAAACGGACATTTTATGTGAAACAACCCAATAGATATATTTGTTTGCTACATACAGTTTTACATTTGGATTAACAATAATATAATAAATTAAAATTATAGTTATCAAGGCAGTTTATATTTCGAGATTAACCTTATTTGAGAGTATTTAATCACTCAAATATTAGTTACAAAACAGTATCTAATAATTGAATGAACTGCATATTAATAACTAATAATTTAAAATATATTAGTTTTTCAGTTACTTATTCAATTGAACGGTTAAAAGTAGATTGCTAAATCTATTCTTTGTAAATCACAGTTTTAGTGATCGTCATTCAAGCCTGACTATTAAGGTCTGACTCACTGCTATAGAGATAAGAATCGGATCACCTGCATTCGGATTCATAAAAATTTATACCTGTACTTCTTATTTACGGCAGTATCCTAGATTTTATAGACCTCGCAACACTTTCATATCCATTTGCTGATTCATGGTTAATCTTATCAATTCTGCAATGGTACTTAGATTCTGTCTCTATCTTAATGCTTCCCCATAACATAACTATTGTGAATTTTCTTTTCATTCCACGATAAAAGGTTTTATTATGAGCTTTTTTATTACCCCATTGTACTGAGATCTTATGCAGATTATTTTCAGTGTGAAAGGATCTAGATTAAATGTATGAATTTATTTTTATTGAGTATTTAAATAACAAAAACATTAAATAAAGAATAGACGAACAAAAGTCAACAGGAACATTTACAGCTTCATTGTGGAACCGTTACCATGGATTGGCCTTTGTCAGAATGAATTACTAATAATTCAATTAAAACATAATTGCCCAAAATGAATACATTACTGCTATTTTATTGAGTATTTGAATAACAAAAGAAAAAGAAAAAAGAATAAACTAACAGCTAACAAAAGTCAATAAAAACATTTACAGCTTGATTGTGAAATCTTTAACATGGATTGGTATTAGCCAGAAAGAATTAATAATAATTTCATAAAAATATAATTGCACAAAAGATATTCATTACAGGTAATATAATAATAATAATAATAATAATAGTCTTTATTTATATGTAAATACAAAGTTAATTTCTCTCCATTATGTATAGAAAATCAAAACAATAAATTAATATTTACATGAGATATATTTGCATATAGACTTTCCCAATGGGAGATTAGTGTCTTTTGGGCTGAGACTAGCCGAACCTAGGACTTGAGTTGCTGCTGGTTTTCCACAACTTCCTGTCTTGTGCATATCTCATCCATAGAGAACAATCGTTTTTTCTCAATTCGTCGGCCCAGCGTTTGCGTTGTCGGCCTCTGCGTCTTATCTATAGGGATCCATTCGGCAGCTCGCTTTGCCCAGCTATCTTCTGTTTTCCTCATGAGATGTCCTACCCATGTCCACTTCATTTTTCTAGCATGAGAAATAGCGTCCGAGACATTTGTTAGTTTTCTTATTCTATTAGAGTTAATTTAGTCCCGCAGGAAGATTCCAAGCATAATCCGCTCCATTCTTCGTTGACACACGTTTATTTTTCGTTCTAGATTCTTTGTCAGCGACCATGTCTGGCATCCATATGTAAGTACTGGGACGATACAGCTGTTGAAAGCTAGTGCTTTGTACTTTATTAAATTCTAAATATGTCATCAACATACTTTACTAATAACTTTACTTTTATACCTGAATTTTTTAAAGCATTATTAATTAATTCATTCAATACCATACCTGACAAATTATTAATGAATTATTAATGAATGAATTAATTAATAATGCTTTAAAAAATTCAGGTATAAAAGTAAAGTTATTAGTAAAGTATGTTGATGACATATTTTGCATAATAAAAAAGAATGTAGTAGGGGATTTCCTAAAAGCTCTTAATAATTACCATGAAAGATTGAAGTTTACTATGGAAATAGAAAAAGAAGGCAAATTAAGATTTCTGGATATGATGTTGATTAGAAAAAAGGAAATAATCAGCACAGAATGGGCCAAAAAAGAAACTTGTAGTAACACAATTCTTAACTATTTTTCATGTCATCCGTATCATATGAAGTACAATATAGTAAACAATTTTTGCAAAAAAGTTATCACGATTACAGATAATGAAAGATTAAATAAGGTCAAAGAAAAAGTTTTTCAAATTTTTTCAGAAAATTTTTACCCCAAAAAAATAGTAAAAACCATATGGGAATTGAATATTAGAACTAAAAATAAAAATAATAGCAATGGTGAAAAAATAAACAAATTAAAGACAACCCAAAAATTCCAAAGCTGCAATTATATAAAGGGACTTTCTGAAGAAATTAAAAAATCCTTCAAATTATATGATATGGAAGAATATACTTTTGCCTTCAAACCAAGAAACAAAATAAAAAATTATTATAGTGAGCTAAAAGATAAAATAGAAAAAAACTCCCAATCTGGAATGGTATATAAAATACCATGTGTGAATTGTCCTGCAGTATATATTGGTGAAACAAAACAGTTCTTGAAGGATAGGATGTATCAACACCAAAATGATGTTAAAAATAAAGAAAAAGATAGTAATAAGACTGCTTTAGTACAACATGTAATAAATAAAAAACACCAATTTGACTTTGAAAATACTATGGTAGTACATAAAGAAAGCAATGATTTTAGAAGAAAAATTTTAGAGGCAATATATATATCAGAAAACATTAACTACAGTATAAATTACAAAACAGACACAAAGAATTTGAATGACCATTATGCTGAGATTTTGAGCAAAATTAATAAGTAGTATAATTTAAATAAATGGAATTTCTGGAATAAAGTTTAAATAACAATATAATAGAATAATATTTGGAATTTTATGGTTAAGTAAATTATCTTGTTTTTAATTGGATATTAATATATTTGTTTATGTGTTTATGTATATATATATATAATTATATATGTTGGTGTGTGTGTGGTGTGTGTGTGTGTGTGTGTGTGTGTGTGTGTGTGTGTGTGTGTGTGTGTGTGTGTGTGTGTGTGTGTGTGTGTGTGTGTGTGTGTGTGTGTATGTATGTATATGTATACGTTTATGTATGGTAATAATTTATTAAAGAATTTTAAAAGAAAAAGTTTTTGGCTGTGAAAATAAATGTAGACTTGACTGAGGAGGAGATAATAAAACAATATATGTGTGTATATTAGTTTTGATATCAATAGTTAAGAGTGAGGGAATAGATTTCTTTAATCCAGTAGATGATAACAACCAGGACAGGGCTGGTCAGCCTGTAATAGTTTTAATTTTTATTTTACTGAATTATGACAAAATATATATCTATATATTGTATAGAGTGTATAAAGGAGTATAAAGAGGTATGTAAATTGATTTATAAGAATTTTAAAAAATAATGTTGTGTATCTTTTAATTTTAAAATAAATGTTTTTTGTAGATCCCTTGAGAATGGCAAAGAGCCGAAACGTAGGGACAAAAAATAAGAAAATAAAATAAGTTGAATGAAAAGGATCATTTTAATTAAAGGAACCTAATAATACAATTATTCATTCAAACTATTCTTAATTGTAATAAAAATTAATTATATTTTATAAGAAATGACCAAACTTAAACTTATGTATGTTTACAATTATCGTAACAAGGTAAATTTTTTAGGTAAGGCCATAGCCACGCCAATGATAAAAAATGGGCGAACAAGCCAAAACACGATGTAGACCCATTTCAAGTTCAGTATGTGAATAACAACCTTCAAAATCGAAAAGCAGCGTGATATATCCGGAAATTAGAGTGAGCGGTATAGATCATTGTCAAAAATAATAATAAATAATTAAAAAAAATGAAAAATCCCCCAAAATGTCAAGATAAAAAATTGTAAGACGAGCTCCTTACATTTGGGGAAAATGTTTAGAGAATGGATGAAATTATTTCTTACATAAATTACCAATTTCGTTCAGCGGTCACATATGTGGGCGTTATTTTCTTTCGTATAATGTTACTGTTTTCGTCATATTATTATTATTTTTTTTTTTTGTATTGAGTTTTATAAATATGAAATGAATAAAGCGTTTAATAAAAGCCTTTTAGTTCTCGCTATTAAAATCGTCCCTAAAGAGGTTACAATCTTTCCCAATCCCTGAGCCCATTTCGATCACATACGCTTCCTTCATAAACGCCTTTAGCATAGTTGAGAATCAATAAAAAAATAGTATCAAATACCTCCATTCTATTCCAAAATTTGATTGGTGACAACAGTCCTCTTTATTCTTAATTTAAAACATTCTCACCTTTGACCGAGTCTACAAACTCCGCGAATTCCTCCTTCCTACATACTACCTCATTATCCAGTCCTACCTCTCTGAAAGATCCTTTATAATGAACCAAAATAGCTCAAAATCATCCCTTTTTACTCAGTCCGCTGGTGTTCCTCAAGGTAGTTTCCTAGGACCTATCCTTTACGAATTCTATACAGCTGATATCCTAACCCATCACAACACCTTCCTTTCTAACTATGCTGATGACACATTTGTGTTATCAGTCAATAACGATCCTACATTGCCTCTAAAGCTCTTCAATCCCACATCTGAGACCTTGAGGTATGGTGTCAGAATTGGAGAATCAAAATCAATTCCAAATTACCTTTACCCTTCGTGATAAACCTATGACATCCTGCCCTACAGTTACCTTTAATAATTTTCTTCTTATCCCGGTTGAACAGATTCGCTATCTAGGACTCCTACTTGACAAATGTCTAGCATGGAATCCGCATTCAAGAATGAAACGACAAGAAACTACCCGTCGCTTTCGCTTACTTCAACACTTACTGAACAGACGCTAACATTCCACTTAACTACAAAAGGCTCATCTATATCACCATCATAAGGCCTATATGGACTTACGGAATTGAGCATTGGGGCTCTACTAAACCATCAAATTCTTCCTTATTCAATCCTTACAATCCACAATCCTTCGAAAAATCCTCAATGCTCCTTACTTTGTCACGAATAAACTCATCCATAAAGACCTTAATATCTCATATGTTGCTGATTTGGCCCAAACCAGATATCATTCCTTACATGTGAAACTCCACTCCTACTCTAACCCACTAGTTTCAATCCTAGTGTTATTTTACGCACCTTTTTAATTTTATTAGGAAGCTGGGATCATCCTTGTTAAAGGATTCCATTCCTGACAATCCTCCGAGGGGTCTGAAAACAAGGTGGCCTCGAGACCTTCTAGTTTAGATTACCTAGTGGAGGGCTGCCAATGGGCATTTTCTTTTTATGTATTTTATCTGACAGCTGATTTACTTGATGTATTAACTAATACAGTTGTAAATCTCAATAAATAATAATAAAAACTAAAAACTATCCCATTAAAATTTAGGAAATATGTCCATATATTAAATACTGTCATTAGTGAATAAAATATGAACGATCTCTCCGTATACATGTATATTTTCTGAAAGCAAAAGAACCGTCAGCTTATCGACAAATTCAACGACCTTTATCAACTCGAATAAAAAAAAAAAATTATCCAAAAGATGATAAAATTTGGGTATAATATTTCATTCTACATCAAATGTCTTTAATATTTTTAGTCCAGGCCCAATTTTTTCAACTCCCAATTCATCAGTAAAAATTATTTAGTGCGTCCTTACCTATTGAGAGTTTATATTAGAGGATAACTTTTTTCTCGTGAACGATGCTGAGGCAAACTTATTCAAACGTTTCTGTTGGCAATATCATTTCCAATTACCTTTCTAAAATTCCTTGACGATTTTACATCAGGAAAGCTTGCAAGGGCAACTATACGGTACATAAATCCTTCCTACTTATATGAAAAATTTGACGAATCTTCATTTTGATCGATCCAGATATGAAACGTTGAGTTCCAAAAGGTACTATATCCACAAAAGAAAATTTTACAGGAAACCAAAATGTCTGTCATTTATTTATTACAGGACTCATTTACTTGATTATTTTTTTATTAAAATCTGAAGTTGTTTTTTTACTGTACTTTTTGGATAGAATTAAAAGGGATATTGTACTTTTTGGATAGAATTAAAAGGGATATTGTACTTTTTGGATAGAATTAAAAGGGATATTGTACTTTTTGGAAGAATATAACGCGAGATAACAGTCATCATAATCTTCCTCAGAACGAACGACTTTATTATGATTATTATTAAGTAAATTTCCTTATTCTCACTCTGAGAAATATCTATCCTTGTTGATCGACTAGATTTTATTGTCTATTCTTCATAAAGAAAGCGAATATTCAAAGAACCTTTTATTTATTTTTGAACAAATTTTGTAATTTGTTTTGAACTTTAAACTAATTCTTTCTGTGAATTTAACAAATGTACTTATATTATTAACTTCGTGTAAACAATATTTGACTATTAAGTCTGATAAATAAATATTTTTTATTTTGGTCTTTAGAGAAAAACTTTCTATTAGGTTAGATCAGGCACGGTTTTTCTTCTCATATTTAGCTAGGTCAGGGAATTCTAATTCCAACCATTTCCTGAATAACTTCTTCCAGTGGCGCGACAGGCCGTGTAGGCACTCGCGTTTCTCAATGCAATTTTTAGTGTAGGGTCATCGCTACCTTTTGTGAGTGGCCACCCTTTGGCTGACGGGTCTCATATACCCGGGGGAGAGGCTGTGAGTGAATCCCCATTTTTTTACATCCTTATAAAAGCTCCGCCGGGACTGGGATTCGAACTCAGAACCTGTAGCATGAGAGACTAGCGCGCTAGCCACTCAGCTACGGGCTCCCCATTTGCTGAATAAATTACCATTATTCTATTGAAATGTGAGTTTTTGAAAATTTTTATTTCAAATTTATGTGGCTGCAAGAAGAACTACTATGAAAAAAATTAATTTAATCTATGAGACCCGAAGCGACGGAATTAAGTTTTTCAACACAACCTAAAAACTGATTATTAGGTTAAAAGGATTGATCAAAATAATTTTTTTTTTTTTTTTAATTTGTTTTATTAAGAGATAATACAATCTGCCACCTTCTGGGGCAATGAGTATTAGAGATAAAATAAATCATTCATACCATATGTACATTGTAAATAAAATTAAAGAAAAAAAAAATTAATAAAGACTAAACAAATAAAAGAAAAAAATATATACACAAAATTAAATAAGTACTATAAAGAAAATAATAATAACAATCTTGTTCACATTCATACCTATTTACAACATTTACAAACTGCCCCTGGGATCACTGAATCAAACCTCGAGATCCACTAGTGGATGTCGAGGCACAATGCCAGAAGATCCCAGCGCCTCTCATTCAGCTGCGTCACTGGTCTTGAGTGCCAGTGGAGGCTGCGCGAGGGCGCTAGAGATCAAAATAATAGTGGTGATTCAAGACGTACTAAATGAACCAATAAAAATGCATAAGATGAAGAAAACAATAAATTAATTGTGACATACTACGGGGCTAGCTTCTTCTGCTGTATAATAGAAAAATGTATACCTTTTGGAAGGAGATAAAAGGGTTTACAGAGGATATAGTACGTTTTGGAAGGAAATGTTTTTTATTACGTTTTGGAATGAAATGCAATGTGCATTTAATACGTTTTGGAATGAAATGCAATTTACAAATACGTTTTTAGAGGGTTTCTATGTTTTTTAGATAAAATTTGATGACGGATTTAGATAAAACTAAATCATTAGTATACGAATATGTCAAAATATCAATTTTGAAAAACATTTCCTTCAGTACGTTTTGGAAATCAACGTTCATGATCGTCTTGATCAAATTGTGCTGAAAACACAATTTAATTATTAACACTTGAAAAGATTTTTATAATCAAATGTTATCAGTTATCCCACTTACAGATATTCCCGTTTTATGGACTTCATAAAAATCACAGACCCGATATTCTTTTAATATGTCAAGCATTTATTCAATCATTTATTCCTGCTATCTTATACATTGATTTTAGTTAGTTTTTATCTTTATCTTAATGTCGATGTTATCGACTTTGTTCAAAGATTTTTGTTTTTTTTTTGCTCTAAAGTTAAGATAGTCTTATTGGACATGTTTGAGTACTGATAAATGGTTTGCTGATAGCTTTACCCCTTCATTTACTTGAATGACTTTTAAAATCTTATTTTAGTGCAATAATTTTACTGCCGTTGACAATCATTGCCTTTCAAAAGGACATTTTTTTATGGAATCGATGTTTTGTCATATTATTATTCTAATCTTTTAGCCATATCAAAATCCTTTATCCAATCTTATCTTTGGTCTCTGCCATCCAATAATTAGCTCAATTTCTCCATTACTGATTTTTTTTCAAAGATGGATATTTAGAAAATAATGACCTAAGAAAAACAAAAAATAGTTGGCTTTGAGAAACGCATTTGAAAATGTTTTGTTCCCCTATTACAACATTCGGATTTGGGCAAGTTGAATAATATTTAAACTTGGCCTAAAGCTGTTATTTTTCACTCGATTCCATGCTACCTTGGTGTCTATGCCTGATCGGAAAATTGTGAATTTAAATTAGTTGATTCGATTTATGTTATGTTTTTCGGCCTACCCTAATGTACAATCACATGATTATGTCGAATAAATTTATTTTCTTCAAGTAGAAGGATTTTTGTTGAAGTTTGTCAATACCGTGCTTATGTCAATTCAAAAATCCACATAAAAAGGAATTTCTTACTTTAGCATTTTTTTTTTTGAAAATCTTTATCGAAAATTCCAAATTGCCATGGAATAAGTTCCATAATACTTTTAAGTCATTTTGAATAGCACATTTAAAAGCAAAATTATCTTTAGGGCGAATAAGTCGACGTAGCTGAAGCCATTTAGTAAATAAATTTTAATTTCTCTACATTTTTTTAATTCAAAATTTGGTTGTCAGTAGTAGGTCTTATGTCGATTAGTCCTTAATTTTTAATTTAAAGCTATTATTTCTTAAGTTTTCTTCTGTAAAACACTGTATATGTGTATTGATTCATCTTCTAAATTCCACGCCCTATTATAAGAAAGTCTGTACAGTCTTAATCGAAGAAAAAAATAATGGACAATTGAGGTGAATTATCTGTATTGTCAATGGGTTCGTCGTTAACGAGCTCAGTGTTCGTCAGCTTCGACAGTGTTAGACAAAGAGTCAATTTTTGAAAGATTTTTTTTTCTATTCTGTTCACGTTTACTCTGTTTGGGAGACCGAGTTCTGCTGATTCGGTTTTACCTTACCTCATTTGACAAAATAGACTATAAAACTCTGGTGCGAGCAACACACAACATTCACTTGCTCGTTGGTAAAATCACTTTAAGAACAATTAAATAAACTGAAAGTTGTCTAAAGGTTTAAGTTAATTTAAAAAAAAGTATATTCCGTTTCGTTGTGAACCTATGATTTAGATTAAATAATATTAAAATATTAGATTGTTACTGTGTATGTCATACAACTTTGTCCTCAAACATACAGTAGAAGGAAACGCCTACCAAACAGTTAAAGGACTCTCAGCACAACTAAATGCAAGTGCATCTACCGTTTCCAGTCATTTAAAATGTATTGGGAAAGTAAAAAAGCTCGATCTTTTATCAATCCTTTGCTTTGAAAACGGACGTTTCATGTGACACAATCCAATATTATAGGTTACCTGTTCCACTGGCCGCTGAATAACTTATCTACCTATATATTGTAGGTTGGTGGGGTATTAAAATACTCACCATCATTCATTTAACGCGTTGAATCATGTTATGAGTTTCATCTATAAAACGTTTAAGAAATTTATTAAAATAATATGCTCAGTTTTACAGAATTCATAATATGTTAAAAGCAGTGGTTCTCCGTTATACTTACATAACGGGCGCAGGAACCCGCTTAGCGTCTGCTCCTTCTCTATCTTCCATCGTTCTAAATATTCTTTACTTCTATTTTTTTTTTTTTTTACTTTCACTTAGTTATATATGAAATATAGGTATAGAAAGGAAAAGTATTACGGCCGTGAAAATTTTTGGATTCAATTTTTCACTGGAAATATATGTTTTAGGGTACCCTGAATCCCAATGATAAATCCCGCAAAAAGATCTGTGTGTGTGTGGTACGTCTTGAGTGAAAACGAAAATTGGTATGAAAAAGAAATTTTTATATTTAGGAAAATTATACACCCGTGGTGATATTGCAACATATCCATAAAAATCAGCGAACCAGAAGTGTCAGTTTATACTATGCATTTTACACCTTTTTAGGATTTTTTCGAAAACGGTTCTAACAATTTTGATTAAAACCACTATATTTGTGTAAAATTAAATAGGATTCAATATCATTTAGGTTACATTCCGGTTTATTAGTCTGACAGGCTTAAATGCCGATATTTAAAATTTTCTTCTTCTAATGTAACTTTAATTTTATAGATTCTGAAAAATTAACCATATGATTTAATACTATTGATAACATAATAATAGAGAAGTTGAACGAAATCGATATCCAACTAAAGGAGAAAAGAGCAAACATATTATTTTTTTTAAAGAAATTTTATGTTTTTGAACGTAAGAACAGTAATATAGATATAATTAAAATAGTAGGTTTCTATTATCTTCAAAAAAAATTTTTAAAGAAAAACATTAACGAGTCAACGTTTCAGGGGCCTTCCCCATCAACAGGAGTAACTAAAATACATCAGCAATTAATAATTAACATCAAGATACAACGATTCAATATAATAACTTATAAACATTAACCACATTCAAATAACAATGTTACATAAAAAATTATTTTTTTTATTTATTTACCTGATGTCTGACAAGTTAAAAATCTATTTTTATAATTTAAAAATGTTGTCTAAAAAGTCTTTAAAATAAAATTATATTGCACAGGGAACAACAATCATCCCACCTCACATATTCTTTGGCCCCTTATGGATTAGGGTCATCCTATTTACTATAAAGGTACACTGAATTATTATTTAAATAGGTCAACAATGCAATCCTACAATTTTAACTTTTCTATTGCATCTGCATAGTGAGAACTTATTTTTGTTTATGTAAAAACATAAAAAATACAATAAATTATAAAACCGATTCAAAACACCTAAGTTCTCACTATGCAGATGCAATAGAAAAGTTAAAATTGTAGGATTGCATTGTTGACCTATTTAAATAATAATTCAGTGTACCTTTACAGTAAATAGGATAACCCTAATCCATAAGGGGCCAAAGAATATGAGGTGGGATGATTGTTGTTCCCTGTGCAATATAATTTTATTTTAAAGACTTTTTGACAACATTTTTAAATTATAAAAATGGATTTTTAACTTGTCAGACAACTCAGGTAAATAAATAAAAAAATAATTTTTAATGTAACATTGTTATTTGAATGTTGTTAATGTTTATAAATTATTATATTGAATCGCTGTATCTTGATGTTAATTATTAATTGTTGATGTATTTTAGTGAGTCCTGATGATGGGGAAGGCCCCCGAAACGTTGACTCCTTAAAGTTTTTCTTTAAAAACTTTTTTTGGAAGATAATAGAAACCTACTATTTTAATTATATCAATTGCAATCTTCCCTTAGGCCTGTTTTTATTAAGTAATGTAGATGTATAATATACCGCCGGGAAGCTAAATATTTTAGAAAAAATATTATCTTATACACATTTATATAAATTGTTTAAGTTAACGGAGAGTGATGAAAAGTCGATAACACTAATTCTTTGTTAGTTAATAATACGATAGATTGTTTAATAAAACACGTGTTTGAAACTCTATGTAATTAATTACAATTTATTTTCATCTTTAACTGTATTTGAAAATTTTTAAATTGATTTTAACAACGGAGGTAAGTGGAAGTCGTGTGTTGCACACCACATTTTTACACATTATAATGTTGAAATGTCATTAGAAAACCTCTAATAAAAACATTTATTTTGTTACAGCGCGACAGAGAAGAAAATGCGAGCCGAGAAGAGCTAGAGGAAGACAAAGGCAGTATTGACCAATCAGCGTCTCAAGGTGAGTTGTCTCTTTCATCTTGTTATTTTTAATATCTCCAATTTTACCTCATATCTCAACATTTTTATTTATTATTCACTCCTTCCTAATTAATATGTTTGTTAAAATGGTTTCAATCATATGCTACGATATTTTCCTGAGCATATATTTCTTCGGAAACGACTTTATGACAGGATTTTAAGTTATGGTATTATTTTGCCTTTGCCAGAATGTCAAAGCATTAGTCGGTTAGCCACTACACCACAGATTACCTCCAATAAATAGTTTCGATATTACTGGGTTGTAAAATAAGTGCGTAACGTTTTTACTTTCACTTACTATATATAGTAAGGGAATGTATTGCGATCGTTAAAATTTTCGAATTATAGTTTTCAACGGAAATACACATTTTAGGGTCCCCTAAGTCCAAATAACCAAGTCCCGCAAAAAGGTCTGTGTGTGGTTTCTCCCGGGCAGAAACGGTAAGTCCTATGAAACTGAAATTTCATATTTAAGACAAATATACGCCCAAGACGTTACAAAACCTTTTTCATCAAAATGAGCTTATCAGAAGAGCCACTTTATCCTATGCATTTTGCACTTTTTTTCGATTTTCTCGAAAACGGTTCCGACGATTTTGGTCAAACTCGCTATATCGATGTAAAATTTAATTGGTTTTAATATGATTTAGGTTTCATTTGGATTAAAATGGTGTGACAGAGCTTAAATGCCGATATTTTAAATTTTCTTTCTCTAAAGTACCTTTAATTTTGTAGATTATATAAAAATAACCATATTATCTTGTTAGCATTGATAAATACCAGCTAAATATGTAAATTGTGTGAATTTGAAAAACAGCTAAAGGAGGAAACTGAAAAAAATATTTTTTTAATGCAATCTTTTGTTTTTAAGCAGAAGAACAGTAATATACATGTATGATATACCGTTGGAAAGCTAATGATTTTAGAAAAAATATTATCTTATACACAAGCTTTTAAAATTTAATAGAGAATGATGAAAAGCCGATAAAACTAACTGATTATTTTAGATAATTATATAATAGATTTTTTAATAAAACAAATGTTTCTATATAAATCCATTTAATTTATTCTTAAATGGTTTCGCTCATTTTTATCTCAAACTGTACTTGAAAATTCTTTAATCGATTTTATAAACGGAGGTAAGTGAAAGTCGTGTATTGCCCGCACCAGATTTTTTATGATTTCAACAATTAATCAGATTATTGTAAATATCTTTTAATCAATTATATATGCGATATCCCGCGTCGTAGAGTGAGGTTTGTCTGTGACCAATGCTTGGATGTGGTCATCAACAGTTCAAGAACAACCCGGGCGCTTTGCGGCTTTCCAGTCAAAATTCCGGCTCAAAAACGAGCTAACCACTTATGAACGGTGCTTTTTCCTATTGCATCATAGCCATACACGCACTGCAAATTATGTTAACTGTCTGTGCAGCGGATTTTCCTATTCTGAATCAAAAAATCATTAAATGACGAAAATATATTTTTTTTTCTTCCATTTTGTGCAAGCAATATACAACTTAAAGATAAGGAATCTTGGTTGAAACTGGTGCATTAAAGTACGTTAACTAATCCTTTTTTAGAATATGTAAACATTATTGGCCAAGTAAACATGATTTTAAAAACACAGAGAGGATTAAATTGAAGTATTGAAAAACGCTACGAACTTAAACTTATTTTACAACGCAATATTTATTAGGTATACGAAAACATTTTAAAGGGAAAAAAAAAATATTAGGTTGTTTCACATGAAATGTCCATTTTTATAGTTTCTGAAATACAAAAAGGATTTTGCAGGTTTCTGTTGTTTTCTTCCGAATGTTTACATATTTAAAGTAAACAGTTACTAATCCTCTACCTTTGTATTATAAACATTAGCTTCCCAATCAATTACCCACTTTTTAGTATACCTCCAAATATGAACAAAGAAACACGCGATTTTCCAGTAATATTTTTGTATGAGTTTAAACTCGGCCATTCAGCAGCGGAGGCCGCTAGAAATATTTGTAAGGCTTTTGGGAAAGGGAGTAGTAATGAACGGTCCATTCGGCCTAAGTTTTCAGCTGGGGATACCTACCGACTTGGAAAACTTGCCCCGAGGAAGATCTCCGTCCGTAATAGATAACGATGTCCTCTAACATACAGTACAAGGAAACCCCTACCAAACAGCACCCACCATATTCTCCCGACTTGTCTCCAACAGATTACCACCTGTTCAGGAATTTAGACAACTTCGTCAAAGGAAAACTTTTTGAAAATGGGTATACCGACTTGTAAAAAAGCTCGATACATGGGTACCTCATGATCTCACTAAGCGGCAGCAAGACCCCATGTTTCAAAACATACCGTGTAAAATTTGAAAGAACTGGGCTACCAAGTTCTTCCGCACCCACCATATTCTCCCGACTTGTCTCCAACAGATTACCAACTGTTCAGGAATTTAGACAACTTCGTCAAAGGAAAACTTTTTGAAAATGATGATCAAGTGAAAAGTGCGTTTTCAGATTTTGTTTCACTTCAAAGCTAAGAGTTTTTCAGTTCGGGGATAAAAAACTTGGTGTCACGTTGGGAAAAATGTGTAGAAAAAGAAGGTAAATACTTCGAATAAAATTATCTTGTTTTCATATCGTATTTTCAATAAAAATCCTTTACCTTGAAAACGGACATTTCATGTGACACAACCCAATACACACACACACATATATATATGTGTGTGTGTGTATGTATGTATGTGTGTGTGTATGTATGTATGTATGTATGTGTGTGTGTGTGTGTGTGTGTGTGTGTGTGTGTGTGTATGTATTTATATATCCTTCAGCCTTTGTTTTCGGTGCCTACAAACCTTTAAGTTTTGTCGGTCATTTGTAATTATCTCCTTATGAATGTGGCATGTCATGTGATACTACTCACTACCTCTGTTAAATCTTCTTCCTATCGGATAACAAGGAAAGACATCTTAGTGAAGAAACATAAATGCACTTTTCTGTATTTGCCTGCTCGTTAAAAATAGAAGATAGTTTTAATGAAATGCTCACAATAATAAGGAAAATGTTGCAATTTCTTAAATCTATTGTATTGCTACAGATTTAATTAAGGTTTAATTTTCATATAATAAAAACTTATAAAAAACGTGCGTCCCCGAAGTTCAGTTTCCCACACCGTTATGTTTCTAGACATATGGTATTGCTACGGTCAAGACAATGACGGGTGGACCACGCCTGGAGGGGCCTAGATGAGGCTAGAGACTTCTGGACCTGGACAGTCCTCGAAGTGCCTGGAAAGGCCCACCACCCTACCTGCGCCCGGGTCTAGAAGATTCGGCGGTGGTACAAATAGCGGTCCCCTGAGCCTAGGTGAGTCAGTCTTGATCTTGCTCAAGTGAATGTATCAGTGAACAGTGACAGTGAACAACTCGTGACAGTGTGACAGTGTAGTGAAACTGTGTGTCAATATTGTGATAATCGGTCGGTGGGAAATTAAAAGACTGTAGGTTATATATAATTTATAGTTGTAAGTCTTAGAATAAGTCTAGCAGATTGTAAGTAGTTTATTCGTTAGGAATACCTTATTTTATATGTATACTGTTTAGTAGTTAAGCTAGTAATTCCATTATTATTGTTAATATAGTGGTTAGTAATCCCTTTGTATTTGTGTTTTCTGTATTTAATAAACATCTGTAATTTGTAAACTGGAGTAGTTCATTTCGCACACCCCGTAGCCCGTAACAATTTGGTGTCAGAAGTGGGATCATTGTAAATGGTTATAATTTTGGTTTTCTTGTTTTTGTAATTATTGGGCTACTGTGTGGAAAATGACTTCTCAGAGTGTTAGACTGAATGATTTAAAAGTTGCAGACTTAAGACGGGAGTTAGAAGAACGAGATCTGGATACTTCCGGAACGAAATCAGTACTGCAACAACGCTTGCGCCAATTTTTTGTTGATTCCGGGGAAAATCCAGACGAGATTACATTTGAAAATTATTTCAGTAAGTTGTCTGCAACTTTTAAAACTGAATTAGGTACTGTTAAAAATGAGTTAGGTAATGTAGAAAAGAAGTTAGGAAATGAGTTAGGTAATGTAGAAAAGAAGTTAGGTAATGAGTTAAGTACTGTTAAAAATACATTGGAGGCTAAGTTAGGCAATTTAGAAACTAAGTTAATGGAAAGTGTAGACAATAAGTTAGCTGATGTAGAATCTAGATTAGGAGAAAAAGTCGATTCAGTAGAAAATGAACTTAGGGTAAGAATAGAAGCTCTAGAAGAACGTATGAGCAACCCACCGACAATCGACACCGACCAACCCTCTGAGAGAAGCCCTCACAACACCATTCCCTCCGCCAATGCTGGGATGCCACCAACGCACAACACCATCCCATTGTTCGACGGGAAGACGCCGTGGGAGGACTACATGACTCTCTTCGAGACAGCAGCTTCGATCCACGGGTGGTCAAAGGAGACGCAAGCATCAGCGTTGTGCCTAGCCTTGCGTGGAGACGCATTAGGAGTGCTACAGGGGATGCCCATGTCGGAGCGGTGCAACTACGGTGAGCTGATGAGAAGACTGGAGATGCGTTTCGGCCATCGCCACATGGACCAACTATACCGTTCCCAGTTAAAGAACAGGGTCCAGAAGACCAACGAGACGCTGCAGGAATTTGAAGCAGATGTCGCCCGGCTAGTGAGGAATGCCTACCCAACGGTCACCGACGACGTCTACGAGAGCTTGGCTATCGACAAATTCCTGGATGGACTTCGAGACCCGGAAACCCAACAGGCAGTGAAACTCGCACGCCCTAAAACTTTGGGCGATGCATTGTCGCAGGCCATGGAATTCGAGGCTGTCAGGCAGTCAGTCCGTGGACATGCACGAGTTCGAGCGGCAGAAGCGGAGCCTAACGCGGCCCCCACCATCGAGGACATAGTAGCAAAGGTTTTGGAAGCCCTCAGGACCCGCAAAAAGGAGATACGCTGTTGGAGCTGCGATCAACTTGGACACCCCAGAAGCAAGTGTCCTACCAGGAAGCCGGAAAAGCCACAGGAAAACTAAGGAGGGTTGATGGGAAGGGGCAACTGTCAACCCGTAGCATCAAAGGCCCCAGGGTCGCCGTGAGAATCGCGACAATAGGGAGCAAGACAAATAGTTTTTATGTGGATGGAATGGTGAACGGGCAGCTGCGGAGTTTTCTGCTGGATACCGGCGCAACAATGACAATACTGAACCCGAAGGCAGTTAACGCTGAGAAGATATCACCTACCACTTGGGCGTTACGGACAGCTACAGGACAGCCAGCCGAGGTCTACGGAGAGACAGTTGCCACTTTCTTCATCGGGGGCCAACGTCTAGAGCACCGCGTTCTCGTGGCGGAAATAGACGAGGAAGTCATCTTCGGCATGGACTTGATGATCAAATACGGGATCAAGCTGGACATGTCGAGAGGTGTGATGACGCTGGGAGACGAAGAGGTCATCCTTCGGCAGGGAAAGGACCTCTATGCACGAGTACTCCTACTAGAAGACACCACTTTACCTGCACGGAGTCAAATTCTGACGCATGGGACGATCAATGGACGACTACCGGAGGGTCAATGTCTTCTACTTGAACCTGGGAAGCACGAGGAGCAGGAAGTCGGACGCGGTGTTCTGGTTGCAAGATCTCTCATCAAGGTCGGACATACCACCCCAATCCGACTGATGAATCTGAACAGCTTCCCGGTGACACTAAAGAGAGGAACACCAGTTGGAGAATGTACGGCCGCTACCTCAGTAGTCCGACAGCTACAACGCAACCCCACCGAGCAACGAGGACTACCCGAAGAATTAAAAGGATTCGTGGAGGAATCATGCAGAGAACTTTCGCCTGAACAGAGCGAAATCGTGAAGAGATTGATTACCCGATGGCAGGACATTTTCGAGATCAGCTCAGGACCACGGGGTAGAACGAACATCGTCCAGCACAAAATTGACACCGGGGATACAAAGCCCATCCGACAGATCCCGAGGAGGATGCCGCTAGCTAAACGAAAGGATGCCGAGGAGATTATTAAGGATATGGCGAATGATGGTGTCATCGAGCCCTCGAGTAGCCCATGGATGTCTCCTGTCGTACTGGTGAAAAAGAAAGATGGGACGACAAGATTCTGCGTAGATTACCGTCTTTTGAACAACGCCACGAAGAAGGACAGCTACCCACTCCCAAGGATTGACGACACGCTGGACACACTAGAGGGTTGCAAACTATTTTCTACCTTGGATCTCCGCAGTGGATATTGGCAGGTTGGATTGGCACCGGAAGATAAGGAGAAGACGGCATTTTCAATCGGCACTGGCCTCTGGCAATTTACGGTAATGCCATTCGGGCTTTGCAATGCTCCTGCAACGTTCGAGAGGCTGATGGAAAGCGTCTTAAGAGGCCTTTCTTGGGAGATATGCCTGGTTTACTTGGACGACATCATTGTACTGGGAAAATCCTTTACTCACCATCTGGAGAATCTGGAGCGGGTCTTCGAACGGCTGCGTGCAGCCAATCTAAAACTGAACCCGAAGAAGTGCAATCTCTTCCGAAGGCAAGTCAACTACCTGGGGCATATTGTATCAGACAACGGAGTTGCTGTTGACCCAGAGAAGATTACAGCGATCACCAATTGGCCAGCACCTCGAGATAAGCACCAAGTGAGAAGTTTCCTCGGGCTCTGCACCTACTACAGGAGGTACGTGAAAGGATTCGCCAACATCGCAAAACCTCTTACCAGGCTCACTGAGGAAAAACGGACTTTCCTTTGGGATCGCGAGTGTCAGACCTCATTTGAGGAGTTAAAGAAGAAATTGAGTAGTGCGCCTATTCTAAGCTATCCACGCCCCGAGGGCAAGTTCATTCTCGACACAGATGCCAGCAACACTGCTATTGGAAGCGTCCTTTCCCAACTCCAAGACGGGGAAGAAAAGGTTATTGGGTACTTCAGCAAAGTACTGTCAGCTCCAGAACGCAACTACTGTGTCACAAGGAAAGAGCTTCTGGCAGTGGTTAAGTCCATAGAGCACTTTCATAAATACCTGTATGGAAGAAGATTTCTACTGAGAACGGACCACGCAGCTCTAATGTGGCTGCTGCGATTCAAGTCACCGGAGGGACAAGTTGCACGGTGGATCGAGCGCCTTCAGGAATATGACTTCGAATCTGCTCATCGTTCTGGAACGAGTCACCGGAATGCGGATGCGCTCTCCAGGAGACCCTGTGATGGAGAATGCAAGCATTGTTCTCGACAAGAAGAAAAGCAAGCAACAGTGTTGCGGACTACGGTCGTTACCGACGGTTGGCAGGACACACAACTGGCAAAGGAACAGGACGAGGACCCGGACTTGAAGCAAATAAGGGAATGGAAGCTATCAGGCCAAAGGAGACCAAGCTGGCAGGATGTTGCTCCAATGTCGAAAAATATAAAAACCTATTGGGCTCAATGGGACTCCATTCTACTGGACAAAGGTCTGCTGAAACGAGCATTGGAGAACACAGATGGAGATCAGCGGAGACTACAGCTCATCGTACCAAAGATTAAAGTGCCCGAAGTACTGAGGGAATTACATGATGGAGCATCTGGTGGCCACCTTGGAGTTCACCGGACATTAGAAAAGGTTCGTGAACGCTTTTACTGGGCAAACCTCAAGGACGATGTGTTAGATTGGTGCCGGCGGTGTGCAACTTGTGCCGCCTCTAATGGACCGATAAGGAAAAAGAAGGCACCTATGAAGAAATACAACGTAGGAGCACCATTCGAGAGAATAGCGGTAGACATCGCTGGCCCTTTTCCTGTGACAGATAATGGCAACCGATATATTCTCGTGGCCATGGATTATTTTTCAAAGTGGGTGGAAGCTTACGCCCTTCCGAATCAGGAGGCCGCCACGGTTGCAGATGTTCTCGTGAAGCAGCTCGTCAGTCGGTTTGGGGTGCCCATGGAACTTCACGCTGACCAAGGAAGAAACTTTGAGTCGGCAGTCTTCACCAGGATGTGCGAGGCTCTAGGAATACGAAAGACCAGGACGACGCCTCTTCACCCTCAGTCCGATGGCATGGTAGAGCGCATGAACAGGACAATGGGTCGATATTTGGCCAAGGTAGTTTCTGACCATCAGCGAGACTGGGACCAATATCTTCATCTGTTCCTGCTAGCCTATCGTAGTTCAGTTAATGAAACGACAGGGCAGACCCCCGCCAATGTCGTGTTCGGCAGAGAACTACGCTTGCCTTGCGATCTGAAATTCGGTTTCAAGCCTGATGAGGAGGTCGCCGGAGAAGACTACGTCACGAACCTACGGAAGCGAATGAACACTATTCACGAGAAGGTTCGCACAAACATCCAGGGAGCAAGTGACAGAATGAAGGAGCGTTATGACATCAAGGCAGAGAAAGGTGGCTTCCAACCTGGAGACTTGGTCTGGCTACACGATCCTCGAAGAAGGCAAGGCTACTCACCGAAACTTCAAAACTCCTGGGACGGACCGTATGAGGTCATCAAGAGGATCAATGATGTCATCTATAGGATCAGGAAGCAGCCCAAAGGAAAACCCAAGGTAGTCCATTTCAACCGATTGGCTCCATACAAGGGAAACCATGGCCCTACAGAGGAACAGCAAGTGAGGAACCTCACCGACAAGGACCTAACTCCCCATCCTAAGGCGCCAGACTCCCGTAGGGTAACGCAGACAGTTTACAGAGACATATTCTCGTTACCGGTAGACTATGCTCTAGCACACTGTGTCGCCGAACATCTGAGGAATTCCCGGGGGATTGCGACGGTCTTCAGGAAGAAGTTCGCTGGAATTGAAGAGCTGGAACGCCAGGGACCAAGAGTTGGGAAGACTCTCCATCAAGAGCATGAAGGCCGGCACCTGTTTTACTTGGTTACCAAGAGTTCATCAGAGCAGAAGCCGACATACGACACACTGCGCCGGAGTCTTGACGACCTGCGGAGAAAGCTTCTGGAACTGCGTGTCACCAAGCTCGCCATCCCGAAGTTGGGTTGTGGATACGATGGCCTGGAGTGGAGGATTGTCAGGAACATGGTAGAAGAGACGTTCGCCAACTCTGGAGTCATCATAATGGTATGCACGTTCAACCCCTGGAAAGACAAAACACCTACATCGGAGGAATATCAGCATCGCTCAGCTTCTGCAATCTGTGCTCTGGGGCAGAGCACGTCTAAGGAGGGGGTAGTGCTACGGTCAAGACAATGACGGGTGGACCACGCCTGGAGGGGCCTAGATGAGGCTAGAGACTTCTGGACCTGGACAGTCCTCGAAGTGCCTGGAAAGGCCCACCACCCTACCTGCGCCCGGGTCTAGAAGATTCGGCGGTGGTACAAATAGCGGTCCCCTGAGCCTAGGTGAGTCAGTCTTGATCTTGCTCAAGTGAATGTATCAGTGAACAGTGACAGTGAACAACTCGTGACAGTGTGACAGTGTAGTGAAACTGTGTGTCAATATTGTGATAATCGGTCGGTGGGAAATTAAAAGACTGTAGGTTATATATAATTTATAGTTGTAAGTCTTAGAATAAGTCTAGCAGATTGTAAGTAGTTTATTCGTTAGGAATACCTTATTTTATATGTATACTGTTTAGTAGTTAAGCTAGTAATTCCATTATTATTGTTAATATAGTGGTTAGTAATCCCTTTGTATTTGTGTTTTCTGTATTTAATAAACATCTGTAATTTGTAAACTGGAGTAGTTCATTTCGCACACCCCGTAGCCCGTAACAGTATCTATGATAAATACCTTTATTCTTAAATTAAAGATAAGCTGCCGCTGTTCGTATTTGTTGTTATTTTATTGCCTATTGTTATCAACTCGTGCTACTATTGTTAGTATTTTATGTATCATATCAATTAAATATCTTTATGAACGTAAATAAAATTAGAGGCTGATATATAACTTCACCACTCTTTTATTAAATATTAATGCACAAAGTTTCGGCTAAAATTCCAACTTCAGGGGCAAAGGAACAATTTTATCTAGTGTGAGTGGATGCTTACAACCAGAAGCCTCATGTCTGAATAAATACTCGTAGGTCTGAATAAGTTCTAAGCATCCACTCATACTAGATAAAATTATTCCTTTGCACCTGAAAATGGCATTTTAGCCGAAACGTTGTGCATTAATATTTAATAAAAGAGTGGGGAAGTTATATATCAGCCTCCAATTTTATTTACAGAATTTGACCTTCACCTTAAAGAATCTACACTTTATGAACGTATTTCGAATCTATGGCGTGGAATAAAAATCATTTAGTTTCTTTTCTTTTTTAATTTTTTTTTAAAAGTTTTTCTTAATATAAACACTTAAAAGAGCACACATTGACTTCCATTTGTTACTCAATTACTTTATTTCATAAGATTTCATATCTGTCAACGTTTCGGGGCCGTTTCCCCATTTTCAAGACTTATTTTTTTCATTATATAAATGCTTTTTCATATATAACCCATCACTTTATTTCATAGCACACTGTTATTTGTCCTCATAGGTGTTCAGTAACAGTAATCAGTAAGCCAATGAACACCCATTAAGACAAATAGCAGTGTGCTATGAAATAAAGTGGTGGTATATATATGAAAAAGCATTTATATAATGAAAAAAATAAGTCTTGAAAATGGGGAAACGGCCCCGAAACGTTGACAGATATGAAAGCTTATGAAATAAAGTGATTGAGTGATAAATGGAAGTCAATGTGTGCTCTTTTAAGTGTTTATAAAAATCATTTATTGAATACTGGAGATTATTCAATGAAATAAGAAAAGACTATTATGAAAAAGAAAGTAATAATTGATTGAAAATTCATAATTGGATTTATTAGGAGCTCCAACTAGCAGAATGTTGTACTCTAGTTATGGCAGGAGAATGAGGTTGTAATGGAATAATCGGCTGTGCTGCTATTACGTATTGTATGATTGCAGTAGCCATTCTCACTCCTGAGGAGCGATAAGGATACATTCTTCCTTAAGTGAGTGGTGAGGTCTAATTTTCCATGGAATCGAGGGGTAGGACATTTTTAGATTTTTTTTTTTTTTATATAATCTCTATGAGGAAATACTTAAATATCATTTTACATGAGGTTGTTACGGTTAAAATTTGCAAAAAGAATTAATTTAAATTAAAAAAAAGAATTCCTTAACCGTAACTATGCTCCAGATTCTCAGTGGAGAAGGGCCGGGTTCCACAATAAATTTATTCGAGCGCCACGCCATTTTGTTAATAATAAAAAAAAATAAGGTAAATCGCGAAACCCTTTAAATTAATAATGTCTTTACCGAAAAAAAAAATGAAAATTTAATATAAAAACAAAAAAAAATATTGATAACAGGTGGACACGTACTCGTTAACTTACAGTCTACAATCACCTACCTATCCCATGAGCTATGGAATCATATGTCGTCACCATTATAACTTTTTAGCTTATTACTGCTGAATCGACGAGGGTTGAACAATGTTACCTTGTTAAGGTTAATATTAAATAGAAAATATTTAAGAACATATTACTTAAACAAAAAAAAAAAAAAAAATACAAAGCTTTATTTCTAACAGTAAAACAAAATAAATGATTCTTTAACAACAACAAAAAAAAAAAGGAAACCTTATTTCTACTTATATCCTAAATTTATTTGTTTGTTTGTCTTAAAAACAATTATTTGTCCTTCTATCTTTCGAAACCTTAACCACTCAGGTTATAAGTTTATTTACAAAAATAAATCACCTTGTTTCTTTGTTTGTTTGCCTCGAGAAACGAACTCCTTTTCTGGTAGCTCCTTTTCCAATTGGATCAGACTTCGTCCACCTGGTCCGTCGAGTGTCACTCGCCACAACCTTACTTTAATTTGAACTACACTTCAAAATCTTTCGTTGCAAAATGTGTTTTTCATTCACTTACGGGCCTCGCTCTCGCGGTTCCCAAAAAACATTCTACACAACACTCTCGAAAAAAAAAAAAGTCTATTAACATGTGTTTTTTTTTTTAATTTAACATTTTTATATTTTGAGTAACCCTCTTCGAGGCATTAAAAAAAAACATCTTAACTATTATTTAACTCAAATTCATAATAATTTAATTTTTTTTTCCACGTAACAAGGTGTTTCTTCGAAATCAGTTTTTTTATTACATTAATTAATTAATATTTGTTACTGCTCAATTTCAATAATAAGAGATATCATAGATCTACTGTAAAAATTACTGTACTTTTCCAGTAGCGAATTATCATTTTTCTATTCCCTGATTTCAAACATTTCTCTTCGATGAATGGAGCTGACGATTCCCCTCAACACGCGTGCATTATTTCCTCATTTCCTAAGATTATTCCTTTAGCAAACCACAATCTCCTAGCATCTCCTCTACACCCAGTCTCCAATTTAAATCCTGTTCCTTTTCTGGAAAAAAGATCGCGCCATTCCGACCTTTATATCCCACCCAATTGAACTAAAGCATTCGGTATATCCTTTCTTGCCCGTTCCCCTGCATAGAAGAATATATTCCTTCCAATACGCGCCATAACCCTTCCTAATCCACTTTGACATCTCTCCTTGTTTGTTTTTTTCTTTTATTTAACGCCACTTTATGCTACTGTGGCTCATCGTACATGCTTTAGTGGGAGTCCCAAATTTTACCTATCCGGGTTTAATTATGATAAGGATCTTTCACGATTATCTTACATCGCACAGGCTCGGGACCACCTTTTTAAGTCCCTTCCGAGGGACTGCATAACTAAGGATTTTTTTCACACCGATTTAAAAATCCTAGGATTACCTGCGGGTTTAAACCCCTGGACCTTTGGCATATCTCTTCTTTTTTTATCAACCTATAATCTCAAACATACGCATATTGACTGTAATGTTTTAATTAGAAGCAACATTTAGCGAGTTGGGCATTAGTGCAGCCGCACAGTGGGCAGGCATTATGACCGATTAAGGTGGACAAAATTCTGAAACTTGTCTATGTTTAACTTTTGGGATCCCAAATTACGGAAAAAAATTATAAGAAAAATTATAAAAACTAATTAATTTTTTGACACGATCGGCGAGCTCACTGTGGTCCAACATCAAATTTATTTGCTAAAATCTAAAACTTCCCTATATTTCACGTTTAAAGTCCCGGAATACGGGAAAAAATAATCCAAAAAATATAATTATGGCTCAGAGTTGCTAAAACCTGCTGATAGATGTATTTTATGTCATTTAGGAAATTCTTGAAATTATAGATTGTAAAACTTTTGATTCGGAGTGTAGCAATAACTAAAAAAATCGTTGTAATAACTAAATACTAGAAGGATTGATGAATTAAATCCTACAAACAAATCCTTGGTGTAACTTGGGGGTTATATAGATTTTCGTTATTGAATAGGGGCATACATTTACTAATTGCTAAATTAACACTACAGGTGAGATTGCTATGATTATTCAATAACGAGTTTGGAAATATAATGTCTTACCTGTTTCAGCAATGTCCATTGTTCAATAAAAGCAAAAAGACTTTGGTCTAAATACACCTTGAACACAATAAATGACCATCGAATAAAGATAATCCCACTGCCAGTTATTAGGCACTTGATGTGAACAGGAATGATTCATTCATTTACTATTTATTTGTAAACACGGTATGGCGGGAAATATTAGTATTAACGGTCTTGCCAACTAATACTAAAAAGGCAAAGCACTGGAAAATTCCAAACTTTTGACTTGACTTTTGTCCACCTAAATTGGTGATTTTGCCCACTGTGCACCGTTTGAAGAGATATTAAACGATTGAGTAACGTCCTATGTAATGGTATTATGAGAAAGCATCAATCCTATATAATTTGTGGAATTACGTTATTATAAATGACGAGCGACTTCATCAGCGTCAATTTCTGTTATTATGAACGCTATTAAGAAGTTTTTAAAAGAATATATTTTAAAATACTTCTGCCTAAATGATATTTTTGGTTTTATTTTCTTGTAGCAGATCATACTGATTTTCTCCGCAACTCGATCTTGACAATACGACATATAGTTGCCCGTGTGAAAAGCAGTCTTGACGTAAATCATTTCCTACGTGTTTAAATGTTTGTCCCTGTGATTTATTAATTGTTGCAGCAAAAGGTAACGGGTAATTGTATTATTTTAAAATTAAAAGGTAAATCATTTGGAATCATTGGGATGCAAAGTTAATTTTCCCCGTTTTTACACTAATTCATCGTTCCTATTGGTCGCAGCGTGGTGTTATATAGCCTTAAACCGTCTTCGATAAATGAACTATCTAACACAAAAAGAATTTTTCAATTTGAACCAGTAGTTTCTGAGATTAGCGCGTTCAAACTAACAAACTATTCAGCTTTATAATATTATTGGGTTGTGTCACATGATATGTCCGTTTTCAAGGTAAAGAATTTTTTTTTAAAATACGATATGAAAACATAATTTTATTCGAAGTATTTACCTTCTTTTTCTGCACATTTTTCCCAACGTTACACCAACTTTTTTATCCCCGAACTGAAAAACTCTTAGCTTTGAAGTGAAACAAAATCTGAAAACGCACTTTTCACTTGATCATCATTTTCAAAAAGTTTTCCTTTGACGAAGTTGTCTAAATTCCTGAACAGGTGGTAATCTGTTGGAGACAAGTCGGGAGAATATGGTGGGTGCGGAAGACCTTTGTAGCCCAGTTCCTTCAATTTTTGCACGGTATGTTTTGAAACATGGGGTCTTGCTGCCGCTCAGTGAGATCATGAGGTACCCATGTATCGAGCTTTTTTACTTTACAAATACACTTTAAATGTCTGGAAGCGGTAGATGCACTTGCATTTAGTTGTGCTGAGAGTCCTTGAACTGTTTGGTAGGGGTTTCCTTCTACGGTATGTTTGAGGACATCGTTGTCTATTACGGACGGAGGTCTTCCTCGGGGCAAGTTTTCCCAGTCGGTATCCCCAGCTAAAAACTTAGCAAACCAACGTCGAATGGTCTGTTCATTAACACTCCTTTCCCTAAACGCCTTGCAAATATTTCTAACGGCCGAGTTTAAACCCGTACAAAATTATACTCGAAAATCGCGTGTTTCCATGTTCATACTGAAAAGTGGGTAATTGATTAGGAAGCTAATGTTTATAATACAAAGGTAGAGAATTAGTAACTGTTTACTTTAAAAATGTAAACATTCGGAAGAAACCAACAGAGACCTGCAAAATCCTTTATGTATTTCTGAAACTATAAAAATGGACATTTCATGTGAAACAACCAAATAGTATAGATAAATAAATTAATATTTATTAATTATTTTTGTTGTTTAATTCTAATTCCAATATTAATTTATTTCTCCCCTCTTTGTAGCATCCGGTGAATCTTTCCGACCATCAACTATGTGGTCGGCCTTTATCGTTTTTTTTTTTTATTGTTGTTTCCAGGTCCTCTTTCCTTTCGTATATTTCTTTATTCGATTAGTTCTGTAGCTATTGAATATCATTCTGTTAAATAAAAGTATTGGATCGCTGTAAGCTAATGACATATCATTTAAGGATATTGCACCCATTCAGGATCGTAGACCTTGTTGTTCTACCATTCTAGGCGTAAACCTACCAAAAAATTATTTATTTTTATTAAAGATGTCATAAGTCTCATACACATAAGAATATGAATACATAAGGGAATGCGTATAGTGGACCAAAGATTTAAGCATCAAGCAGCGAGCAAATACAAACACATGTATTCCAATGGGAGACAGCATAGTTCAGAACGTTTGATTTTTTCGCGCTTTATGAGCGAGTTGGGGATTAATACAGCGGTTTTTAGAGATATTATATGAAATATGAGCTATTAATCACTGTTTTAATTATTATATCATTATTTTGTATGACATAATGAGAAATCATCTATCCTATATCATTATTGATTGTATATTATTATTAATTATTTTTTTCGTTTGGCGCGACAGGCCTTGGAGGCCCTTGGCTGCGCGGTATGGTTTATATTCCACACCGCGATACTCGATGACATTTTATAGGGTAGGATCATCACTCCCTACGCCTATTTTTGTGGGTAGCTATCAATTAGCTGACGGGTCCCACGAACCCGGGGGAGATTGTGAGTGAATCCCCATTTATTTGTATGCTTGAAAATGTCCTCCTGGGACTGAGATTCGAACTCACTACTTCAGCGTGGCAGGCTAGCGCTCTAACCACTCAGCCACGGGCTCCCCATTATAATAAATTATAAATAAATTAATTTAATAATAATAATCTTTTATTGCTTTTAAGATTCGCATCTTAGCAAGAGGTTTGGCCCTCTATTTCATTTTGACAAAATCATTTAATATTTAATATTATTAAAATTTAATAATGAAATTTTACAAATATTAAAATAAAAATTGAAATAACTAAGAAAAAAATGACAATTAACAAAATTACTATGAATACAAATCTTGATTAAATAATAAAAAAATAACACTTAAAAAAGAATTAAAAACTATTTTATATAAATAAAAAGTAATGACATAACAAATTCCAACAAATCGTTTACATACATAACAAAACTTCTTATCTTCAAAGCTTCTATTGCAAATAAAAATAAATCGTTAAACTCCTTATTGTTGAAAATTGTTATTATTTCTTCTAATCAAAATTTCCAATACCGTACTTAAATAAATAAAATCTTCAGTCTGGATTTAAAACATGACACCATATTAAAAAATGTTCAGTATTATAGTAATCGTTGGTATTAATTAGAGGGCAAGTCATGTTGGGTTCAAATTTATATAATAATCCATTCACGATTATCCTCTGTGATTTCTCGCCTGCCAGTTATAGTTGAGCTTTTAACCTTGTTGTGGTTATATGGCGATATATTTTACTGAAAGAGGAATTTTAAATTGCTTCTATATCTCTGGAAAATAAATGATTAGCCATTTTCTCAAAAAGGTTGCTCTTTGAATTTTTAAAGTAGCCGGATCATTGAAGGCCCATATTTTTTTCTGAACCTGCAAGAATCAGTGACCTACGAACTTCTGCAGTCCAATTGAAATGCATTGATTAATTGGTTTCTAGGTCTCTAAGTCTATTGTAGCATATTTTCAAAAGTATATTATTTTCTGCCACCAATTTATCATTATTTAAAAGTTTTAATGTAAAAAAAAAAAGACTCAATCCTGGCATGAGTTAGGTGTGTTTTTTTGGGATCGAGAGTAATATTTAAAAAAAATTTTAGTTGAACAGTTTCTAATTTATCAGCATAATAATTACAGTACTATCGAATTGTATAATTGCTATTTTTTTTGTCCCATGTGTCAGATTTGTTTTAATGTTTCCTTCAACTATTGTATTGTTGCTAGCCAGATTAAATTTGCATTATGTAACTTCAAAGGTCAAAAAAAAAAAAAAATAAAATAAAAAATAAAAAACAACTTGTACCACTACAATCCATGAAGGGTCCTGGGCTCAGTATATATTAGAGATTGGGGACTTTAAAAGTTGGTTCCAAGTAGGGGTGGGCATAATCGAATGACGATTATCGGATCATTCGATTATTTCAATCATTCGAATTAATCGATTATCGGATTAATCGGTTTGGAGAAACGATTTTTTTTTTTCTCATCACATAATTTATATGCAGCTCAGCCATTATAGAGACGGGAATTGTGGCATATCGTCTCTCAGAATGAATATTAATTCATCCGATTATGGCGATCATTTGATTATGCCAACCCCTAGTTCCCAGCCTGTGCGATGTCAGGTACCCGTTAAAGATCCCTATCCTAATAAAACCTGGATAGGCAAAATTTAGGACCCCCACTGTAGCATCGTCCGATTAGCCGCAGCAGCATGAAGTGACGTTGAATAAAATAAACAAAGAAGCTGGTAAGGCAAGTGATGGAATACAAACTAAACATGATCTGATTACGGCTCCTCTGCTCGCTCCTCCACTATTATATTCTTGAATCACCGCTTTGCTGCATCCGGTGATACTCCTCGTGCATCGCTATAGTGGTCGGCCTAAGACGTAGAAAAACATTGATTATCACCTTTGTTGTGTGTGTGTAATGGATGATGTAAAACCTGTAATATTATTTTATTAGGTTGTTTCACATGAAATGTCCGTTTTTATAGTTTCTGAAATACATAAAGGATTTTGCAGGTCTCTGTTGTTTTCTTCCGAATGTTTACATATTTAAAGTAAACAGTTACTAATCCTCTACCTTTGTATTATAAACATTGGCTTCCCAATCAATTACCCACTTTTTAGTATACCTCCAAATATGAACATAGAAACACGCGCTTTGCTAAGTTTTCAGCTGGGCATACCGACTTGTAAAAAAGCTCGATACATGGGTACCTCATGATCTCACTAAGCGGCAGCAAGACCCCATGTTTCAAAACATACCGTGCAAAATTTGAAAGAACTGGGCTACCAAGTTCTTCCGCACCCACCATATTCTCCCAACTTGTTTCCAACAGATTACCAACTGTTCAGGAATTTAGACAACTTCGTCAAAGGAAAACTTTTTGAAAATGATGATCAAGTGAAAAGTGCGTTCTCAGATTTTGTTTAACTTCAAAGCTCAGAGTTTTTCAGTTTGGGGATAAAAAATTTGGTTTCACGTTGGGAAAACTTTGTAGAAAAAGAAGGTAAATACTTCGAATAAAATTATCTTGTTTTCATATCGTATTTTTAATAAAAATCCTTTACCTTGAAAACGGACATTTCATGTGACACAACCCAATAATAACTAGTTATTTCGTTATCATAACCCTTCGAACCATTTTTTAATAATCCGCCTTAGGAAGTTATTATGACGTCATGTAAGTCTTTTGTCTTAAATCCATCCAAATTGTTATGTTGGCATTGAATCTAGATATTAAGGTGCGATACCTACCTGAATGACAGTTTCAATAGCTGAAGGTAGCAATCTAACGAGGTCACCTTCATTATCTTCAATTAGGGATTTCCTTAGTTAGCTAATAGTCAAAAGTTTTTATCTTGTTATGGTTTCGTTTAGCAGAGTTCCTCTGTATGATAAAATTTAACCAAAATCTAATCTATTAGCTATTGTCGATTAATGTTTCGACATTGTTTTGGTTGCCCTCAATACAATCACTACTTCATCATAAATTTAACTGTCTTTATTGCAAAATCCTCCTCATTCCTCTCTTACACTAGTACTTCATATCTCGTGAGACGAGTCAACGACCGGTACACAGAACTGGGATGAACAAAATATTGAGAGGTAACGTAGCTCCTGGTTCGGACGGTTCATTTACTCACAGTCTTTTCAACATTATATATATATATCTTATATATATATATATTCTATATATATCTTATATATATATATCTTAATTCTTATCTTAATCTTATAATATATATATATATATATAATTTTTTGTTTTGTTTTTGTTGGCTTAGCCTTGAAAATAATTATTAAATATAATAAATTTAAAGGATCGAAACTTTCAAAAGAAAATAGTGAAAACAAAGTACGGGAAAATTAAAGTAACTAATAAATTCAAGTACTTGGAGGAAATTATATGTAGTAACGGATCAGAGAAAGAAAGCATAAAAGATAAAATAACTAAACTGGAAAGACATAAAAGGAGCTTGTCAACAAACGCCAAGACAAGACATTATAATACAGTCGTCAAACCAGTGATATTGTACGGAATGGAAACCGCTTCCCTACCCAGCCCAAGGAAAATGTTAGGAATAGAAAGAAGAATATTAAGAAGATTTGGTTTTCCAGAAAAGACACCGGAAGGCTTCAGGTTAAGATCTAATAAGGAAATATATAAAGAAATTAACGATTTGGAAACGGACATTAAAATAAAAAGACTAAGGTTCTATGGACATATGGTGAGGATGCACCCAAATAGATAAATAGAGAAATCTTCTATAAAATAAGAGAATACAAGAGTGCTGGAGGGTACATCAAACAGATTTAGGAAGAAACTAAGGAACTGAAAATAACAGACCAAGATTGTTTCGACAGGGACGAATATGGGAGAATAATAAAAGAAATTAAGGTCCTTGTGGGCGAGAGATGTGCGAGGAAAGGAGTGGTGTGGACGGAAGAAAGAAAAAAGAAGGAAGGAGAGAAGAAGAAGAAGGGCTGTGAAAAGATATGAATATAATGATATTCGCCTGGTCTATAAGGACGTTTCATGAAAAAAAAAACTAAAACTTACTTGTTTTATCGAATTGTTTACGAAATAACAAATAAAATAAGTTTCCTATTTTTTCCCCAAATTATCGTGTTCTATTAATTTCGATATAAACAGAAATAATAATTGACATTGCTCGTGAATGTGAACAGTAGTCATTTCCTTTTAAACATAAAATTTGTTTCTTCCACTAAACTATATATGAAATATATAGTAAGGGAAAGTATTGCGATCGTGAAAATTTTCGAATTCCAGTTTTCGAAGAAAATACCCGTTTCAGGGTCCCCTGAGTCCAAATGACCTAGTCCCACAAAAAGGTCTGTGTGTGTGTGTGTGTGTGTGTGTGTGTGTGTGTGTGTGTGTGTGTGTGTGTGTGTGGTTAGTCTAGCACGAAAACGATAAGTTGTATGAAACTGAAATTACATATTTAAGAGGGCCTATGCCTGAGATGTTACAGCAACATTCTCATCAAAATCAGTTTACCAGAAGAGCCACTTTATACCATGTATTTTGCACGTTTTTACGATTTTCTCAAAAACGGCTCTAACGATTTGATTAAACTCGCTATATCGACGTAAAATTTATTGGGCTTTAATATGATATAGGGTTTATTCTGATTGAAAGATTCTGCCAGGGCTTAAATCCCGATATTTCAAAATTTGTTCCTTTTCAGTACCTTTAATATTGTAGATTTTATGAAATTGATATCATCTGATTAGCATTTCTAAAACACAGGTAAATTTATAAGTTGAACGAATTCGATATTCAACTAAAGGAGAAAACTGCAAAAATATTTGTTTAAAGAATTTTTTTCTTTTTGAACATAAGAGGGAGCGGCGTGGTCTAGTGGATAGAGCACTAGTCTGCTGTGCTCCGGGTCCTGGGTTCGAATCCCGGCTGTGGCAGAAATATTATTTATTCTGTTAATTCAGTCGGCGGGCGACCCTAGGGTATGGAGACCCTCCTGGGGCAGACCCAGCCTCTATAAAGTGGGTACCCAAATTAATTGGGGAAAAACCTGGCGGCTGAGCGTGATTAAGGCCTAATCACCTCACTGTACTGCCGTTGGCCTAGAAACAGTACAAATCTCTATATGTACTGAGCCCAAAAGACCCTTCATGGGTTGTAGTGGTACAGGTTTGAAGATAAGAACAGTAATATATATGTATAATATACCTTTGAAATGTTTAAGAGTTAAAAAAAATATTATCTTATACATCATATTGTAAAAGTTAACGGAATGTGATGAAAAGACGATAAAACAAACTGATTGTCGTTGGTAATAATATAATAGATTATTTAATAAAACACATGTTTCTGTTAAAATGCAATGTAAATAATCCTTCAACAATTTATTTTCGTTTCTAAATTTGTTTAAAAATTGTTAAATTGATATAAATAACGGAGGGAAGTGAAAGTCGTATGTTGCGCGCACCAGATTTTTAATTCAGATGTTCTTTTGAACTGCCCAGCGGTAAATAAGCTTGTTGAGAGTGGATCAGGTCAAGTTCCTGTTACGGGTGTCACCCAACGTCGTATTTATCTTTAAAAATGGCACATGTACTTCCCTTGAATGGCCTTACATTAAGTAGAATGTTTCTAGGCCATCGTCACGGTGGTGATTAGACCGAGATCACCCTAAGCCGCCATATTTTTAATTCAATCAAGTACCCACTTTATATCTGCTGTGTGTGCCTCAGGACAGTCAGGTCCACGCCTCAACGAAAATAACAGACTATAAATTATTCTGTCATAGCCATAGTTCGAATCCGGACCTCGAATAGGAATAAACTAGTTTTTCACAATACCATTCGCTCAATAGGTTAATAACGCCTGAAATAGATAACACTTAAAAAAAAAAAAACGATTTTATATAAATAAAAAGTAATGACATAACAAATTCTTACAAATCGTTTACTAATCATACATAACAAAACTTCTTATCTTCAAAGCTTCTATTGCAAATAAAAATAAATCGTTGAACTCCTTATTGTTGAAAATTGTTATTTTTTCTTGTAAATCAAAATTTTTAATACCGTACTTAAATAAATAAAATCTTCAAACTGGATTTAAAACATGACACAATATTAAAAAATGTTCAATATTATCGTAATCGTTGGTATTAATTAGAGGGCAAGTAATGTTGGGTTCAAATTTATATAATAATCCATTCACGATTATCCTCTGTGATTTCTCGCCTGCCAGTCATAGTTGAGCTATTAACCTTGTTTTGTTTATATGGCTTTTAAATCGCTTCTATATCTCTAGAAAATAAATGATTAGCCATTTTCTCAAAAAGTTTGCTCTTTGATTTTTTTAAAGTAGCTAGATCATATTTTTTCTAAATCTGCAAGAATCAGTGACCTACGAACTTCTGTTTATCCACTAAACCACGATGATTCCTTTAATATTTCATGAATTATGCAGCAATAAACGCCACATAATTTTTCCAAAGATATTTACGTTTATTAAGGTTTACGTACGAACTTCAAAGAAGTGCCAACAAGTACGGTTCTGGTGTGGGCGCACTTTTATACCAATGATCCACTTCTGCTCCCATTACTATGTTCCACAGCTGGTCAAGGATACTCCTTGAACACCAAAGACCTTACATTGTTAATCAATTATTCTGGGGGAGCCTCTACCATTTGGGATCCTCTATTTTACACACTAAGGTGGCATATTGTATTGCCTCTGAATAAAATAAAAATTTACATACCAATTGAGTGGCACAGGTAATAGTGCTTGAGAAAATGTGACAATTTGAAGTGGACTAAAGGTGTACTGTTAAACTTAGAACTATTCCTTTTACTGTCGCCTGAGTATAAACTAAGAAGAAGCCAGGGAGGGAGGAGAAGAATGGATAGAGTTGGCCAGCAAAGTAATTCCTCAACATAACTGAAAAGCAAAGGGCTCGCCTTGAATTATGTATAATTACTTAACACTAAGCCAGTGGTTCCCAACTTGTGGTCCGCGAGATGTCATTGGGAAATAATTTTTAATTACCTTAACATAAAATATTGGATTGTTTCACATGAAATGTCCTCGGGGAGTTTTCCAAGTCGGTATCCCCAGCTGAAAACTTAGCAAACCAACGGCGAATGGTCCGTTCATTAACACTCCCTTCCCCAAACACCTTGCAAATATTTCTAGCGGCCTCAGCTGCAGAATGGCCGAGTTTAAACGCGTACAAAAATATTACTCGAAAATCGCGTGTTTCCATGTTAATATTTGGAGGTATACTAAAACGTGGGTAATTATTGGGAAGCTGATGTTTATAATACATAGGTAGAGGATTAGTAACTGTTTACTTTAAGTATGTAAACATTCGGAAGAAAATAACAGAGACCTGCAAAATCCTTTATGTATTTCAGAAACTATAAAAACGGACATTTCATGTGAAAGAAACTAATCTGTCTATCCTTCCCTACATCGAACTTAATTCTAGCGATCACCAATATTCGGACATAGATTAAATCATAGAATAGAGAGACTTGGAGAAATTCAGTTTCTACGCACTTATGGTTCAGTTATCTGTCTGTTCTGCTTCGCAATCTTGTTAGTTTGTGTTGAAGGTTTACATTATCCTTATGATTGTTTGTTTGTTTTTTTCAGAAAACACGAAAGAAGATACGACCAAGGAACCGGGAACAGAAGATGATGGTGATGATGATGATGATAGTGATGAAGATCCGTTAGATCTTGTTCCTGTCCGAAGCATCTTCGACAACTTACCCAACATCTTTGGCATGACCCAACCGAAGCGCTGGTGGGATGGGTAAATATTTCTCTATTTATTTTATTTTATTTTTTCTTCCTGTTGCAGTATAATAATTAATACTGCTGTTTCTGACGTCCATAACTAGAAATTCTAGTTAAGCTATTCAACTCCTATGAAAGGTCTTTACCAAAAGTTAGTTATAAAATAAATTTGTCATTCTTTTTGTTTTAACCTATGATTGGTACTCACCAATGAGGCCTAGGTACATATATATTTTTATTATATAAAATATATCTATTATGTTATTTCATTTCGTGCCTGAGTTTCTTATCTCACTTGGTTACCGTTGCTCCCGTTGATTTTCTGGACGGAAGCTATTTTCCAATCTTGATGCCGACGATAAACAATAAAAATAACTTTAGATTCAATTAAATTACCTGTATATCCCCTTACGTGTGATATGACAACCCGATTATTGTTAAAATGGAGTACTATTGTTTTAGTTAGTATATTTTTTTATTTACTTATGGTTTTTAAATATGTTCAAGAGATAACTTATTTTGTTTTATTGTAAAATTCGTTTTGAATTTCGGAGTATTAACCTTTAACTGGTGAAGTGAAATTTATAGTCAAAATTGGTGAGGTCTGTGTTTATTCTTATAAAATATGTTAATTCAACCTATTTTCTACAGGCACCATACGAAAAGATGCTTATAAAATTGAATAAATTCCTGATATTATTGAATGCATTTTATAACTATTTTTTTTTTTTTAATGTTATGTTCTAAGCAACCAAAATATTTGTAAAATAATATACAAACAAGTCCTTATCTTAAAGTTTATTATATTTAAAAAACGGAAAATGATGAAAAAAAAATAAACTTTCATATTGTAAAGAAAGTATGTACAGCTAAAATTAGGCTCAGTTTTTGCAATAGGAAACAGAACACAAAAAAATTTTTTCACATTTAATACAAACTATAGATGACTTCCTATCCTTGTTTCTTGGACAAAAATTACATCTACTTTTCTTCGGAGGGCCCTCCTGACGGTGTTAGATGTGATGAACTCTAATGTGCTAGATTCTTCGGGGTTTTTTTCCCCTAATAATGATTGAGCTTTAAACCGAAGCTCTCGGGGAAGTCTGGGATTTTCTGGTCGTCTGGTCATGTGATCCTTTAACAAGGAATAAATTTTCTGACCGTCTGATCATGTGATCCTTTAACAAGGAATAAATTTTCTGACCGTCTGGTCATGTGATCCTTTAACAAGGAATAAATTTTCTGACCGTCTGGTCATGTGATCCTTTAACAAGGAATAAATTTTCTGACCGTCTGGTCACGTGATCCTTTAACAAGGAATAAAATAAAAAAGGTCCGTAAAATTACACGATCACGATACATTTCTTTCGACAAATTGAAAAAAAACACACTTTCAATAAATCCGAACAGTAATGGTGCGGTGGGGTCTATAGGACCCCAGTAACACTATCCTAAAGCAATGCTGGATAAAAAATGATGCTATATTACAACTCTGTCGAGACAAGAAATATCAGGTTTTCCCAAGCCGATCGAATCGGGACAATCGGATTCACAAAACTTTAAAGAGGCCCTTTTAAAAGGTCACCAGTTAAAGGTTAACATTAACGCAGTTGAAATAAATAAAAGTAAAAAGTTTTGATTCAGTAATATTATCAACGGAATACGTTAAACAAACATTTAAGTTTGGTATTCACTAATATAAAGAAATTCTTCCAGTGGAGTGACAGGACGTGTAGGCCCTGAGCCTCCTGGTGTAAACTCCTGGAAGTTTAACACTCACGTTTCACGATGCAATTTTAGTGTAGGGTCATCACTCCATACAACTAATTTTGTGAGTGGTCACCATTTGGCTGACGAGTCTCACATACCCGGGGGAGAGGCTGTGAGTGAATCCCCATTTTTTTACATCATATTAAAAGCCCCGCCGGGACTGGGATTCGAACTCACAACCATAGCATGAGGGACAAGCGCGCTAGCCAGTCAGTCACGGGCTCCCCTAATATAAAGAAATTAAACAATTTAATTGTTCAATTATAAATTAAATGTTTCTGGATTACTTTTTCTCCGTCATCATTGACCGGGTCAGCAAACTGTAAGGTAAATACCAAATAGAAACTTGCCAGTTGTTTCTCACTACGAGATGCTTTATCTCAAAGCGAAGTTTAATTCTGAAATGTTCCGATTCTTAAACGCAGTATTGTTTGGGCGTGTCGGGGAATCTCTGAGTCACCTAATGCCTACGTCGTTCTTGCCCCATAGTGACTAGAAAATCCTTTAACAAAATCACTTTTCATTTTTTAAAGAAAATTTGTCGAGTTTCAGTTATGTAATGACTAGAGATGGGCATAATCGAATGAACGTCATAATCGGATGATCGGACTTCGATGATTTAAATAATCGAATGATCGAATGATTAATATGCATTCTGAGAGACGATATCCCACAATTCCTGTCTCAAAAATGGCTGAGCTGCATATAATTTATGCGATGAGAAAAAAAAAAAAAAAAAAAAAAAAAAAAAAAAAAAAAAAGGTCGTTCGGTTATCCGAGCTCCTTATAATCCCTCGATTATCGTCAAGCAATTCAGTTCGAATGATCATTCGTTTCTCCAAACCGATTAATCCGATAATCGATTAATTCGAATAATTGGAATAATCGAATGGTCCGATAATCGTCATTCGATTATGCCCACCCCTAGTAATGACACATCATTGAAGTGCTCTAATTTATCTTGCACTAACCTCTATTTATTTTATCATCAATATCCATCTATGAGTAGTAATATAGACAAGCAAATAGAGTAGTATAAAAAGTAATATAGAGTAGTATAATATGTCGTTGGGAAGCGCAACATTATAGAAAAAATAATAAGCAGAGAAAGAAATCATATATGTCAATAGAAAGTTGCTATGAGTCGATAAACTTATGAACATCTCTTCTCACTTCTCTATGTATAGAAAATGAAAATTTAGAGTGGGCTATTGTCTGGACAGCTATATGTAGTCTGTTTAGACGTCACTTCCAAACAAAATATGTTCATATTCTGTAATATTGTCATCCGTAAACGTTACATTAAATCATTCCATAATTACCGGCTGTAGTGAAAAAACTTCGACGGTGACATCTAAAATCGCCCAAAGTTGTTTTAAACAAACATAAATCAGGGTGTCTAGCAACAGGGAAAACCAGGAAAAGTCAGGGATTTTAAAAACAAATGAAAAAGTCAGGAAATATGTACTTTAGTGAGGGAAAATGGTCCCTAGATAACATCGTTTCTTCTTCACTCAGACTAAAGTTCCAATATGCCTCCTTTTTGTGATGTTGCAAATACCATAAAGCGAGTTTTAAAATAAATTTGTAAATATTGATTATTACTAAGAGCAGTATCCAAGTTCATCATATTACATTGCTAAGTCAACTTAAACAACTACAATTTCAGGTGGTGTCAGGAAGATATAGTTGAATCTTATCGTAAAGTAATTAGTCATTATATATTTTTTTTATCTAGTATACCATTTTTTATTATAATTATTCTTTGTTTTTTTCGATTTTCACCGAGATTTGGCCAGGTAAAACACTACTTACAATATGGAAAAGTCAGGGGATCTCTTTGAGATGATTTGTTAGACACCCTGTAAATTTTCACTTTTAAATGGCGAACAAAAAAACTGAACGAATTTTGATTTATGAAACAATCTATTCTTCCCATGATTTAATAAAATAATAAGTGCACTTTTTGATACGATGAACATTTAATCCCAAAGCGATAAATTATAAGTCAAACAGTGCTTTTCTAAAGACAATTAAAGCACACTCACATTGCTCCAGTGTAAAGCAGAAGTGGGTCACTAGTATTGTAGATTCTATATTATATTAATTCAATGTTGAATCATCTAGTATGCTAGAGTAACTGATACTATATACATAAATACAATATTCTGCAAAGGAATTATAAATTCTTGAGGGAATCTCTCTGTTATTATTCATCAAGTGCTACGTCGACGTCGTTCGATATTTCGTAATTGAGGTCTTCCTATTCCAAAGTCAATACGTTTCTGCTTGACTCAGCAGTGTTAGCCAAAGCCGATCACAGTAATGATTAATAAGCATTTTTGAAAGGAAATCAACCATCCTTTGCACATTTGACTAGTTAATAAAAGGACATGATCTGGGTTTCTAGAACATTAAATTTTTAAATTATTTTATTGATATTTATAACTGTACACAGTGCAACAAGTAAAAGAGCTATTTACAGAACATTGGCTTGAAGAAGTCTTGAGAAGAATCTACCCAGTGGTAGCAATTCAAAGTTTATTTGGTAAGCAGGTCTCGAGGCCACCATCTTTCGAGACATCTCGGAGGATTATCGGGAATAGATGCCGATGAGAGGATACGGACAAGCGGGTTTGTATGGACGCGTGATTTGGAATGAAAGGAGGAGTATATTTTTTTTTTTGCAATTTCTGCAACGAGTAGCATATTCAGGTCTCTATGGATGAGTTTGTTGGTAACAACGTACGGAGCGTCTAGGATTCGTCGAAGATTTTGAATTGCAAGGATGGATGCTGGAGGAATTCGATGGTTTAGTGGAGCCATAGCTCTATGCCATAAGTCCAGATAGGTCTAATGATGGTTGTGTAAATGAGTTTTTTGAAGTAAAGAGGGAGTTTTGATCGTTGTCAAGTAAGTGTTTTAATAGTCGATATCTAAGAGCAGTTTCTTGTCGTTTAAGTCTTGTATGAGGATTCCATGTAAGACGTTTGTCAAGATGAAGTCCAAGGTATCGTATTTGTTCTACAGTGATGAATAGGTTTTTTCTAACTTAAAAAAAATAAAATACATGTCAGTTATCAACGCATACTACTGTAGACATATATGAAAGTAAATTATTGAGTTGTTCAAAAAATAATGCTGGATTACGGTTTTTCACCTTTCCAATGGCGTTTAGGTGGTCATCGGCGGTCGATTTGCTTACATTGAGTTTCTCTGCCAGTTCTGGGATATTTTTCCGCCAAAACTCACAGAACATCGAGGCAAATCGTTCTTTCACGACCATCTTAGTCTTTCAGGCTGTACTCTCCCTCTCTATATATCTCTAGAGGTAGACACGGTTGATTCCGTATTTTTCAATGTTAGATAATTGTTCAGAATAACCCACTAGTATTGGGAGGATTGGAGATGCGTTATTTGGCTAATTTTTTTTTCTCAACTTGAAGATCCTGGTGAAAGAAGCTCGAGATTTTATCTACATGGCTGTGGAGTTCTGTTTTTAGAAGCCGCTATCGCTATCCGCGTCATAATTGCGAAACAAATTAAGGATAATAATTAAGGAAAATAATAATTTTATGTTTTTAGATTATTTTCTGATGTTTTCGTGGGAATTATTGGGTTGTTTCAAATGAAATGTCCGTATTTATAGTTTCTGGAATACGTAAAGGATTTTGCAGGTCTCTGTTATTGTATTATATGTATGTATTATAAACATTAGCTTCCCAATCACTTAAAGGACTCTCAGCACAACTAAATGCAAGTGCGTCTACCGTTTCAAGACATTCAAAGTGTATTGGGAAAGTAAAAAAGCTCGATACATGGGTACCTCATGACCTCACTGAGCGGCAACATCGGGTTTCAAAACATACCGTGCAAAATTGAAAGAACTGGGCTACGAAGTTCTTCCGCACCCACCATATTCTCCCGACTTGTCTCCAACAGATTACCACCTGTTCAGGAATTTAGACAACTTCGTCAAAGGAAAAATTTTTGAAAATGATGAAATCTCAGAGTTTTTCAGTTCGGGGATAAAAAAAGTTGGTGTCACGTTGGAAAAAATGTGTAGAAAAATAAGGTAAATACTTCGAATAAAATTATCTTGTTTTCATATCGTATTTTTAATAAAAATCCTTTACCTTGAAAACGGTCATTTTATGTGACACAACCCAATAGAATGAATTTCTTTAAAAACTTTTAATATTACTTCTGCTGCTAAATTTAAACGCATATAATTTATTTCTAGCAAAGAAATAAGTGAAAGTTACTTAGATCCGCGAACCAGATTTTTTAAAATAATCTCTGTGTTCTTGGGTTATCCGGATAGAATCGTCAAATGATAATAACTAGCATTTTCTTATAAAACTGGAAAGTTTGTTTCAGTTCTTTATATCCGCTTCAATACTTAATCTTATAAAAATCCCTATTACTTAATTTTCATTTAATGCTTCCAATATTACACTGTGAAATAATTGAGAAGATAGTTTCCACACGATCAAAACATTAAAATTGGCCGTTTTTTTTTTACATTTAAAGAATAATGATGTTAGATGGCCGATGTAACTTCGATATATAAGATAATGAAGAATACATGATTTCCTTATGAGTATTTGAATAAATTCCTCTCTTGTATTAGTTTTAATTTTTATTTTTATGTCAATTAATTTGCGGGTTGAATGTTACTATTTAGTCATTACGGGCAACGAAAATTAGCTACCAGTATTTATTTCATATGAAATGTACGTGATGCGGTGTAGCCCACTAAAAATCTAAATATATATGTATATATATAATATTTAGGATTTAGGGGGTCCTTGCCATTTATAAGTAAAAGTGCAATACCTAGTTGTTATGTTTTTCTTTAGAAGGGAAAATTAAATTTTCTGTAATCGATTCATCAAAAAATTATTTCTGAAATATGAAATGACGTATAACATTCCGTTGGAATGTACAAGATTTTTGAAAAGTTGATATGCAATAAAATAATTCGTACTAGTTTACAGAAAATTTTTATTAGCCCGTACACTTTTGAACATATGTTATTTGTAATGTTGTAATGAGGGAGGTTAGGTAGATTCAGTGATGCCTCCGTACAGTACCGTTTAAGTTTTATTCTTCCATACAGTATGAAAAATTCTAGATAAAATATTACGTAAGTAAGTAAGTTATTATCATTAATGGATGTTTCTTATAAATCCGTAAACCAATTTCGTTATTAATTATTTCTACTTTTAGATTATTTCATGATAACAGGTGTTTTAATAATGGGATTCACATGGAAACTTAATTAAATTATTTTAAATACCCCACTCATACCTGTTTAACAAATCCGATACCTAGGACTCCATCTTGACTAACGTCTTACATGGAATCCTCATACGAGACTTAAACGACAAGAAACTGTCCGTAGATACCGATTACTACAACACTTACTTGACAAACGTTCAAAACTTCCAATTTATTACAAAAAGCTCATTTATGTTACTATCATCAGACCCATCTGGACATATGGAATCGAGCTGTGGGGCTCTACAAAACCATCTAATTCCTCTTTCAATCCCTACAATCCAAATGCTCCTTCGCAAAATCCTAAAATGCTCCTTATTTCGTTACGAATAAAATCATCCATAATTACCTAAATATCCCATTTGTCATAGAACTAGCCCGAAACAGATATTCCTCTTTTAATTCCAAACTCCCAACCCACACGAATCGTCTTGTACGCAACTTATCATTCCTATTATATTCCTGACAACCCTCCGAGGCGATTGAAAATACGATGGCTTCGAGACCTACTTTAACTAAATTGACATTGAAGTGCTACCACTGGTTAGTTTCTTCACAAGACATTATCACGCCCATAAGTAAATTAGCCCATTTACTTGTATATATTATATGTACAGTTGTAAATATAATAAAATGTTTTTGTTTTTTTTAAATATATATTTTTAAAGTAGTTCATCCCTATATTTATAAAATAATGTCTTGTTTCCGTTAATTACTAAACCACGCGACGAATTGTGATATTTTTTTCTATTGTTTAGGGCATTCTTTCATGAAAGTTTATATGTACAATACATTAGCATATGATTGCGCTCCAATTTATGCTACGTTTCATTCCTTTTTTGCCTGTTCAGACCTGTATACGAGGTGTACCTTTGCTAACAGTCTAGTTAAAGGTCATTGTGCAATTCCTGCGGTTTTTTCATCCTAAGCTCAGATTTGTACAACACTAGGAAAGAGCAAGATTTAAAAAAAAAGTTAATATGCGAAAAAAGAAAGGTGTAAACGTTATTTGAAAGTTTTTATAAGCCTATAAACCTATGATCAGGGATCACCTGTAACAGGGTGGCTAGCTTAACAGCCTTCTATGCCGGGTTCAAACCCGCATGTGGTCCTTGGATTTTTTAATGGGAGTAAAAAATCCTTAGTTATGCCGTCCTTCGGAGGGGACGTTAAAAGGTTGGTCCCGTGCCTATGCGATGTCAGGTACTCGTTAATGATCCATAATCTAATTAAACCTGGATAGGCAAAATTTAGGACTCCCACTGTAGCATCGCTCGATTAGTTACAGTAGCATAAATTGACGTTAAATTAATAAACAAACAAACAACAAATATTTGTTATATTATTATTCTTTAATTAGCTGATAATACCTAAGCGACAAACTCTAAATCGGTCAAACATTGCTTTCATAAACATAAGTGACACAACTTTCAAATTGCACCCGTGCGAATTAGGGCTGGGTCACTGGTTTTATATGTGTAGAGAACATCGATAAAGAAAACAAGAAAATTTATTTCAACGTTTTTACCTAACAAGAATATTTTACCAACGATTTCACAGTGAATTATTTGGTTAAGGAGACCCTGGAACCGGAAAGACATCGGATGTACTTGGAGATGTTGTTGATAAGCGGCCTTGGATTGGCATCCAGAACGTTCTGGATCTCTGTATCATCTGCATGGCCTCGACCCGTAGCGTTCAAACAGGGTTATGGCTTTTCATTTTTTATAATTGATTTTCTAACCAGACTGGAGAATATCATATAAAAAATTAAATTGAGGTTTCTTTTGTAATGAGTTAATTTTGGACAAGCGAGATATGGCAATCCAGATTGTTTCCGCTTGATTAAATTGAAATTTATTTATCAGACTTCCCTCAGGAAGGGGGATCAACATTTTATAACTGTTCGTCGGTTTTGCTGAAACTATGTGTTTATAAATGGTTTACTCTTAGTAATTATTTGAGTGCATTAGCTCCTTGAGAAGATTACTTTTATTTTTTCTTAGATATATAAGAAATTTTATGTTATTTATTCATTTAGCGTCACCTTATGGTATTGTGGCTAATCAGACGATGCTACAGTGGGAGGGCTAAGTTTTGCCTACCAGGTTTAGAATAGAATAGAACAGAATACAAAATAATCCTTATTCTCGGACATAGTCCTTTAAGAACAACAAATATGTACAATTAAGATATACAATGGTGTAAGAAGTAAGAAATGAAAAAAAAAAAAAAAAAATATATATATATATATATATATATATATATATATATATATATACACACAACACACACATATACAATAAAACAAAAGAATAAAATAAATAAACTTCTTCAGATACATACATTTGCTGAACAAAACTAAATTTGAAATTAATTAATAAATTAAGTTAGGTATGAGCAATAAATAATATTCCTTTTTTATATTCAAAATCTGATATTTGATATAAAACTTCATTGCTGTTGAGCGTCTGTTTGGTAATACAGGAGGTATTCTAACAGTTGGGACTTGAATGATGATAAAGAAGCATGGCGGATATGAGTAGATAGGGAATTCCAGATATTAGCAGAGCGGACAGGGAAGGCATGATCGAAAATTGTTGTTCTATGGGCAGGAATTTAAAGGTCAGAAGATTTAATTGTGAATGAATGAATAACTTTATTTGCTTTCAGGATAATCCCTATACAAATATAGCTGACTAAATAACGCTACCATATAACCTCTAGGTACATTCAACAGTAATAAATTACAAAACTTTTAACAAAATAAGGCAATAACAATATATGAATAATACAATAGTATACAACATAAAAATTATATGAATATATCATTTTAAATATACGATTTATTATGAAGCGAACAAATAATTTTATTCATTTATTATAAATGACCTAATCCGGCAACATTGCCTGGCATAATAATAAATGTTTTTCAATTCCTCAATATCTTCGGTGGTAAACAAGCCGGTAAAATTTGTACTGTTCATATTTAAGGCTCTAGGAATGTAATGAGTACGGAACGGAGCCCTATATACCCTATATATGATTAACTTTTGTTTATCTATTGTATCCATAAGATTCGACAGTACAATTGTTTTGTGCATCATCATATATATATATATATATATATATATATATATATATTATATTATATATAATTAATGTAAGAGGCTTATAGGATATCAGAACTTGTATGTGATTAATCATGCTATTTGCGTGCGGCGCTTTGCACCCGGCCGCCCGGTAATTCGCGGTAAATAAAACCAGCTTGCCGGTAACCGCCTACGTGTGTAATGGCCGTGGCAGTTAGATTTTTGGGTATCGTGAACTTACGGTGGCACATTTACTTTTGCCAAAATTACCTAGAGTTAAAGGAAGATAATGTCTTTCTTTTTTCATAAATGCGTCTAACGCTTAAGTTGAGACAAATTGAAGAATAAATAATGTATTGAAGGTATACATCGTCGACTTGATGGTAAATAACTGTTTGGGAAGGGGAGAGGGGGTTATTGAAATACATACATAGGGTTACCTCGAATGTATTGAAGGTATACATCATCGACTTGATGGTAAATAACTGTTTGGGAAGGGGAGAGGGGGTTATTGAAATACATACATAGGGTTACCTCGAATGTAATGAAGGTATACATCATCGACTTGATGGTAAATAACTGTTTGGGAAGGGGAGAGGGGGTTATTGAAATACATACATAGGGTTACCTCGAATGTATTGAAGGTATACATCATCGACTTGATGGTAAATAACTGTTTGGGAAGGGGAGAGGGGGTTATTGAAATACATACATAGGGTTACCTCGAATGTATTGAAGGTATACATCATCGACTTGATGGTAAATAACTGTTTGGGAAGGGGAGAGGGGGTTATTGAAATACATACATAGGGTTACCTCGAATGTATTGAAGGTATACATCATCGACTTGATGGTAAATAACTGTTTGGGAAGGGGAGAGGGGATTATTGAAATACATACATAGGGTTACCTCGAATGTATTGAAGGTATACATCATCGACTTGATGGTAAATAACTGTTTGGGAAGGGGAGAGGGGGTTATTGAAATACATACATAGGGTTACCTCGAATGTATTGAAGGTATACATCATCGACTTGATGGTAAATAACTGTTTGGGAAGGGGAGAGGGGGTTATTGAAATACATACATAGGGTTACCTCGAATGTATTGAAGGTATACATCATCGACTTGATGGTAAATAACTGTTTGGGAAGGGGAGAGGGGGTTATTGAAATACATACATAGGGTTACCTCGAATGTATTGAAGGTATACATCATCGATTGATGGTAAATAACTGTTTGGGAAGGGGAGAGGGGGTTATTGAAATACATACATAGGTTACCTCGAATGTATTGAAGGTATACATCATCGACTTGATGGTAAATAACTGTTTGGGAAGGGGAGAGGGGGTTATTGAAATACATACATAGGGTTACCTCGAATGTCAACTGTGCCTTACACACGCTTCCTCGTCTGACTAACCGGAAATGAAACTTGAAAGAAACATGAAATCTAAATGCCATGCTGACGAAAATGTTGCGTATGCGATTGCAACCTCAGTTGGATGAGCGTATCTCCTAAGCGTGTTTAGAAGGGGGGGGCAGGTGAGGGCCAGTGCCCCCCACATTACTTTCCAAAGTGACAGTAGCTAACAATTGAGCGGTTGTTTACCTCTGCCAGGTGAAATTGTTCCATGGCCTAGTTAACGCTCGGCGCCTATCTCTGTGAAAATCTTGTTTTTATGGTTATTAGTTTTTCCTAAAATCTCATATCTTCCAGTCATTTAGATCTTAAGGTTATAATGAAGAAGGAAATGTTCCTTTTTTCCGCTTTTCCTTTTATTGTTATCATTATTCATTGGATATTTTTTTTCTTCGAGCTACACTATTTAAGAATTCCTTGTGAATATTATATTATATCAATGAGTGGTCAGACCATTGTATTCCGTGTGGCTCTTAGAACTGAATGTGATTGTTTTCTGTTAGCAGCCTAGACCTTGAGTACGATAAACGCTTTTAACTGCGTCATTTGATCCTCTGAGTGAAAAGCCCAAGGTCGGAAAATCATCATCACTCAGTACTTGAAAGAGTATTTTTGAATGGAATTAATGAACAGTTTTGCCTTTTATTAAAACTATTAATTTATATTGAATTACATTAGGAAATTGTCCGATTTAAACAATATTGAAGAAAGGCAGTTAGAAATAGGGCCAACAAATAAATAAAGATATAATGAAATATGATTAGAAGTAGAATATGGGTCGATGTCAACGTTCGGTTCATTCAACTCTTCTAGACTTTTTCCCGCGTAGCATCGTGTATCTTATTTTATGCAGACAATAAAATTACATAAATACTAAAACAATAATTTAAAGTGATCGAAGCTGGATAAAAAAAAATTGATGGATTGCATTCTTCACTCAACTTGCCTTCATTATTTTGCTTAGGGAAATAAAGAAATTATATATATATATATATATATATATATATATATATATATATATATATATATATATATTTTTTTTTTTTTTTTTTTTATTATTTTTTTTTTTTTTCTAATGTCCGCTGTATTTTGAAGAACCTATCTGTGGTGTTCCTGTAGGAAAGCCTATATCCTTCGTCCGTGAGTTTTGGTCCAATAATTTTCTTAATGATTTTTCTTTCCTATGTATAGCATTTCCAAGTCAACTGTAACCTTTTCCAAGTCAAATGTAACTTTTTCCATTTCAAATGTAACCTTTTCCAAGTCAAATGTAACCCTTTCCATTTCAAATGTCACCTTTTCCAAGTCAAATGTAACCCTTTCCAAGTCAAATGTCACCTTTTCCATTTCAAATGTTACCTTTTCCAAGTCAAATGTCACCTTTTTCTTCACTTCTAGCCTCAAATATTCCGTTTTATTTATTTATTTATTGAAAAATAATTAGTTTAATTAACATTATGACTTTTTTAATAATTTTGGCATATTCTATCGCTATCTTTTTTGTTTTTTAGATATTTGGTATCAAGTTCTGTTTTTACTAGCTATATTTAAAAAAAAATAATTATCGTCTATTTAGTTTTATATATAGTTATTGATTCTGAGTTTTTTAGAGGGGAGGGGTAGTTTTTGTGAATAATTAATGTGTTTTCGAGTATTATAATTACTTTTTTCGAGCTGTATTTTTTATCGCTCGCGTGCATGTTAACTCGCATTTACTTTTAATGTTTTTAATTGATGTAGGAGTTGATAGTTGAGTTTTCGGGTATTATAATTACGTTTTATTTTTTTATTGCTCCCATACATTTTAACTCGAACTTACTTTTCATATTTTTTACTGTCATAAGGGTTGATATTTGTCTTTTCGGGTCTTATTATTACGTTTTTCGAGCTGTTTTTACCGCTCGCGTGCATTTTAACTCGAATTTACTGTTAATATTTTTTAATGTCATAAAGGTTGATAATTGAGTTTTCGGGCTTGTAATTACGTTTTTCAACTATGTTTTTTATCGCTCACGCTTATTTTAACTACAATTTACTTTTTATGTTTTTTATTAATATAGGGATTGTTAATTGTGTTTTCGGGTCCTATAATCACGTTTTTTGAGGTTTATTTTTTTATCGCTCCCATGCAATTTAACTCGAATTTATTTTTAATGTTTTTTATTGATATAGGAATTAATTAATGTGCTTTGGGGGGTTATGCTTACGTTTTGCGAGCTGTATTTTTTATCGCTCTCAATTATTTTAACTCGAGTTTACTTTTAATGTTTTTTATAGATATAGGGATTAATTATTTTGCTTTCGGGTGGTTATGATTCCGTTTTTCGAGCTGTATTTTTTATCGCTCTCGCTTATTTTAACTAAAATTTACTTTTTATGTTTTTTATTGATACAGGGGTTGATAATTGTGTTTTCGGGTCCTATAATTACGTTTTTTGAGTTTTATTTTGTCATCGCTCCTATGTATTTATCTCGAAATTACTTTTAATGTTTTTTATTGATATAGGGATTAATTAATGTGCTTTCGGGGAGCTATGATTACGTTTTTCCAGCTGTATCTCTTATCGCTCATGCGTATTTCAACTTGTATTTACTTTTAATCTGTTTATTTTTATAGAAATCTATCCTTGTGTTTTCGCGGGGTTATGAAAATGTTTATTTCAACTTGTATTTACTTTCAATCCGCACGAGTGATAATAAAAAAGCTTTTAAACATTTTCATAACCCCGCGAAAACACAAGGATAGATTTCTATAAAAATAAACAGATTAAAAGTAAATACAAGTTGAAATACGCATGAGCGATAAGAGATACAGCTGGAAAAACGTAATCATAGCTTACGTTCAATCAAAGCTTAAGTTCAAAACTCAATTATCAACCTTTATGACATTAAAAAATATTAACAGTAAATTCGAGTTAAAATGCACGCGAGCGGTAAAAACAGCTCGAAAAACGTAATAATAAGACCCGAAAAGACAAATATCAACCCTTATGACAGTAAAAAATATGAAAAGTAAGTTCGAGTTAATTAATGAAAATGTTTAAAAGCTTTTTTATTATCACTCGTGCGGATTGAAAGTAAATACAAGTTGAAATAAACATTTTCATAACCCCGCGAAAACACAAGGATAGATTTCTATAAAAATAAACAGATTAAAAGTAAATACAAGTTGAAATACGCATGAGCGATAAGAGATACAGCTGGAAAAACGTAATCATAGCAAAATAATTAATCCCTATATCTATAAAAAACATTAAAAGTAAACTCGAGTTAAAATAATTGAGAGCGATAAAAAATACAGCTCGCAAAACGTAAGCATAACCCCCCAAAGCACATTAATTAATTCCTATATCAATAAAAAACATTAAAAATAAATTCGAGTTAAATTGCATGGGAGCGATAAAAAAATAAACCTCAAAAAACGTGATTATAGGACCCGAAAACACAATTAACAATCCCTATATTAATAAAAAACATAAAAAGTAAATTGTAGTTAAAATAAGCGTGAGCGATAAAAAACATAGTTGAAAAACGTAATTACAAGCCCGAAAACTCAATTATCAACCTTTATGACATTAAAAAATATTAACAGTAAATTCGAGTTAAAATGCACGCGAGCGGTAAAAACAGCTCGAAAAACGTAATAATAAGACCCGAAAAGACAAATATCAACCCTTATGACAGTAAAAAATATGAAAAGTAAGTTCGAGTTAAAATGTATGGGAGCAATAAAAAAATAAAACGTAATTATAATACCCGAAAACTCAACTATCAACTCCTACATCAATTAAAAACATTAAAAGTAAATGCGAGTTAACATGCACGCGAGCGATAAAAAATACAGCTCGAAAAAAGTAATTATAATACTCGAAAACACATTAATTATTCACAAAAACTACCCCTCCCCTCTAAAAAACTCAGAATCAATAACTATATTAAAACTAAATAGACGATAATTATTTTTTTTTAAATATAGCTAGTAAAAACAGAACTTGATACCAAATATCTAAAAAACAAAAAAGATAGCGATAGAATATGCCAAAATTATTAAAAAAGTCATAATGTTAATTAAACTAATTATTTTTCAATAAATAAATAAATAAAACGGAATATTTGAGGCTAGAAGTGAAGAAAAAGGTGACATTTGACTTGGAAAAGGTAACATTTGAAATGGAAAAGGTGACATTTGACTTGGAAAGGGTTACATTTGACTTGGAAAAGGTGACATTTGAAATGGAAAGGGTTACATTTGACTTGGAAAAGGTTACATTTGAAATGGAAAAAGTTACATTTGACTTGGAAAAGGTTACAGTTGACTTGGAAATGCTATACATAGGAAAGAAAAATCATTAAGAAAATTATTGGACCAAAACTCACGGACGAAGGATATAGGCTTTCCTACAGGAACACCACAGATAGGTTCTTCAAAATACAGCGGACATTAGAAAAAAAAAAATAAATAAATAAAAAAAAAAAATATATATATATATATATATATATATATATATATATATATATATATATATATATAATTTCTTTATTTCCCTAAGCAAAATAATGAAGGCAAGTTGAGTGAAGAATGCAATCCATCAATTTTTTTTATCCAGCTCGATCACTTTAAATTATTGTTTTAGTATTTATGTAATTTTATTGTCTGCATAAAATAAGATACACGATGCTACGCGGGAAAAATGTCTAGAAGAGTTGAATGAACCGAACGTTGACATCGACCCATATTCTACTTCTAATCATATTTCATTATATCTTTATTTATTTGTTGGCCCTATTTCTAACTGCCTTTCTTCAATATTGTTTAAATCGGACAATTTCCTAATGTAATTCAATATAAATTAATAGTTTTAATAAAAGGCAAAACTGTTCATTAATTCCATTCAAAAATACTCTTTCAAGTACTGAGTGATGATGATTTTCCGACCTTGGGCTTTTCACTCAGAGGATCAAATGACGCAGTTAAAAGCGTTTATCGTACTCAAGGTCTAGGCTGCTAACAGAAAACAATCACATTCAGTTCTCAAGAGCCACACGGAATACAATGGTCTGACCACTCATTGATATAATATAATATTCACAAGGAATTCTTAAATAAACGTTCTTATTATAAGAACGTTCTTAAGGTCGGGCATTGTGGGTAGTATCAGTGACTCACTGGCGTATAGCACTTATACTCTCTCTCTCTCTCTTTCTCTCTCTCTCTCTCTATGTATATATATATATTATATTATATTTTTTTGACCTGCTGCTTTTCTAAGGCAGCGGTAGCGGTACCTTCAAAAGCTAGATTAATTGATATATTAAATCAATATATAGACTATATTTAGTGAAACCATTGGATTTCTTTTCTAAAGGTATCGTTTTTACCAATCCCAGTAGGGTGGGGGGAGGGCTGAGGAAGATTAAAGTAAACAAGTTTCGATCAAGTGATTATTATTATTATTATTATTAACTCATATATATATACAATTTATTTAAACTATGCCTGAGAATACTGAGGGATTTTTTATAGCTGACCTTGCCAAACAATATTACAATAAAAGGTTATCTTCTGACACTTAGTCGGCTGGCAGAGGTGGAAATTGTCTCGGGGTCCCTTCAAGCTCTCAGACTCCCGCGGCTCCGACCCCCGAAGGACCTCTCCTCTTCTTCTCGACGAAACCCGACTCATCTCTTCTTTAGGATAGAACCCAACTGACCTCTTCGAATCTTCTTTCTCATCCTCGTCACCAAGGGCGGGGCAGATATGGGGCGTGCCCCTGTTGGCGGTCCAGCCTTTGTAGACCTTTATCATAAGTATGCCTATCTTTAGGCCAGGCCTAATAATACTCTTGTCGGCTGCCGCTGGGGGTGTAGCAAGTTTCCTGGGGTATCGCGGGTAATTTAAGGGGGGGCAGGTAAACGCCCTTTGAAAATAATTATTTAATTAAAATAATAATTATCCAATGATGAATCTACACTCCTCAGTATCCCCAATACATAACAATATATATTGATTGATTGGATGAAGGGGTACGCGAGTTATTTTTGTTGGGCCCTAAACAATAAAGAAAACCTTTTCGAAAACCATAACTTGGTTTAGAAGGAGAGAGAGAAACCAAGAATCACAATATCATTTTTTATATATAAAGATTTATTCGCCACTAATATGATTTTGACTTAATTTTTAAAATGAATAAAACTAGCACTGATGACCAAGATGTTTTGTTCCAATAGAATTAAATTTCCTCTATCACTCTACTCACATTTTATTTTAACAGTTGTTTCTTGATCTGTAGTCCTATTGCATTGAAGAGTATACAGGGTCAATCACAAACAGCGTATAACAATATTCTAAGGGGACGAATGCCCTACTGAAGTGCACCAAGAAAAAACTACTATAAAGTCTCCAAATACATTTTTTATCTCTCAAAAATAACGGTTTTTAAAATACTAACTTATGATATATCATTTTTCTGCAAAGATAAAGTATATCTTAATCATGCTAATTAGGGCAACTTTAATTTTTAATAACTGCAGGCAATTACGATTGACAAGTTCGTATCTATCTATCCTTTTTGTTTTTTTGGATTTAATACCTTTACCAACTCAGTGAGTTGCAAACCAACTTATCTCACTTAAAGTTCGTCCAAACCGGGAGCACCGAACCAAACAGAAATCGTTGGTTGGTGCTCAAAGCAGAACCACACAAAGTATTTGTGCTGGTTTGAAGTTGTTTCATAATTACTCTTACGTTAATAATAAGGGAACTTTTTTTTTGTTTTTTTACTTTCACTTACCTATATATGAAATGTATAATAAATAAAAGTATTGCTATCGTGAAAAATTTCGGATTCGAGTTTCCAACGGAAATACACGTTTTAGGGTCCCCTAAGTCTAAATGACAAAGCTCCCTCCCCCCAAAAAAAAAAAAAATTCTGAGTCTCTGACCACGAAGTCATCAAAAACGGAAAATCATACCAAACTAAAATTTCATATTTAATACAACTATATGCCTCGGATATAAGAGTAGCCAAAGACAGGTCAGAGTGGAGGAGGATTACTGAGAAGGCAAATCTTCAGGACCATATCGCCGTTAGATAGGGTATGCCTCAGATGTTACAGCAACGTTTTTTTCTAAATCGACGAACCAGAAGTGCCACTTTATATCTTTTATTTTTTCACGATTTTCTCAAAAATGGCTTTAACGATTTTTATTAAACTCATTACATTGAAAAATTAAATGAGATTTAATTTGATATAGATTTTATTCAAATTGCAATAGTGTTACAGGGCTTCAAAGTGATATCTTCAAAATTTCTTCCTCAAAAATACCTTTAATTTTGTTAATTAGAAATAATTAACCATTTCAAATTGTTAGCATTTAAACATAATTAGTAAATATGTTATATGAAAGAAATTGGTGGCCAACTGTTGGAGAAAAGAGTTAACATATTTATTTAGGTGAATTTTTTTATTTCGTACAATAGGATAGATGTGTTATATGTCACTGGAAAGTTAAAGATAAGTCCCAATTGTAAAAACCATTATCCAGATTCCACCCTTGATTCCATATTATGAGGTACAACAACAACAAATTACAAATTTCCTAGCATAGATTCTCACTCAAGAGTGTGTGATTCTTTTTGCTAATTTGTGTTGTTTTAATTACTGAGGCACAGCCCACTATCTTACTTCCCCCTTCGAATAGGGATCCAACCATGGCCACCACGCCATATGACCGAGCAATGTATACACAATCCCGGGGCCACGACCTAATGATGAACCTGGGATGGTTTATCCCCTTAGTACCATTTTGGCCGACTAGGGCCTATTAAGGGCCTGAATGGTCATGTTTCCTGAGACTGCAAATTTCTCGCAGTCCCTATGGTTTACCAGTTTACAAGTTTAAATGACGATGCCTGCCTCATTGTGAACCAGAGGATGTTCCTTACCCATATATTATGAGGTAGCAATTTACCTATACGGATGGGGTATAAGATGGGGCCGATGTAGAGGTTGATGAAGTGAGAGGATTTAATGTCCTTACTAGCTCTAACTAAGCCAAACATGGTTTAAGATCTTTCAAGGAGCTTCCATACCTACTGGAAACAAAGTGAGGATTCCGGATTTGGAAAAGGAAGTTACATTCCAAAATATAGCCGAGTTACCTCTTCACCATCACTAAGATCATCAAGCCCATAACATTTAATTATCTCTTCTGACCTTAAATCCACAAGCAGTCCTTCCAATTGTGGATAGCAAGTACTACCAGATGTTGAGCATGATAAGGTGTCACCTCATGGGCTATCTTATTATAAGGTTAAGCTATGTTATATATAATTAGTTCAATTTGTAATTAAAATATTCATGATTCCATTTAAGTTTTTACCTTTTAAAACATTTTCTAGCTATACTGTTTTGTTTTTAAAAAGAACATATCCCAAATTCTTAACCACAATCTCTAATTAGCTTCTATACCTTAATACCTTTAATTTTGTTCAAATACCATTTCTATCACTCATTACATTTTTTAAATGGTATTTTTTTTTTCTCCACAGACCCAATGTTTGTGTTGGCCGTGAAGAGAAAGAGGAGAAATCAGATGACTTTGGTAATGGTTTCCTTGCCTTTGGCTCAGCCCAATTCTCTACATGCCAAAACACTCCTTCCAAATATACTTGCAAGACTATGTAAGTACAAGCTTCTTTTCAACAAAGATGTAAATAAAAAGGTTATTTAAAAATTGTATCATGGGGATTATTTGTAGAACAAAGAAGAGTGGCAGCACTAAGACCGTCACCGTCTCATATCAGTGCTGTCATGGCTACAGGCGGACTAGTACTACTTCTGGTTGTGCTAAGGTGGAGACCAAACCAATTGCTGAAATAGCTGAAGAACTTGGAGCTAGCAAGTTTGCTGATTTAGTCAAGACTACTGGTCTTGAGAAGGAACTTGAAGGAAACGTTACCATCTTTCTTCCTTCTGATCAAGCTGTTTCTGAGCATCACAATGATATAGACTCCATGGTTTGTAACAATTTATTTCAATCATGAAATTTTAACTTAACTTGCATTAAAATTTAACGTAATTATTACTATTTCTTTTTACATACACTATTTTCCTGATCTGCATTACATTAACATTATTGTATGTCAAAGATTCCAGATATCTTTAACGCTCACCTATTGTATAATAATAGAATAGCTTGCTTTCGTACAGTATAACAATGCCTCAGTGTCAATAATGAGTGTCTTAAGTACTTTAGAGGTGAAAACTTGCATTTTGACTCATCTAAGGTGGTATTTGAAAGATTTTATTCCTCTGAGATTATACCAAACTTTGGGACAGCTGGAAGTATCACCCAATATCTTCTTTACGGTGATAATAATATTTGTGATACAAAGCAAAAACAGTTTTGATTAACATCATCAATGTTTAGCATAGTAATCTACATCTCAGTTGGCAATGTAGTGGGATATTTTGAGGAATATGGTAAAGGGCTATTAAGTACTAAGACGTTTTTCCACCCTGAGATTCTGCTTTTATCAAATAATTGTGATAAAGTCTACACAAATTAGTTATCTAATTATGATTTTTTATTGACTCATATTATAACTTATCTCCATCAAAATCTATAAAATAATAAATGAAATGAAATGAATTGAAATTTTTTTTTATTCTGGGATCAAGTCCCCTTAGAATAATAAAGAATGAACAGAAAGAAATCCTTATGGTCTGGTAACTTAAAGAAAATATGTTTAAAAAAAAAAAAAATATATATATATATATATATAAAAATATTAATATAAAAGATAAAATATGTATACATGTAAAGGATCAAATATTCATTATATCCGTAAATCTTTGCAAATTTATAATATATATATATGTTTTACATTGCAACGGAAGATTGAGATGTGAGTAGGTAGTGGAAGAGTTGATGTTTGAAGGAAGAGAGAGAGGTGGCTTTACGAATGAATTCCAGAAGGACGAGGAACAAACGAGAAAAGATTTGTGAAAGGATGCAGTTTTATGTAATGGGGTATACAAATTAATTGATTGGGTTCTAGTATTTATCGGAGGGTGAGGAGCTCTATTATGTAGGAAGGTTTTCTATTTTTTAGAGTTTGGAATAAGTAAGAACCTAGGAAATATTGTCGTCGAACAGAAGGATAGAGCCATATTTAAGATGGTATAATAACCAGAAATATGATCACGTCTACGGGTTCCGGAAATGAATCTGATAAAACAATTCATAAGTCATTTTAATTTTATTTCTAGTTCATCAATTAGTCCCCCATACACCAGGCAGCCGTAGTCAAAGCTCGGGAAGATAATAGAGGAAACAAGTAGCTGACGGGTTTTTAAAGGTAAGGATTCACGGAATCTATAGAGCTGTTTGAGTATGGAAATGGATTTTCAGAATGTTTCGGATACATGGTTATTCCAGGATAGGTTTTGGTTAAAGGTAACTCAGAGATTTTTAACAGTTTTCTGGAAAGGAATAGGAATTTTAATAAGAAAGAGCACCGGGTAGTGTGGAAGAGAGTTCAAGGTTGGTTTGGAGCCGATGAGGATTGCTTTAGTTTTACCTGCATTAAGCTGCAGCTTGTTTTTATTTGACCATTAACAAATTTGATCTATATCATACTGTACTTTATGTGTTGCTTCTATAAGATTAGAAGGGTGGAAAGAAAAGTATATTTGCAGATCATCGGCATAAAGATGGTATCTGGAGTGATGAATGGAATCTGGTAAATCATTTACATAAATCAAGAAAAGAGTAGGTGAAAGGGAAGAACCTTGAGGGACACCACACCATGTGAGAGGAAGAGAGGAGATAAAGAACATTTGCCAGGGACGACCACTGTCTGCGAATGATGGGATAAGAAGGAATGAAACCATTTGATGGTACTATTGGAAAAGGACAACAATAGACATTCAACCATATCATCCAAAGAAGAAGTGATAATACGAGATTTTAAAAGATATATTCTTGGAAAATCTTAGGAAACACAGGTCCAATCGATAAAATAATAATGTTTATCAAATTTTGGTTGTACATTGACAAAATTAGTGGTGCTAATGTGTTGGAAAAAGATCATATTTATGACTCCTTGATTTTTGAGACGAATATATAAAACTGCCATTAGGCATATCCTATTTTAAATAGCTGTTTTCATATCGGACAGCTTCCAATGATTTAATAAGAAGAAAAACATGAACAGTGTTTAGTTTATTACAAATAACTCAGATTGAATATCCATCCATCCTATTAGTAAATTAAGATTTTTTTTTTCAAGGTTTAATTTCATTTTAATGACATGAAATTTTCATTATACATTGAATCATTCTATATCGGCAAGCTAATATTGGTCAGATCTATGAATACCAAATCTGCAGTTGCTCTTGTCTTATTACTAATAATTTTTAACAAATGAAAGAAAAGAAAATTTAGTGTACTCTTGGGTTGTTCCAAATACAAATCTTAAGAGACAGTCTATAAATACCAAACTAATGCTGGGTTGTAAGATTAAGATTTTTTTTAATCGTATAAATAGATTAACATATTGGTATCAAATCAGATAAAATGAAATAGTTCTAAAACAATTTTATACTATGTAAAAAAAAAAAAAAAAGTGGGTCTAATAGATCACAATAACTAGTTCTGTGAAACTCAACAATTATCGAGAGTTAATTTAATTTCAATATATATTTTGCTTTTACATAGTTGGAGACATCGTATATAACTCATAAAATATTTTTTCCATCTGACAAATCTATGGTAAAACAACAAATAAAGAATTTTATGTTGTTATGTATTTGAGTAATGATTAACTCTGTTTAAATTTACATTAGTAACTTTTTTTATCATTCTCAGTTATTCATTATGTATATACTGTTTTTATTCTAATTTACTTTTCTTTTCTTTTTTTCTTGAATCATCTAATTATGTACATGTCAAATATTTGTATAAGATAAAGAAATGGGAGTATCAATCCATTGCTCACCAAACTTAATTAATTACTCAAAATGTTTGTGCCTAAATATATCATTCTAAGCAATTAAATTTTTGGATTTTTTTTTTCACACTTACTTTTTGTATTTTATATTTTTAAAAGATATTATTTATATAAAATTTTTCAAAATTTATGATAATTTACTCATTTAAGAATTTTCGTTTTCAGAACCAAATATTGACAAATGAAGTGCAGATTAGCAGTTCACCCATTCATGATGAAAAAGAACTCGTCCAGGCCCATGTAGTTGATGGTGTGTATGAACTTGCAGACATGTATGATGAAATGGTAGGTATTGATTTATCTATACTATATTTTACTCCATGTTTGAAGTGGTCCACTGTAGAATTAAAATGAAGGAATGATTGTTAAGTAGTTGTGATAATGAAATACTATAATTGTGTTTCTTTTATTTTGCCAATGGATGTGGGTAAATTATAGGTTTTTATCAAGCCCAATAAGAAAAGAAAAAGTGATAATATTTAGCTGAATGGATGAACAACATAAAACTTAATTGAGTTATTCATTGCCACTATATGAATGGAATGACATCTTATTCTTTTGCATTTCTTGTTTGAGCTCATAGACCTGCAAAGTGAGTTCATTAAAAAGAAATATGAACAATTAATGTGTTTTTTATTATTTTGAAACGTCACAGAATGGTCTCATTAAACGGTTCTTAAGTAATTGAAAATCCATTGGTTCAATAAATCAATTGGTAGGCGATCTACCAATTTCTGTGAATTAAGCGTATAAATCAAGCTGTAAGTATAATAGTAAAAGATTAACTAGGGAAATGTACAGCTAGTCAATTCTCTTTTTTGTTTTTTTATCTAGGTTTGAGATTTATAATTAGGCAACAAGATACCATCTGTAAAAAATACAACTAAAAAAAGAAATTAGGAAAGTGCATTTTTAGTTAAATTGATCATTAAAAGCTGTTAATGATTAAGTTTTAATTTGTTTATAATTTTAACCTTCTTTATAGATTTTTTTGCCATTAAAAATTTGAATTTAAATAATCAGCATCGAAAGTCGTTAGATTTTTTTATATTTTAATTATAATGATTTTATGATCCACTTCAAACATTTAGCAGTATAATGGCACATCATGGCTAGATTTTTTATATTTATATTTTAATTTTTGCTGTGGCCAGGTTCTACTAACAAAAGACAATTCAACTCTACGAATCAATTTTCTTCCAAATCGACCGATCACTGTCAATTGTATTAAAATGAATGCAACAGACAGACTTACAGAAAATGGTGTTGTCCATATTGTCGACTCTCTGATCAAACCTGTTAAGGGTACCATTGCTGATCGCCTTTCAGAACCAAAATTCGCCAAGTTTAAGAAACGTAAGTATTAAATGCGTATTTTAGGTACTATAATATCCATCTGTAAGTTCAACATTAATTTAATGATAAAAATGAAATTTTGAATACAGTTCTTGAACAAAGTGATTTATGGGATATCATGTCAGGAGATAAAGCCCTCACAGTTTTTGCTGTGGAAAATGAAGCAGTTGAAAAAATAGGAAGCAAATATAAAATGTGTATGAAGAGTAAGTTTAAAAATATCAATACTTGGTTTTTCAAATTATTTATAAGCTACTCATTCATAATTATAATTGTAAAATTTTAGATGTCCTTGCACATCATATTCTACCTCACAGTCTTTGCTCTATTGCTGCTGATTCCAGCAACTTAGCAACTCTTGACATCTCGAAGAGCTGGCTACCATTCACTAAAAAGGATGACTTCATAATAATTGGAAACAAGACAAAGTTAATAGAGACTGATTTTGTTACTACCAATGGTGTAGTGCACATTGCTGATTCTTTTGTTGTGCCATCTTCTGGTAAGTGACAGTAACTTTTTATTTTTGTATTATTATTATAGTAATGACTAACATAGTAATTTATCATTTAAATTGTAGCTAGGTCAATCTCAGAACTTCTTGAACAATCTAACCATAAGGAATGGCTATCAATTGTAGAAAAATCAGGCCTTTTGAATACTTTAGAAACAACTGAAAATGTGACCATGTTTGTTCCAACTAATGATGCTGTAAAGGAAGCTATAGATAATAACATGAGCCAGGAAGAGCTGCAAAAACTGGTCAAATTGCATATTGCCAAAGACCAAGATGGCCACAGTATCAGCACTTGGCTTGATGGACAAAATCTCACTGTTTCAGCTGAGAAAAACGTGAGTTTCTATTTTAATAGAAATTAAAAAGCATATTAATGGTATTTTTTATCAAAATATTCCATTTTTAAATAGGAAATATTAATATTTTAAGTGCTACATCCCTGTGTATGTCCCAAGTACTATTTTTTGAATCTTTGGTAGTACTGCTTTGGAAGTTTTGTATTTAATAAACGTTCTTAAAGTAGTCATATTTCACGATTTAAATTTTTTGTATCACTGAATTTAATTAAGAGCAAAACAGAAAAATCTTAACTGTAAATGATCAAATTAAATGGTAGTAAGAATTACAGAATAGAGCCACAATAAATGTTAAAAAATGTTCTAACATTAACAGAATTGACCAAATTTGCAATAAATCAAAGTAAACAAAAAAATATAGAGTGAATAAAAAAAATATATAAAACAACTGAATTGAACTGAATTATATTTTTATTTGTTAAAGATATACATATTGTACAAATTTAATAAAATGTTCTCAATTTCACTTATCACGCATGATTCTGAATTTCATATCTTACTTGTCGGATAAAAATACATAAAAAACAACAAATAATAGCTAAAACAACAATTAAAGAAAAATAACGAAATGAACTATATTATAACACTTAATTGGTGTGTGTTCCATCACTATTTAAGGAATCTAAATAATATATTCTAATCCATCTAATTTTCTTCTTCTTCTTTTGCATCACCCTGTAGTGCCTTTCAGCGTAGGGGAGTGTTTAGCCAGGATTGCCAATGTTCCCTGTTGCATGCAAGATTTCTGACTTGGTGAATATTTTTATTTCATTTTTTTGCATATACGGTTGACGTAGTCTAGGAACGACATTCTCGGTCGGCCATGGGTTCTTTTACCGTTGGGGATATAGTCTATGTTTTTCAATGGATCTCTGTGTCCCTTCATCCTGACAACATGTCCAAACCACTTAAGCTGCCGAGTTTCCAGGACATCCTTCATTGGGGGAACTCCCAACTACTCTCTGATCCTTTCATTACGAATCCAGTCATGTCTTGTTCTTCCTGCAATCCTTCGAAGAAACCTCATCTCCGCAGCAATGACTTTGCTCTCCAGTCTGCCAGTCATCACCCAGCTTTCTGCACCATAAAGGAGTACGGGAAGGTACACCACCTTAAATATGTGCAGTTTCATATTTCTGCTTACTTCTCTCTTCCCATTCATTGTATTGCAGATCTGGTAGTATGTAGCGTTGACCTTGCTTATCCTGTTCACTATTTCTGAATCCACTTACATAACCGTGCCAAGATAGGTGAAGTCTGACACCACTTCCATCACCTCTCCATTGCAGTACACCAAAACATCTTCCTGTATCCTTCCAACCTGTAGGATCTTACTCTTGCTGGTACTGATGTTCATGCCCTTCCTGTGGAGCTCTTCATTCCATTTGTCAACTGCCTGCTGCAATTTCTCTTCGGAATCTGCAATTAGGACAATATCCTCTGGATACAGGAAAAGCTGTACCACAACTGGGAGCAAATTCATTCGCCCCAGGAAAGTCCTTTCTGTTCGCCGTTTGCAGATTGCAGCTATTTCGTCCATATATAATGTGAATAGCAATGGGCTTTTTTTTTTTTTTTTTTTTTTTTTTTTTTTTTTTAATTGCTGGCATGGGTTGCACCGCGACCAAACGGTCTATTGTGCGCCATAGAATCACGTGGTGTTAGTTTTAAAACACGAGTTTAGTAGCAGAAGTAAACTTCAGAAGGCTGTTAGGATTAACAAGTTTGTTGTTAGTGGGGTATTCTAGGCGGTCTACACCGAATAAAGTGAACCTCAACATAGCTAGCTTGTCGCAGTGGCAGACTATGTGAAACGATGTTTCATCGTCCGTGCCGCATAGTCTGCATAGAGGGTTGTCGGAAATACCAAGTTTAAACATATGGTAGTTAAGTTTGCCGTGTCCTGTATAGACAGCAGTCAAGGTCCTCAGGCATGTCCTACTCATACCAAGAAGACACTTCCTTCTGCCGGTACAAGGACCATCTAGGAATTTGAGTGATTGCCTAGGTCCTTTATTTAGCCAAAGTTGTTTGAATTTATTCAAATAGGATTGGTTGATGTACCTAAAGGCATAGCTTAGGCTGATTCCACTTAGGGGTTCTGGTGTGATGGGAGTCGTTGCCGATCCCTTCCTAGCTAATTCATCAGCTTTTTCGTTCCCACTGAACCCAGAATGACCAGGTACCCATTCAATGCTAACGATATTCTTCCTAGCAAGACAGTTTAGGGTCAGATTACATGCTTCAACGACTTTAGAGGTGGTTGTGTGATTGTTTAGGGCTCCAAGTGCTGCCTGACTGTCAGTGTAGATAAAGATCCTTTTGCCACTAGTGTTTTCAGTGCATAGGTCAGTAGCACAGTGGAGAATAGCAAGAAGTTCAGCCTGGAAAACTGTTGTGTGTTTGCCTAGTGGAATACTGGCCCCGGTGTGTGTTTGTCTTTCCTCCAGACACAGCGCCTGAGCTGCTGTCCATTAGTGAGCCATCCGTGTAGCAGTTGATACCATGTTTGGGACTGTGCTTCCTTGATTCATCAATGTTAACATTGTAGTAAGCATTGATAAACTTCCGGATTTGTAAGTCTGAGGGCATAGCTAGGATATTATTTTCATTGAGCCTGCTAAGTAAGTTGCAATGACCTTGAAGGGTGAACTTGATGGAACACTTACCTACTTTGGTAAAGCGATAGATAGTTCTCAGCGAGTGAGCTTCCACCTCCAAATTTAGAGGCATGATATTCAGCATTGTCTTCATCGCAGCTGTTGGAGTGGTCTTAATTGCCCCAGTTATCATGAGGCAAGCAAGCCTTTGCAGTTTACAAAGTGCCTTTTTATTGTTCCCTATGTGAGCTCTGTGCCACCATATTACAGAGGAGTAAGTGATCATTGGTCTAATGGCTGTATTGTTGAGCCAGTAGACAATTTGGGGTTTGAGTCCCCAAGCATTATTAATAGCGCCTTTACATGCCCAAAGGCATTTTAGAGCTTTTCCGGCAATGTAAGAGATATGAGTGTCCCACCGCAATTTGTGGTCAAGAATGACCCCTAAATGCTTAACATCTTTGGAGTTGGTGAGCTGTGTACAGTTAATACTAGGTAAGTTCATGTTTACCTTTCTTTTGTGTGTAAAAGTACAGACCTTAATCTTTTGTGGATTGATGTTAAGTCCAGAGGATCCACACCAATCACAAAGAATATGTATTGCATGTTTTAGTAGAGAGGATACTACGCATTGATGTTTGCCTCCTATCAGAATTGCAATATCGTCTGCGTAGCCCTGTGTATAGAAGCCTTGGGAGTTTAGTTTCTTGATAAGCGGATCAATCACCAAACACCAAAGTAGAGGCGATAAAACGCCACCCTGAGGGCAGCCACCATTTGGTTTGATCCTTAGCATGGTATTGGATAATTCCGATGGTAAGGTTCTGCTTTCAAGCATTACCATTATCCATCCTCTGATGACAGGATCAATGTCATAGTCAATCAGGGCACCCAGGATAGTGTTATAGGGAGTTCTGTCAAAGGCACCTTCAATATCGATAAAGGTGCCCGTCATTATATCTTTCTGTTCCATGGATATTTCAATCCTGGAGACAAGATTGTGTAGTGCTAATTCGCAAGATTTGCCAGCTTGGTAGGCGAATTGGAGTGGGTGTAACGGATTGTTAAGATATAGGTGTGCTCTGATATGCCTGTCCAGAATTTTTCCCAGAGTTTTCATCAGGAACGAGGACAGGCAAATAGGTCTGAATGATTTGGGGTCCGTATTCGAACCTTTCCCAGGTTTGGGGATGTTGCAGAGTTTAGATTCTCTCCAACTAACTGGTACATATTTTAAAGCCAAGCTACCTCTGAATAGTAGGAGAAGGTATCGTTTAATAATTGGTAGACCTTTCTGAAATAGAGCTGGAAAGATGCCATCAATGCCTGGAGACTTAAATGGAGCAAGTGATTTGATTGCCCATTCAAGTGTGTTTGGGGTAATGATTCCTCTGGCCGTGTGCCAGACCTCTTTGCTGGCACGGTCAGTAGGGTAGACATCATCACTGTTGTCCAAGTTTATAACCTTACAGTTGGGAAAGTGTGATTCCGCAAGCATAAGTAGAGTTTCATATTCATTTGTTGTTTGTTTGTCATGTGTCTTCAGGGTTCCAAGTGGCCCCTGGTCATGTTGTTTGGATAAGATTTTCTTAACTCGGCAGGCAGCCGGTAAGTTATCTATGTCACTGCAGAAGTTCCTCCATGCATGTCGTTTTGCGTGTCTGACAGATTTTTGATACTCAGTTAGACAACTTTATAGGTATCCCATCTGCCAGATTTCTTTGCCGAATTGAAAAGTCTTCTGGTAAGGACTCTCAGCCTGTTAAGGCTGTCATTCCACCAAGGAGCCTTTTTGTTGTTTGTGGACCTCTTTACAGGGTTGCTTTCGAGATAGGAATGCATTAAGACATCGGATATTGAGGAGTTGAGACATTCAAGGTTCCATGAATTGTCAATCCTGGTAGGACAACTCTTGGCAGCCTCAGCTAGATTTATAGCAAAGGAATCCCAGTTTGTTAGTCTGGGGTTCCTGAATGTTATGGTGTAGGTTTCATCATGTTTAAGATCGAACCTAATATATTTATGATCTGAGCATGTTTCTTCGTCAACCACATGCCAGTTTGTAATGTGAGCCCTTAACGAATTAGAGGCTAAGGTTATGTCTATGATCACAGATCTGTTTTTGTTGAAGAAGGTAGGTGACCTGCCTTTATTCTGGATAATGAGATCATTTTCTATAATGTAATCTAGGATAAGCTAACCTCTCTTGTTTGTGTTCGTACTTCCCCAGATTCTGTGGTGTGCGTTGGCGTCCAGACCTGCAATGATGCTATGATTGCGCCACTCCAGGGCTGTGCCAATGATGTAGGTAGGGTCTGACTCCTCGTACGGCAGGTATCCCGCTGCAATGGTCAGCTCCCTAAGTCTTAGCAATGGGCTTAAACTATCCCCTTGTTTAACTCCTCTATCTATGCTAAATTGGCCAGATTCCTGTCCATTCAGTCTGACTATGCCCTTGGATCTTGATATATGGATTTTATGGCTTCCACCAGGCTCCTTGGAACATTCTTCGCTCTTTGTGTTTCCCATATTTCGTTTCTTGGGACCGAGTCAAATGTAACATGAAGGTCTAGGAAGGCAAGGTACAAATTTTGATCTTGATCCCATGATTTTGTATAATATTACTATGGGTGAAATTATAATATCACAAGTGAATTAATCAAGGCGTGTGGGGAAGCAGGCGTTTCCAAATTTCATGTTTCAGTTAAAAAGATCTGGGAAAATAAAAAAAAATGCCCGAAGAATGGAAAGAATCAATACTTATTCCGATTCACAAAAAAGGACCGAGGACGGATTGTAACAACTGGGAATAATATCATGGGATCTCTCTTCTCCCAGTATGTTATAAAATATTCTCGTCAATACTAACTAGCCGAATCATGGAATACGCCGAGGAAATTATCGGAGACTACCAATGTGGTTTTAGGCGTAATCCCTCGACTATTGATCAAATATTTTCCTTACATCAAATATTAGAGAAAAAGTTGGAATACAACGGTGTAGTCCATCAACTTTATATCAATTTTAAAAAGGCTTATGGTTCCATAGACCGTCAGAAGCTGTATAACATCATGATTGAACTGGGAATACCTAGAATGTTAGTAAACATAGTAGAGATGTGTTTGTCGGAAACATTCCATAAAGTGAGAATCGGTCATAATTACTCATAATTTACTAATAAATTTGAGGTGTGATCGGGTTTGAAACAGTGTGACTCCCTTTCACCTGTTTTATTTAATATAATAATAATAATAATAGGCTTACCGAACCCGAAGGTTCGATGCCGATACCACCAAACTTCGCCTACATAGACTCGTCCAATGTTCACCGGTCAAGCCCAAGCCCCCGAGATCAGCCTTAATGCAATCCTCCCATCGACGCTTCGGCCTACCCTTCGGACGCCTACCAGTCGGTTCAGCGAATACCAACTTTCTCGGAATCCGTTCCTCACTAAGCCCAACAACTTTACGTGCCCATTTGAGTCTCCGCGATGTTATCAACTCAATTATATTCACAGGGTACAAACTCCGCAATTCCGCATTGTGCAACCTTCTAAACTCCCCAGTGGCCTCATCTCTCTTCGGACCAAATATTTTACGCAGTACCTTATTCTCGAAAACCTTAAGCCGTTGTTCATCCTTCAAAGTAAGCGGCCACGTTTCGCATCCGTAAAGAACCGTTGGAAGAATAATAGTTTTATAAATTCTAACCTTTAAGTTTTTAGACAGATGTCGCGAGCTAAGTAATTTAGCAACTGAATAATAACACGCATTTCCCACCTTTAACCGGGACTTTATTTCTTCCTGGATTTCATTTTTTCTTGTTATCATTGAACCTAAATACTTGAATTTCTCTACGTGTTCAAAAGTATGACCTGAAATATTAATATCATCAAGATCGCCACCATTTCTGCAACTAATCATATATTTTGTCTTATCGGTATTTAATTCGAGACCTATTTGTTTACCGGTTTTTATTAACACACTTGTATTTAGTTGTATGGTTTCCGTGTCTTCACCTAGTAGTACCAAATCATCGGCATACCCCAAAACCGGAATCTTGTCACCCATATTTAAGCCTTTCTGGGTACACATCACCTTTTCTATAACATATTCTAAGGCTATATTAAACAAAAGAGGTGAAAGGGAGTCACCCTGTTTCAAACCCGATCGCACCTCAAATCTCTCGGAGTAATTATGACCGATTCTAACTTTATGAAATGTTTCTGACTAACACATCTCTACTAGGTTTACTAACTTTTTAGGTATCCCCTGTTCAATCATGATGTTGTGTTTTATTTAATATAGCTTTAGAAAATGTTATAGAAAAGGTGACGTAAACCAAGAAAGGTTTAAATCTGGGTGATAAAATTCCGGTTCTGGGATACGCTGATAATTTGTTAGTTCTAGGTGAAGACACGGAAACTATACAACTGAATACAAGTGCGTTAATAAAAACCGGTAAAGAAATAGGACTCCAAATAAATAACGATAAGACGAAATATATGATTAGTAGCAGAAACGGTGGAGAACTTGGTGATATTGATATATCAGGGAATACTTTTGAACAAGTAGAGAAATTTAAGTATTTAGGTTCAATGATAACGAGAAAAAATGAAATCCAGGAGGAAATAAAGTCTCAGTTAAAGGCGGGAAATGCGTGTTATTATTCAGTTGCTAAATTACTTAGCTCGCGGCTTCTGTCTAAAAACATAAAGGTTAGAATTTATAAAACTATTATTTTTCCGATGGTCCTTTACGGATGTGAAACGTGGCTGCTTACTTTGAAGGATGAACATCGGCTTAAGGTTTTTGAAAATAAAGTACTACATAAAATATTTTGTCCGAAGAAAGATGAGGCCACTGGGGACGTTAGAAGGTTGCACTATGTGGAATTGTGGAGCTTATACCCTGTGAATGTAATCGAGTTGATAGCATTGCGGAGACTCAAATGGGCGAGTAAAAATATCCCGTCCTGGAGCTTTTCCTGTCTTAATCTTTTCAATAGCTAGCTCAACTTCTTCCTCCTCTATGACCTCATCGAACTCAGCTTCATTCCAGCGCCCTTCTTGACTCTTCAAAGGACGCACATATTTATTTTGAATTGTTTTTCATAATGTCTCCTCCATACCTCTAGGATGCCTTTATCTTCTGAGACCATTTCTCCCAGCTCATTCTTATTATTCCTGATTCCCTTGCCTGTTCGGCCTCTCAGTGCGTTGATTTTTTTTTCAGAATAATTTAATGTTTTAACCATGATCTTGGTTCAATCTCTCTCCAAATTCTTCCCAAGGCCTCTTTTTTGCCGTTTTTACAGCCTCCTTGGTTTTATTTCTTGCCAATACATATGGCTGCCATTTTTCTGCAATTTTGTCTGCGCGATAATTTGTCTCTGCAATAATCCATCTAATTCTAATAATCGAAATAAAACAACTGTAACACTTTAACTTTAAAAGTTGTATATATTTTCAATTGTAGGCCATTCATCTATCTGAAGTAGAAGATTCCTTATTAATCGGTGTTTGTGTAAAATAATTCGCGATTGTACACGACAGTCATATTTTCATTCTTTCCATCACAGTGAAATTTATCAGTGTTTTATATTTTTATAAAATTGAGTAAAATAAGAAATGATGAGTTAATATTCAACGAAGAATAATGTATTTTTTCAATTAATAGAATAGTGTTTGTATTTTTTAGTTTAATCTTTGATACATACTTGGGTATTGATTTTGTCTTCCTTTAGTAGAATGGTACAATTGGCTTAAAGGTGTGTTAACTGTACCGCATTGTTCTATCATTCAATAATCTATGGACTCTGGTCCAGCAGAAGTATCATTGAGCTTCAACCTATGAGAGTTTAACTTTTATGATCTTGTTCATTTAAATAATTAAGATTATTTGTAACTTCATAAATATAAGGTTATGGGGTCTAGCCTAATGTAAGTATTTTTATTTAATGATTACTTGGTATAGTTTGTAAAGGAATGATACTCAGTAGCTTGTTAAACAAATAATTTTTTTGAATCAGTTATTTATGTTCTGAAAATAAGTTGGTACTGCCTGTCACACTTCGTGTTGTGCTCTAAAACTAGCGAAATTCAATTTTGGGTGTTTCCTTACTCATTTTATAAAATACCTATGATATTAGGGTCTTAATGTTCTTTCTTTTCTTGGTAAGTTATTACTTTGGTTTATGATAGTAGATATAACATGCCCTCTGTAGATATATCTGATTCAGTATTTTTTTGTTTTGTTTTATGTATATCCTTTGGAATGAAATTTAATATATTTTCGAAAGAACTATAATTTTCAAGCATGTTTTCAGAGTACTTGTTTGTTTTTTAGATTTAATCGAATGACAGATATCAATAAAACTAAATGATTATCAAATATGTCAAAATATCAATTTTGTTAATAATCTCCTTAGTTACCTTCTAAAAATCAGCGTCTCAGTTCATCAGCACATTTATTGATCTTTTGGTTTCATTTTCAATATGTCCCTTCTAAATCAATTTGTTTTATTTTGTTTTTTTAGTTTTGTTAAACTCTGGTGTCATTCTTTGAACCTGTAAAATTTAGGTAATTTTATGAAAGATATCAGGAAATTTCACAAAGCTAAGTTGTGTGAATTAGCTGTTATGGTACGGCTGTTGTCAGGTACGGCAAAAAGAACTTGAGATGTTTAAAAACAATTCACACTATAATAATAATAATAATAGGCTTACTGAACCCGAAGGTTCGATGCCGATACCACCAAACTTCGCCTGCACAGACTCGTCCAATGTTCGCCGGTTAAGCCCAAGCCCCCGAGATCGGCCTTAATGCAATCCTCCCATCGACGCTTCGGCCTACCTTTCGGACGCCTACCAGTCGGTTCAGCGAATACCAACTTTCTCAGAATCCGTTCCTCACCGAGCCCAACAACTTTACGTGCCCATTTGAGTCTCCGCGATGCTATCAACTCAATTATATTCACAGAGTACAAACTCCGCAATTCCGCATTGTGCAACCTTCTAAACTCTCCAGTGGCCTCAAATCTCTTCGGACCAAATATTTTACGCAGTACCTTATTTTTGAGAACACATCACACATATGTACACATCACCTTTTCTATGACATATTCTAAAGCTATGTTAAACAAAACAGGTGAAAGGGAGTCACCCTGTTTCAAACTCGATCGCACCTCATATCTCTCGGAGTAATTATGACCGATTCTAACTTTATGAAATGTTTCTGACAAACACATCTCTACTAGGTTTACTAACTTTCTAATAAAAACAATTCACTTCTAATAAAAACAATTCACACTACCAGCAAAAACTGAATAAACTTATGGATCCACCCAATATTTTCAGAAAAAAAAAATTAACAACTCACCTTAAAGAGAGATAATATATAGAAAAAAATTACAAACTTTTTCTATTTGCCTTCAAAGAAATCAACTCTGGCAGTTGATTTAATGTTAGGTTCTATTCTAAATCAAATTAAATTATTGCAAATATATGTAATATGTGTAAGATAATACTATTAAGGTTAGTAGCCCATCCTACTTCTTATATTCTAACTATTGTCAACTATTCTTTTATTATATTAAGTTATATACAGTATGTCCCTTATAAACTTTTGAGCTTTATTTATTATTTTTTAATTTGGCTTATTTTTAATAATTATCATGCCCTTAACTGTGTGTTTTAATTATTTGTTCGAATAATTTTGTTAATCTATTAGTATGAATAGTACTAACAGAGTGGAATAAAAATATTAAGTCGTTTATTATTTATATTTCAAACACAGCCTGTCATGAGCAATAATCAATGTTTTTATATTTTAATATTTTTTTTAGCTATTCCCTGGCCTATTGAGTGTTGGCAGGTTCATGTCTGTTCAGTGCATGCCTATAACTAAAATTGGAGGAAGAGTTTGTAATGGTGTTCTTCATGAGGTTGGATCAGTGTTGAAGCCAGCGACTCAGACTCTTTTGGAATTTATTCAATCAAATGACCAGCTTGGAACATTCAGAAAAGTTCTTGAGGTTAGAAGTTTTTTATTTAATGCAATTTTTTAAAGAAACAATGTGGCATATTTCTGTTTAAAAGCTTGAACTATAATTTAGAATTGGTTAGTTTCATTTCCAAAAAAGTTAGGAGTTTGTAATTAGTTATATAAATTAAAAAATAGTAAAATTAAAATGCTGTATTTGTGTATAGTTTTAAAATAATGATAATGGATCAAGAAATTTTCATTAATAAATTGGTACCATTATTTTAGGGTACTAAGATAGAATCAGAACTGCAGAATGGTCTTGATAAAGTTGTAACTCTTCTTGCTCCTATCGATAAGGCCTTTGAAGATATTGGACAGGAAGATTTGGACAACCTCTTACATGACAAAAGCTTTGCTGATGAAGTTTGAGGTCTCACATCCTTAAAGGTAAGTTTTATATTCTAATGTCAATGATTTGATTTTAGCTTTTTTTAACATTTAACATTGCATGAACATAATTGGGAAATCTATTGGGAAAAAGATCAGTGTGTGGTTAAATGTATATGAATAGTAGATGCTGATATCTGTTCCCCGGTTAGGTTAATCTATTGAAGACTAATAGTTTTATTAAAATTATAATTGCTTAAATGGACCACAACTGTCAGCATATAATTTGGGTAGTTGAAAATTTCTGTAATGAATTCATTTCAAATAAACATGGGTATCTCTTTCTGGTCTTGACAACCAACCATGGTGTGATACATTACCGTAAAGCTTAATTTTATTATTTTAAATGCAGAAATACAGTCTCCAATGCTATAGAAAAGGATAAAGATAGGTATAGTTATGATGTTCTATTTTGGATTGTAGGTCATGTGTTATTTTTAGGAGTAATATATTTGATAAGTATGTGGTGCTTGTACTATGAAAAATTAGCTGTATAGATCTATAATATTATCATCATCATTATCATTATATTATATATATATATATATATATATATATATATATATATATTATATATATATATATATATATCCTAAAATTACCAATCAATAGCTTTTAAAATAAGACACTAAAGGAATAAAAGAATAAATACATGCAGTTTTTCAGAAAAAAAAAAACAACAAATATAGACTGTATTCATTATTTGATACCTTATCGTAAAAGTTTTTTGTTTCACCATTCATGTTTAGTCTCCTTTTCAATGTCAAATCCTCACATCATAAAGAAAGAAAAGGGCTAAAATGTTATAAAATATTATTTTAGATGAAATTTCAGTTTTCTACGACTTTTTGTTTTGGAGCTAGGCTTACCAAACGCACACTCATAGACCTTTTTGTGGGACTTGGTCATTTAGACTCAGGAGAACCTAAAACATGTTTCTGTTAAAAATGATAAAATTTTCATTATCGCCATACTTTTCCTTTCTATTGGGTTGTCTCACATGAAATGTCCATTTTCAAGGTAAAGAATTTTTATTAAAAATGCGATATGAAAACAAGATAATTTTATTCGAAGTATTTACCTTCTTTTTCTACACATTTTTCCCAACGTGACACCAACTTTTTTATCCCCAACTGAAAAACTATGAGCTTTGAAGTGAAACAAAATCTGAAAACGCACTTTTCTCTTGATCATCATTTTCAAAAAGTTTTCCTTTGACGAAGTTGTCTAAAAAATTCCTGAACAGGTGGTAATCTGTTGGAGACAAGTCAGGAGAATATGGTGGGTGCGGAAGAACTTCGTAGCCCAGTTCTTTCAATTTTTGCACGGTACGTTTTGAAACATGCCGCTCAGTGAGATCATGTACCCATGTATCGAGCTTTTTTACTTTCCCAATACACTTTAAATGTCTGGAAACGGTAGATGCACTTGCATTTAGTTGGGCTGAGAGTCCTTTAACTGTTTGTTAGGGGTTTCCTTCTACTGTATGTTTGAGGACATCGTTGTCTGTTACGGACGGAGGTCTTCCTCGGAGCAAGTTTTCCAAGTCGTTATCCCCAGCTGAAAACTTAGCAAACCTACGGCAAATGGTCCGTTCATTAACATTCCCTTCCCCAAAAGCCTTGCAAATATTTCTAGCGGCCTCAGCTGCTGATTGGCCGAGTTTAAGCTCGTACAAAAATATTACTCGAAAATCGAATGTTTCCATGTTCATATTTGGAGGTATACTAAAAAGTGGGTAATTGATTGGGAAGCTAATGTTTATAATACAAAGGTAGAGGATTAGTAACTGTTTACTTTAAATATGTAAACATTTGGAAGAAAACAACAGATACCTGCAAAATCTTTTATGTATTTCAGAAACTATAAAAACGGACATTCCATGTGAAACAACCCAATATGTATTTCATATAAAGATAAGTGAAAGTAAAAACTAATAAATAGAATCATATTAGAAAAAATATATTAAACTGTATCACTGTTAATATAATAGACAAAAAAAGAGGATAAATAAATTCTAGTCTAAGTCCCTTGGCTAACTTATTATGGTGCATAAATATCACTCTCCCTTAAACTTACTCTACCTGAAATAACATTAAAAAAAAAAAAAAGATAAGTATCTCCTTGCTTAATATTAGAACTTGGGCTGAGAAAAGGGTACTACTTCATGTATATTCAAAAATGTGATGAAATCATTGATTATGTTGGACTGCATTTTAAGCATTTGAGGTAAATTTTTACTGTCTAATAAATAACTGGAATTTCAATCCTAAATTAACATATTTTTGTGAACAAGTTGATTTAGTAGACATTCTATTTACATAAAACTAGAAATAGCCCAACTAAAACAGTTAACAGGTAGCAGGTAACTTTCTTGTATTATCACAGTGTACTGCAAGGAAACAATGTATTTTATTTGAACTAAGTACTGATTATTTATTAACTTATATCTGACATTATATTATTTTAAATTTGTTTTTAGAGCCGATCTGCTGCAATAATGTAGCTGCGTCTTCTTGGCCATTCCTACCTGTCTCTCAGAGCTATTCTGGTCGAGTGACAGAAGTTTACAGAAAAGGGAATGTAGCTGTATTTGGTCAAGTTCCTACTGTTAGTTGTGACCATGTTGTCCATGGAGGTGTTGTACACCTTGTTGATGGGGTAAGTTTAAATTTAAATTTTTAATTTTACAAAATACCAATATTTTCATCATGAGGAGATAAAGGTTAAATGATTAATTGTAGTTAGTGTTATAATAATTATCTATCATTCCAACTAAGCTCAAACATTTATTTATTTAATAACTGCACCTCCCCCTCTCACAGTATTTAGGTAGTATTTACCATAGATTTGTAGTAGTTAATACATGAGAAATTAAGCATTCTATTTCTGTATAACATTACTATTTATTAAACATGATGCAATTATAAATTAGAATAATAGTATATTAATTGTTTCTTAAATGTTTCATTTATTTTTTAATTGTATTTATTAATTTGTAATTTTCTAATGATTGAGTTATTAAGTATTTATTTTATTTTTAGATTAAACTTCCACGTCAAAAGTCAAAGGATAGAGAACTAATCCTCAGGAAGCCAAATTCAGAAATCATTTTAGCTGGAATCTAAATTATTTAATAAGTATACTACACATATTTTAGTGTGAAAAATAAAGCAAATAACATAATAATCCTTAATACATATCACCTCTTGTGAGGTTTAGAGACATTTAGAGACATATTTACAATGGGGATCTGAAATTTTTTTTCTTTCTGTGATTGGTATGATGTACATTATTTTGTTTCTTGTAAGTTTATAATAAATGTAGTGATAATACTGGTGGTTGTTAGACAACTGTTTATTTATTTCTTCCTATGAACCCAAAGCAGGTCTTGAAGCTACAAGGTCCAACATCCAACCTAACTAAACTTAAAAAATGTTCTATAATAGATTTTATTATTTTTAACCCTTTGGGCTTGAATTATTTTTTTCACAAGCAAACCACCAACTCGAGATGGATTAGGCGACCTCGCTTATTTCATGATTTTCTTCAGTTAGCTTAAAATGATTCCAGACACAATACAACGCTCTAAAATTTACATTTTAGTATTTCACATGCAGTGAGTGTAAAATGTATTTGGGATTCACAATTTTTTTCATTTAATAAATATTTTTCACATTTATTATTCTATATAATTTTTTTTATACCAATAATTCATTGAAAGAGAATACCATAAAGCAAAATTTTGTAGCAAGATAACTGAAAAGTATATTGTTTTTATGAATTATCCGATTAATAAAGTAAAATTATAAGATTATTTAGTGTGAAAAGTATTCATAACATCCTGTTGTTTACTGGTTTTATATTCTCACTAATTTAATTAAATCTTTTTGGGCCCAACTAAAAAAAAATAAATCAGGTAATACAATATGTAAAATGAAAACAACCTAAAGATATCTTGGGTGGAGCAATATTGGACATAAAAAAATAATTAAATTAATCAAATACCTAATTTGCTAAAACGGGTAATTATACAAAAATGGTTACCAACTAGATGTTTGTATATATACAGTTACTACATTAATATAACTTGGAAATTGGATATTTCCGAATTTTTTTGACACTTCTATTTTTAATTGTTTTCTAAATTTATGTTAAAAACGATGAAAATAAAATTACATATTTTTTCCTTTTTAGTGTGTTATTTCTTAATGACCGCACCCCCAACAAACTTCTTCTTCTTTCACTAGCTCTCTAGTGCCCTTCATAGAGCTTGCTTGGCCTCGGCCCACTTCTTCCATTCCTCTCGATCCATAGCCATATGTTTCATCTAAGTCATTGACTTTCCCCTACCTTTTGCAGATAATCATTGAAGGTGGTTCGCGGTCTACCAACAGGTCTCTTCCCTTCTGGTCTTACTTCCAGGTACCATTTGACTTTTCTATCCTCTGGCATTCTACATATTCACCCGAATCACTTCAATTTTTGTTCCTTGATCCTGCTTTTCATGGTTGAAACTTTTATTTCCTCCCTGATGGTTTCATTCCTAATGCAATCCCTCCTTGTTTTTCCCACTACTCGCCTAAGAAATCTCATTTCAGCTGTAATGAGTCTTTCAATGAATTTATCCAGGACTGTCCAGTGTTCTGCTCCATACAACAGGACCAGCAGAAAACTGTCTTAAAAATAACTAATTTTATGTCTCGAAATATTTCTTTTTTGCCGACTATGGTATTGTTAATTTTGAAGTAGACGTTGTTTGCTTTGCTGATTCGACTTCCGATTTCCAGATATAGCTTGCCATCCCGACTTATTAAGGTTCCTAGATATTGGTAGATTTCTACACATTCCAGCAACCCTCCATTGCAAGTTATATTCATTTCCTCGATCGTCCTTCCGAGTTGCATCACCTACCTTTTGGTGGCATTTACCTCCATGCTCTTTCTGTTTAGTTCCTTTCTCCATTCTATAACAGCTTTTTGGAGGTTCTCCCGGGAATCCACAATGAGCTCAATGTCGTCAGCATAAACTAAGAATTGAACCATTACTGGGAATAGATTTCGATACCCTACCACCGCTCTGGGGGTTCTTCTCTTATATGTTTTAATGATCTCATCCATGAATGCTATGAATAGAAGTGGGCTCAAGCTATCTTCCTGTTTTACTCCTTTCGTGAAGGGAAATGGTTGAGATTCCATGCCATTCAATCAAACAAATCCTTTGGGATCCTGGTATAACGATTGTTTAGCCGATAGAAGATTATTGGGGACGTTTTTGTTGCAAAGGGATGACCATATTTCTTCTCTTAGGACAGAATCAAAGGCTGCATTAAGATCCAAAAAATAGAAATATATGTTCTTTCCTCTATCCCAAGCTTCCTCCACAATCGTACGTAGTGAAAATATATGGTCTAGGGTTTGTCTCTGGGGTCTGAATACGGCTTATTCTTCCTCTTAATCCTTTTCAATTTGTTTTCTCAGCCTCTGTTCTAAGATCCTTGTATATATCTTGTATACTACTGGAGACAAATTAGGCGGTAATTATTACAACCGCTCTGACAACCCTTCTTATGGATAGGCACCACTATATTGTATTCCCAATCCTTTGGAATTCTTTTCCCATCCCAAATTTTTTTGAAGAGCGTTTGTAGTGTCTTGTTTAGTTCCTTTCCGCCGTTTTAAATTAATTCTGGAGCAATACTGTCTCGTCCAGCTGCTTTTCCTTGCTTTAATCTGTCTACTGTTAGTGTTACCTTGTCCTCCTCTATGCATTCCTCCTCTAATTCAGCAGTTTCTTTCTGGACTCTGATATTCTGACACTCTATCGTAGGTATGTTGCCTCCACTGAACTTCTCCTTTTAATGGAGCCTCCATTCTTTTAATATTTTTCGTCATCTATTACCACTTCTCTGGCCATATTTTTAATATTCATAACTGGTTTTCCTTTTTTATCCCATAAGGATTTATTTATAGTCCAGAATTTTCTGGGGTTTTCCCTATAGCTATCTTGTATTTCCTTGCCAAATTCTTCCCAAGATTTTGCTATAGCCACTTAGACTACTGTCTTTGACTCATTTCTTTTTTGCACATAGGCCTCCATGTTCCTTGGTTTTTATCCAATATATATTTCCTACAGGCCTCTTTTTTTTGGCTATTGCTGCTTTCACTTCTTCATTCCACCAACATGTTTCTTGGGCCAATTGTCTTTTCCCCGCATAGATCCTTGGCTGTATCAATAATAACATCTTTTATGGTTTTCCAGTACATGTATATGTCATGCTCTACACTTATTTTTTGTAATTTTCTTAGGAGACTATTTTCATATGATTCTTTTTTCCCTCTTCTCTAAGGGATCCCAAATTTATTCTCCTATATCTTTTTGGAGTGGGATTCCTTTTCTAGATGGTTTTGGTGTCGGCTGCAATCATTCTGTGGTGTGTACCCAATTCTGCTCCTCTTATTGCCTTTACATGAGTGAAGAATCATCTCAGCTCCTCCTCATAGATGATTAAAGCCTCTACTTGGGATTATTTAGAAATTGGATTGATAGGAAATGGCTAAATAGACAGGATTTGAATGTGGAGAGAGTTTGGGAGTCACGGATATTAGGGGGAATGGAGTTCCATAGGGAGGCGGATCGGATTAAGAAAGATCTATCGAAAGCTGTGGATCGATGGGATGTTATATACAGATCTGAAGGCCGTGAGCGGGTGTAACGGGAACGAACGGAGGATTTGAATATAAGGAGATCTGAGATGTAAAACGGACACCGGGATTGGATAACTTGGTAGAGGAAGGATGCCAGGAAGTACTTACGGCGGTAGGAAGGGAAAAGCCACTTCAACTCTTCATAAAAACGAGTTACAGAGGTGTTGTTGTTGTTGTTGTTGTTGTTTGGGGTTTTGAGGCGTAAAACCCAGGGGTCATCAACGCCTATAGTTCTCTTTAAGTATAAATAAAAAAATAAATCAAAACTAATAAACTAGGCGTATAATAATTAGATAAAATAGTAAAAAAATAAATAAATAATTAAAAAAATAAATAAAATAAAGATAAGTTAAATTAAAAGACTATATTTTATTAAATAGTAGGTGTTTCTTAAGAAACCTGAACAGCGCTGAGATGTTGTTTTCATTATCGGAAAGTATGAAGGATATATTAGGTATAAGCCCAAATTTGTTTAAACCTGTCCTATAAGAAAGGCATTCTTCTAAAATGTGGCTGATAGTCAGGATACTGTTACAATGTGGGCACTTAGGAGGTGGTTGCTTGGTAATGAGATGAAGATGGGTCATGTTAGTGTGGCCAATCCTTAATCTGGCCAGGACAACTTCTTTCTCTGCGGCTTGAGCGACATGATGAGGACCAAGGCCCCACTTTTGTTTTGATGACTTTCAGTTTGCTAGCAGGACTCTCGTCCCACATTGACTGCCAGGCAGCCGATATTTCCTTTCGGAGCGGCTGAGACATATCTCGCGGTGTTAGGATAGGTACGCCTTGACCCGGGAGGGTGAGCGCCTGTTTGGCGGCCCTATCCGCCAGCTCATTACCAACTATCCCCACATGGCTTGGGATCCAAATAAAGCATACTGTCTTTTCCAATTCTTGGAGCATATGGATATATCGGTGTATCTTTAGGACGAGAGGTTGGGGAGAGTACATGCTATTTAAACCTTTTAAGGCACTCAGTGAGTCGGTAACTATGGTAATTGAGTGTGAGGGAACTGACATAGCGTAGTGTAAAGCTGAAACTATTGCTTGAAGCTCTGCAGTATAAATGTTACATAGTTTATGTAATTTTATTTTGTGTGTCGAGTTGTGTGTAACGAATGAGCAGGCTGTAGATTCTTCTGATTTTGATCCATCTGTATAGATTAAAAAGGTATCCGGAAGAGTATGGAGCAGAGTGGTAAATTCATTTTTGTATTCGGAAGGGGAGGTATTGGTTTTGAGTAATCGTGACAAGTCAAGCATAATATTGGGGGGTTTGTGAAGCCACGGAGGGTTTAGAGGTTCTGGTTTGCAGATAGGTAAGCTTTTAAGGAAATCGATGGCGGAAGACATTCTTTCTGTTAAAGGGAGGGTTGAGTTAGGTTTGTTTCTAAAAGCATTTGTGAATTTTGGTTTAAATATGGAGCTATGGGTAGGATGATCAGGTTGGAGAATTAATTTCGATATATAGTTCACAGCTAGTTTTTTTCTTCTAAATAAAAGCGGAGGTATACCTGCTCCGGCGCATAAACTAAGAACTGGGCTTGTTCGGAAGGCCCCGGTTGCGTTTCTGATGCCCATATGGTGCACTGTATCTAGCTTATTTAGAGTACGAAAGCGAGCCGATCCATAAACAAAGCATGCATGATCTAATTTGGAACAAACTAAATGTTGGTAGATCTTAAACATCGTAGAGCGATCGGATCCCAGGAAGTATTGCTAAGGTATCTTAATATAGTAAGTTTTTTTGTTGTAGCCGATTTAAGTGCTGAAACATGTGGTTCCCATGATAGTCTTTTGTCGAACGTCAACCCCAAAAATTTATGACTATTTGTATAAAGAATGGGAGAATTTCCGAGGTAAAGTGTAGGGGAGGCGGGAGTATTTCTTTTCCTGCTGAAATGTAGAGCTCTGGTTTTTTCGGAGGAGAATTCGAGATCAATGGAATGTGACCAGTTGTTGATGCGATTAATAGCGTCTTGTAGCTTGTGCTGTATAGTAGTAACGTTTCCAGAACGGCAGGCAATGGCGAAATCATCTGCGAACAGCATCGGTTTGACACCTCGAGGTAGGTTGAGCCCCAGTTCGTTAATAGCGAGGCAAAACAAAGTCGGACTAAGCACACAGCCTTGTGGGACTCCTTTCATCTGTTCTTGGTTCGCAGACAGTTCGCATCCTATCCTAATTCTAAAGAAACGATGTTGAAGGAATTCCTGTATGTAATGGAATAGATGACCATGTATCCCATTGGACGAGAGTTTGCTGAGGATCACTGAATGGTTAATGTTATCAAAAGCTTTAGTCATGTCGAAGAATATGGCTATTAGTTGCTGGGAATTGATAAAGGCGTATTGGATTTCGGTTTCTAGTGTGACTAGGTGATCAACTGTGCAGCGGCCTTTGCGGAATCCAGATTGAAATGGTTGAAGCAAATTGTTGTTTTCTATCGTCCACATCAGTCTTTTGTTTACCATACGCTCCATAATTTTGCTCAAACAACTAGTGAGGAATATGGGGCGATAGCTGTTGAGTAAACGCTTATCTTTTTCATTTTTTGGAATAGGGATGACAAATGAGTGACGCCAGAAATTCGGAAATTGTCTCGTGGACCAAACATGATTATAATAATTAAGCAGCCATGTAAGCGTATTGCTAGGTAGATGTTTAATCATGTCATAATGGATCAGATCGGGGCCAGGAGTGGATCCTTTAACGGAGGACAAAATATTTTTTAGTTCCCACTTTGAGAACGGGATATTATAATCGGCGGAGTCATCATTTATACTTCTATTCACATAATCTATGACTTCACAATCGTTATTGCTTGAGCCAGAGGTGTAGATTTCAGAAAAGAAATTGCCAAAAGCATCTGCGACGGTTTTAGAATCGTCGGAGAGTTGTCCATTGATGAGGATGGTGTAACGTGTTGACGAAGAGGATTTAGTGATTTTACGATTTTTTTTCCAGATTTGAGTTGACGTCGTTGACGAATTTATGGAGCTTATATATTTTTTCCATGATTCGCTTTTGCTCAGATTGATTATTCTTCGGCAAAGAGCTCTCTGCCTCTTATATTCTACTAGATTTTTTGAGGTCATACATTTTTGGAATTTTTTGTACGCTTTTCGACGATCCCTGATCGCTTCCCTGCAAGCATCGTTAAACCAAGGTACGGGTGGTCTTCTTGGTGAGTCAGAAGACATTGGTATCGATTCTTTAGCTGCACGAATGATCGTATTAGTGATAGTTGAACAACCCTCATCAATGGTCAATTCATGAGAAGGGGTTCGAGGTGCCGAAGCTAAGGAGGCAAAGAGATCCCAGTCCGCTCTATGGAGCATCCATTTCGGAGTTATACGAGTAGGTTTAACATGTTTCATTTTAATCAGCAAGGGAAAATGGTCACTACCATGTAGATCGGGCAAGACGGTCCAGTCTACGTCGTTATATAGGGAAGGGGAACAGAGGGACAGATCAAGAGCTGAATATGTCCCATAGCTGGAACTTAGGAAGGTCGGGTCACCGGAGTTGAGAAGTAGGAGATTGGAACTGTCTAGAAAGTTTTCTATTATTTTACCCCGGATATTCATATTTGGAGAACCCCAAAGAGGATTGTGTCCGTTCATGTCTCCAACAAAAAGTACAGGACGAGGTAATTGGTTATAAATATCCAAGAGTTGATTGGTGTCTATTGTAGGATCCTGTGGGAGGTATATAGTACATATGGTTAACGGAAAGTCTCGATGTACTCTAACGGCTACGGTTTGTAGCCGGGAGTTGAGAGGGATCGATTCGGAGTAAACGGATTTGTGCACTGCTATGAGGACACCGTGGTGACCATGGTTCTGATTTGGTCCGTCTTTGCGGTATATTTCGAAATTTTTTAGAGAAAAGGGGTCCGTTGGTTTTAGCATTGTCTCTTGAAGAGCAATGACAGTTGCCTCACTATCGTGAATTAAAATTTTTAAGTCATTGAAATGAGATCTTAAGCCATTGCAGTTCCATTGAAGTATCGCCATTTTGAGAGATATGATCGAAAGAGATTAAAAAGTCAGGAGGCAATATAAACATAAAGAGAAGTGCAAAAGAAGAATTAAATAAAACAAGATAGGACTGGTAACTAAAAAAATAATTATTTATAGTAATTAGAATTAGATAAATAAACAGATAAGAGAAAGTAGAATTAAACAAAAAAGTAGCGGTGGTAATGGTAAATTTAAATATATGGAAATGAAAGCAACACATGAGAGAGGAAATTAAAAATATATCTTCATATGTTAATAAGGAGACTAAAAAATAAATTAGAAAAGATAAAAGAAGATGTGTAATAATTGTATTTTGTGCTGGAATATAGTTACTTTTGAAAGATAATTTGATAGATTGGTCAGACTCATCGGAACGGATGCACTTCCGGTCGGAAAGAATTGTTGATAGGCAACTAACTGTTAAAAAGTCAGGAGGCAATATGACCATAATGATAAGTGGAAGAGAGAAAAATAATAAAACAAAATATGACGAGTAATTAAAAAAATAATAGCTTACTTCATACTTAGATATACAAATATATACAGAAATAAACACATACATACGCACATATTTACATACACACATATAGGTGATACACACATTATCACATATATACATGTACAAACAGATATACATGTCATGTATAATCATTATACTTATAGACATCAATATTCAAAGAGGGCGTTTATCAATATTAGCATAGATCTGCGCATGCGCGTGAGTATAGCAGTCATATTTCAAGTCGGCTCTCGGATTTCTTGCTTTTACAGTTGGATTTCACTTCAGCACAGTCTTGAAAACATCATCAGACTTCAGGATAACAACAACAGTTATTATTGGAGCAAACAGCGGTAAGTTGTGATATAATTTACAGTGTAAAGTGAATGCTGAGTCACCTCTTCATATCAGCTGATTGCCAATAGCCCGGCAAGGCTGGTCTTGCTTAACTTTTTTTAAGTTATTGTTTTTTTCCCACATCTGGTTATTATTTAATTACTTTCTATACATGAAATGCGATATTATCATCAAGTAATGTCCTCCAAAGCTTCAACTAAAAGATCTAGATCTAGTGGTTCAATCCCGTCACCTACAAAACAAAGACCCCGCCGTGATACTAATAAAAGATTAAATCTACAAGCAACCCCTTCCGGTACTAATTCAGAATCTGAACCACAACCTGGCACATCGTCACAAGGGATGACTGACGAATCGCCGTTTTTCACCCCAAATCCTTTTCAGATTTTACATAATGAAAAAGAAAACATGGAATCTACTCCTATACCTAGTGAACCACGGCCTCCTCCAATATTTGTCAAAAATATTAGAAATTTCCAGTTGTTGTGTGCGCAATTGAACAAAATTACCGAATCTACCAGCTACTACTGTATGAGTAGAATCAATGATACCAAAATATCTCCTACTACTGCCGAGACATATAGAAAAATAGTGAAATACCTAACTGAAACCAAAGCAGATTTCCATACCTATCAGCTACGCCAAGAGAGAGCTTTAAGGGTTGTAATCAGAAACTTACACCCCTCGACACCAGTTGAAGCTATTAAAGAAGAACTAACGGAGATGGGCTATAAAGTGCGGCAAGTCACTAACGTCCTAAAGGATAAAATTCCTCTACCTCTCTTTTTTGTGGATTTGGAACCAGCTGAAGGAGTTGAAAAAATCTATGACCTCAATAGATTGTACTATTCCAGTGTAAGAGTTGAAAAACCTTACACAAAGAGAGAGATAATTCAGTGCCATAATTGTCAAGCATATGGTCATACTAAAAGCTATTGTCATCACATACCTCGATGCGTGAAATGCGGTGAACAGCACAAGTCTGTGGAGTGTTCAAAACCAAAATCAACACCAGCTGTATGTGCTCATTGCCTGAAGGACCACCCGGCCAACTATAAAGGATGCCAAATCTATAAGGAGCTGAGGACCAGGTTTCAAAAACCTCAAGTACTGGATGAAACAGCAAGACAAGTAAGAAACAGAAGAGAACCCTCAAAACTTATTGATGCCAATTTATCATTTGCCCACTTACTTGGAGGTGGGAATCAAAGTACTGAAGCCGTGGCCCTGCCGGAACTACAAAATGTACCTCAATCCATTCCACATATACCTCTTTCTCAAAATGTAACCAATCCTAAGCATCCTAATCCACCACAAATCTCTCATATTCCTCCTCCTTCAAACGCCACAGACCTTACCAGTTTGATGACATCCTTTATTTCCGAAATTAAATCCCTTGTTATGCCCCTAATATCACTCCTTACGAATCTCGTAACAAATCTCATTCCTGCCTTAAAAAAACCATAAATGACCTCACCTAATTCCTTATCCATTCTCCTTTGGAATGCGAATGGTGTTAGAACTCACACTGACGAACTTACAGCCGTACTGCAGGACAAAAACATTGATGTTGCACTCATTACTGAAACTAGACTAACCACTAAACAGTACTTTAAAATACCAGGATACACGACATACCGGACAGACCATCCAGACGGCAAAGCCCATGCCGGTACTGCTGTCATAGTCCGCCGATCCCTCACCCATCACTTACACCCAATTTCCGCCCACGATTACCTACAAGCAACTTCCATCGTTATCAAAACCTTTTCCTTTCCGCTTATCATCGCATCAGCATACTGCCCTCCTAAACATCCCATTTCCTCTGCTCAATTTGAATCCTTCCTCAACTCCTTGGGTAATCACTTTATTTTGGGTGCAGACTTAAACGCTAAGAACCAACAGTGGGGTTCTAGAACCACCAATTCTCGTGGACGGACATTGCAGTCTGCACTCAACTCCCGACGCTTTCATCTCCTACCTCCCGATTCTCCTACCTACTGGCCAACAGATCCTAACCGTAATCCTGACATCCTCGACTTCTTCATCCACAGCGGATTAGGCTCTCTGAATTTTTCCATAGCTCGCCTTGATGAACTATCCTCTGATCATAGTCCATTGATTCTAAATGTATCCATAACACCTATTCCTAAACCTATCCCACCGTCATTCATTACGGGCCCTGTCAACTGGAACCTCTTCCGCGAAATTCTCACTAATGATATTGACCTCAGAGTGATTCTCAAAACCCCAAATGACCTTGACGACGCCGTATATTCATTTACAACCGCTATTCAACAAGCCGCCTGGACTGCCTCCTCTCCCAAACAATCCCAAATAATTCCTTACAAAAGCCATTTACCACAACACCTGACAGACCTCATCAACAGCAAACGTCGAGCTAGAACATTATGGCAACGCACCCGGCACCCAGAAGATCGCCGCTCCTATAATTTTTTTTGTAGAAAATTAAAGCGGGAGTTGGCGATCTTCCGTTCCCAATCCTACAATACCTACCTCTCCTCTCTCTCGACTCGTGATAATTCCCTGTGGAATGTCACGAAGAGAATCCTAAAATCCCACACCATTTCCCATCCTCTCCGGCGCTGTGATGGTTCCTGGGCTGCTTCTGACAAGCATAAGGCCGAGGAATTCGCACAGCACCTTTCCAAAGTTTTTACTCCTCATCCAGAGCTTAATCCAACCCATACTGCAGCAGTTGAAGAGTTCCTCACGTCACCAATACCACTATCCTTACCACCTAAAGCAGTTAATCCCTCTGAGGTCAGATATCTTCTTAAAAAGCTTCCTCTCCGCAAATCTCCTGGATACGATCTCCTTACTCCCCAAATCTTAAGACAACTTCCACCTAAAGCCATTACATTCCTTACACATCTCTATAACTGTATCCTACGCACTACCTATTTTCCTCTCTTATGGAAACATTCAACTATGATCCTTTTCCTAAAACCAGGCAAACCTTCTAACAACACGTCATCTTACAGACCTATCAGCCTACTTCCGATCCTCTCAAAAATTTTCGAAAAGCTCCTACTAAAACGAATCCTAGCCAAATTTCAAAATTTTCCTTCACATCAGTTCGGATTTCGTCCTCAACATTCCACGGTTCAGCAAGGACTCCGAGTTGTAGACCACATTTCCTCCGCCCTTGAGTGCAAGGAGTATTGTTCGGGTGCCTTTCTGGACATAGCTCAAGCTTTTGACCGGGTGTGGCACCCGGGACTGCTCTTTAAGCTCAAAACCCATTTACCTCAATCCTTATACCTAATCCTCCGATCCTATTTATCCAACCGCTCCTTCCGAGTTCGCTGTGGTTCCGAATTTTCCGAACAATATACTGTTGAGGCCGGTGTTCCTCAAGGCAGCGTCTTAGGACCCGTCCTCTACATCCTCTTCACCGCCGATATCCCTACCGACCCCAATACCTTTCTGGCAACATTTGCTGATGACACAGCCATTTTATCATCCAATTCCGATCCTGAAGCAGCATCGCTAAATCTCCAAAAGCACCTTTCCCTTGTCGAAGACTGGTGCAATGCTTGGCGCATTAAGGTAAACGAAAGCAAATGCACTCACGTCACATTCACCCTTCGACGCAAATCCTGTCCAACGGTTAATTTCAATTCCATACCGCTTCCTTCCTCAGACACAGTCCGGTATCTCGGCTTTTTACTAGACAAAAGACTGACGTGGAACCCACATACAAGACTAAAAAGAAAAGAACTCAACCGCAGATTCGGCCAGTTATACAGACTACTAAACAGAAAATCTCATCTTACAGTTGACAACAAATTACTAATATACAAGACATTACTGAAACCTATATGGACCTACGGACTTGAACTGTGGGGGACAGCTAAACATTCTAACATTAAACGCATCCAATCCTTCCAATCCAAAGTCCTCCGAACAATAGTTAATGCTCCTTATTACGTTACCAATTGTACCCTACACCATGACCTTAATATTCCGTTTGTTTTAGACCTGGTACCATCCAAATTTTCCAAATTTCATCAGAACCTTAGTCATCATCCTAACCCTCTAGCACAATCCCTATCCAGCACCACCCATCCCTACAATCCTCCTCGAAGATTGAAACGGCAGTGGCCACGAGACCTATTGTAAACATTTAAACTGGAGTTCTGACAATGGTCAGATCCTCCACTCATGTACGGTATGTTTGTGGCTACAGCGCCCTAACTCAGCCTCCACTGGCTCAGACCAGTGATGCGGCTGAGATAGAGGTGCTGGGATCTCTTGGATTCCGCTTTTTCCTCCACAAGTGGAGGCAAAAGCGCTTGCTGGGGTCCCTTTAGCAATTGTATATATTGTATATAGTTATGATTGTGTGTAAGATGTTTATTTATTTGCCAACTTTTTATTTATCTCAATAATAGGTTTATGTTTCGATTTGTTTTGTTTTTTATTTATTATTATTATTTTATTGTATATATTTGAATTTATGTTATATTTTATGAAATTTGACCATTATTATTATTTTCTGTATATATAGTATGAATTGGTCTCTTATCAATATTATTATTGTTCATTTTGTAACAAATTGTAATATATCTCAATAAAAAAAAAAAAAAAAAAAAAAAAAAAAAAAAAAAAAAAATCAATATTAGCTATTATTAGATTCATTTTTCTTTTTGGTCTTTCTGTTGCCTTTAACTTTAATAAAACCGTCCTCATCAGCAGACCGGCACCCATCGTCAAGGATGGGATCACCTAAGGAGAGGGAGGGGGGATAGTGGTGGGGACAGGTTGGGCGGAGGTGGAGGGGATGGGACAGGAGTTTGAGGGAACATGAGGCGGACATGCCACGACGGAGGCGGTATTCTCTCTGGCTTAGTGGAGGAGCGGGAGTGGGAGGCGGAGTGGGGAGCGGAGGCGGCGTAATAGGGAGCAGCGTGTTGATGTTATTGTTTACTGCGCTGCTTGTATTAATACCTACTGTTACATTATTATCGCTAGCCTTAGGATTGTTATTTTCGGTATTATCTGTAGATATGACGATATTATTTTTAATTTCTCCAAATAAATATGGTATTTCGACTTGCGTGCCGATTTCTCTTTTACTAAATATATTTGTATTTTCTTTCGTGATATCCGCGAAAGATTTGAAAAAGGTTGTAGGGTGACGTTGTTTATATATTTTTCTAGCGTCTATTAGCGATATCTTATTATTTACCTGTATCGATTTAATTTCTTTTTGCATTTTAAATACTGGACAGGACCGGTCAAGTGCATGATGGGGTCCACTGCAGTTTACGCAGCTAGGAGCATTTTCGCACCTCGAATTTTCACCGTGTTTATTTTTGCCGCATTGTATGCAGATTGCTTGTTTCTGACACTGTGCCGTGGGGTGGTAAAAACCTAGGCAATTAAAACAACGTAAAGGGTTTGGCGTGTATGAAAATACGGGTACAGTTTCATATCCCACTTTAATAGTTTTAGGCGCTATTGGAGTTGGGAACGTAACTATATAGCTATGAGTTGCTATTTCGACTCCGTTTTTTTTAATTTTAATTCTAACTATATCTTTTATGACGTTCGTCAATTCCCTCTTAATTTCCTCTATGTCCAAGTATTGAAAATCATATACTTTTATAATTCCTTTGCTGTAGTTCAGCGTGTTATGTGGCGTTACTTCGACGGGAAATTGACCCCCAAAGTCTGTAATTTTTAAAAGGGTATTTGATTGTGTGCCCTTAAAAGTTTCCACGAGGAGAGAACCTTCTCGAAGTTTTTTAATGTTTTTAGCTTCACCAATGATACCTGTAATAAACTTATTAATAAAGAATGGGGATACTTTTTTAAAATCTTCCTCATCTGTACGTCTAACTATGAGAAATGTGGGGGTTAAATTAATTTTTTCTGTCAAAGAAAATTTGTCGGGAGGATTTTTTATTCTACCCCGAGGTCTTTTTCTTTTAGCCAAAGGGCTGTTAGATTCGTCAGGGTCGTCCATTATGTAGAAAACCCAACAACGAAGAAAACAAAAGGTAATAAAATAGATTTAAAAAATAAAAATAAAATAACAAATCGAATAATAAAGAAGATAAATAAATAAGGAAACTTATATGCAAAAAATAAAGGAACTAAAGTCTTCTAATTCTAAATACAATGCGAGAAAAATATAAAATATGAGAAAGTAGTATGTAGATAAAAAACTTAATGCTAAACTTAGCTTGTACTGGGAGATCCTTCACGTCCGGAGTCCAAACTAACAATGTTACAGAGGTGTATCTGGATATCCCAAAGATGAAACGTATTTAACAGTTAAACATTCGTTTTAGTTTTGCCTCGAGATCCCCAGAGACACCCCCATATACCGCACAGCAGTAGTCGAAGTGGGGAAATATTAAGGAGCTTACCAATATGTATAATAGTGACTTTATGCGCTGTTATCTGTATGTCGGCAAAAATGATCCTCGGGTTGATGCGTTCCCAGTGTTTTCTGAAGAGTTATTTTCTCATAACCAGTCCAGCTCCCTGACTTTCTCTCGCTCTGGTATTTACTCGAGAATATATTAGTATAAAACCATCCTCACATTCTTTCTTCACATCGCTTTTCCCATTATGTCCACTGCATACTTTTTCATCTCTTCCACCATTTCGAATTCTTTCCCTGTCAATGTACCAATGTTCCATATAGCTAATCGTAAGTCCTTTTCCCTGCATGGTCTGTACCGTAAAATCCGTCCAATTCCGAGGCTAAACTTCTTCATTACACTTAATGTTGCGAAATGACATACCATACAAAAAGTAGCCTTAAAAAGCTACTTCAGCAGTTCTTTTACTCACATTCCCTATTTCCTCTCTCTCTATGCTCCTTATTGTGTTTATAATTATATTAAAAAAAAAAAAGAAATATAAAATTCAAACAATAGTTGAACGTGGAACGACTATGTGTGAAGACTGACTCTGAAGTTGTGTATATCAACTGATAGTTTACTGGAGTGTTTTATTTCATTTCAAACCTATAAGTTTGTTGGGAAAAAGCAGAATGACCATAGTGCAACTAATTATATAATAGTGTGCCAAAAAAAACAACAATAACTTAGTAATAAAACATTTTTTAATAAAAAAAATAAGCTTAGGTCTTCTGGCATCAACACGTTCACGCCGCGTCGATTTTCAATGTCTGCTCTGTGGGGCGGCGCTCGAATTTATGCCGCCATTCATCGATTACTGCCTGTTCACATCTTTAAGCGAGGTGTACGTTTGCTAACAGTCTATTGGGTGCTAATTTTGCAATTTGAGTAACTCATGCGGTTCAGGGGCCACCGGTAGTACGCACCGCCCCATGAGACATAGCATAGAGCGGGGCTAGTTGAGCATAGGAACAAGTTGAGCAATTGAAATATCTCGCAAACTATTCACCGTACGCATAGACATCTTATGGCGGTAAGAAAGAATCGTGGGAGGGATAATCACCACGCGATCGCTAGTGGCGGCTGGATGAGCGAGTAAAGCGCTCATGTGTTTTGTTTATTTGGTGACCAAAGAGTAAAAACGTCGTTCATCACAAGTTTTCGTCTGTATTGGTCAATTTATATCTGTTTTTAATCAGGTAAGTGTTAATCTTTCACCGAACTATTGTATTTTTGATATGTGAAGTTGTTCTGGTTCTTGTTTGTTTTAAAATTCCGGGTTGAGGTTAGTTGAGCTATAGCTGCTCAACTTTACTTTGATGTTTTGTTTATTATATTTTCAGTTAATTATCCAAAGAAAATTACTTTAAGTTTTGTTATTTTATCACTATCACTACATAAACTTATTTTCATTTTTGTCAATTTCAGCAGTGACAATGATCATTAAGTTCCAAAGATCTAATTAATATTTTTTTAAGATATAGGATTTATGAGTGATAATATAAACATTTAAGTATGATTTTAAATAGAAAGACTGAATCTAATGTTGAAGTTACTCTTAAGATACGTTTAATGTTTTATTGATTCTAGTTTTGGTTAATTATTCAAAGAAAATTACTTTAAATTTTGTCGTTCTGTCACTAAAAGACGATAAATAAATAGGTGGATGTTAAACACATATTTTACTTTATTTCTAGTCGAAATTGAACGCATGGTTTGGTCAGACATTCTTAATGCTCAACTTACCTCTTAATGGGGTACATTGAGCAAACTTGACTCCCTGGATTTAAATAGCTGTAGCTTTTAAATTCGACTTCTTACAAAAAAATTACTATAGACACTTTTGCTAAGGGATATATTATGAATCAATCAAGCCGCTTAAAAATTCATTGAGACTTATCATTGAGGAGCTATATCCGTTCAAGTAAAAAATTGCTCAACTTGCCCCGCCCTACCCTACTAGTGCAGACCACCGATGTCACGCGCCAGCATGAACGTGTTAAGTTTAAGTAGTCAAACTCTATTTTACCTATTTACATACCTTAATCTTCTAAAATAAATTAATGATAATAATATAGAATTAAATTGATATTAACATTAGAAATGTATCTTTTGATTATAATTTAGAGAGAATCTGTCAAGAATTGCATCAATTTGTTATAAATACAGACTTCCATTAGATGATTTATTTATTGTCACTGAGATAGACAAGTAAACATAAATAACTAATCATATAATGAAGTCCACTTTCTCTAATAATAAATTATTATAGATATAATTACATTGTTTGACATTTTGTGCAAAGTATTATGTAGTGGACATATCGTGGAGATTTTGAGTGTGGTGAATCATTAAAATTTAAATTGTAAAGACATAGATGAAGTAATTTATATATTATTTCAAAAAAAAAAAAAAAAATCATGAATATTGTAAACCTCTCTGTTGTTTAAAGTTGTACATATGTAAGTATTTATTATTTGTTTCATGTTTATTCGTTTGATTAACTATTGCTAAATCTTTTTTCTTCAAATTATTAATGTTTGAAGTTAGTTAATATATTATTATTAATTTTTATTGGTTAATTGTATTGTTTATATCAACATACTCAAAGAAACTAGATCTTAATTTGTATGACCTTTTAAATAATTCTAAAGGAACTTCTCCCAGATTAAATAAACAATCTATAATTAAAATTAGGATTTCAATATGAAAATTTTCATGTCACAATAATGTCTGACGAAAGTAAGAATTTTAAGCATATGGCATTTTTTAAAGTTTCTAAATAAATAAATAAAACCATACAACCTGCATCAATGTCAAACGGGGATCACCTGTAGCAGGGTGCCTAGTATAACAGCCTCCGGTTCAAACCCGCAAGTGGTCCTAGAATTTTTTAATAGGAGTAAAAAATCCTTAGTTATGCCGTCCTTCGGAGGGGACGTTAAAAGGTAGTCCCGAGCATTTGTGATGTCAGGTACTCGTTAAAGATCTCTGTCCTAATAAAACCTGAACTGGCAAAATTTAGTACTCCCACTGTAGCATCGTCCGATTAGCCACAGTAGCATAAAGTGACGTTAAATAAATAAACAAACAAACAATGTCAAACGTATATAAGCGAATTTATAAACAATAACTAAAAGACTTCAGAAACGGATATTCATGGGGAACTAGTTAAGACTTCGGAGAAAATACTCCTGTAATAAGTAGTCCTGTAATTTTTTGACATTGATGATATTGTGGGACTGAAGACTTAATTTAAAATAAAAAAAAAGTCGAGTAAAGCAATTCTTGCTAAAAATTTAATTTCAGATCGGTAGGATGATTCATATGAATTATTAAATTGAACTGAAGAATAAAAAGTTGCCGAAATCGGACAAACTGAAGACGAGATATGGACCTCCAGACTAAAACATGATTTCATAGCATTAAAATCACACTCATTTTCGTTGGAAACATGTGTTTTAGATAAAATAATATAATAATAATAGACTTAGCGAACCCGGAGGTTCGATGCCGATACCACCAAATTCCGCCTACCGTCCAATGTTTACCGTTCAAGCCCAAGCCCCCGAGATCAGCCTTAACCCAATCCTCCCATCGACGCTTCGGCCTACCTTTCGGAAGCCTACCAGTCGGATCAGCGAATACCAACTTTCTCGGAATCCGCTCCTGACCGAGCCCAACTTTACTCGCCCATTTGAGTCTTCGCGATGCTATCAACTCAATTATATTCACAGGATACTAGTTCCGCGCTGTGCAACCTTCTAAACTCCCCAGTGGCCTCATCTCTCTTCGGAGCAAATATTTTACGCAGTACCTTATTTTCGAAAACCTTAAGCCGTTGTTCATCCTTCAAAGTAAGCGGCCACCTTTCGCATCCGTGAAGAACCGTCGGCAGAATAATAGTTTTATATATTCTAACCTTTAAGTTTTTAGATAAAAGCCGCGAACTAAGTAACTTAGCAACTGAATAATAACACGCATTTCCCACCTTTAACCGGGACTTATTTCTTTCTGGATTTCATTTTTTCTTGTTATCATTGAACCTAAATACTTGAATTTCTCTACGTGTTCAAAAGTATGCCTTGATACATGAATATCACCAAGATCGCCACCGTTTCTGCTACTAATATTATATTGTGTTCGGAAAACAAAATTACCTTAAAAAATATATTTGCCCTTTTCTCATTTAGCCTGGTTACCAAATTCGTTCAGCTTGTATATTTACCCGTTTTTTTTATCAAAGCAAAAAGATGAAATTATAATTTTTTTTTCGAATCTACAAAATTACAGATACTTAATCAAAATATCAGCTTTTAAACTTTATGAAATTTTACATCGATACAGCGAATTTAATCAAAATCATTAAAGGCGTTTTGGATAAATTTGTAAAAATGTGCAAAATACAAGGTAGTTAGTGCCTCCTCTGATTTGGCAATTTTGTTGAAAAAGTAGCTGTCCCATCCCAGGCACATGCGCTTCGAAAACATGAAATTTCAGTTTTATAGAACTTATCTTTTTTGAGCTAGACTTACCACACGCAGACTTTTTTGCGGGACTTCTTCATTTGGACTCAGGGCACCCCAAAACGTGTATTTCTGACGAAAACTCGAATTCGAAAATTTTCACAACAGCAATTCATTCCCTTGCTATATATTTTATACATAGGTAAGTGATAGTAAAAAAAGTTCTCTCGATTTACGGACAGAAAATGATTAGAGTAAATCAGCTAGTGTCATATACGAAATAGATTACCGAAATTGCGAAGGCACCTTTATTAAAACAAAATATAGATCATATTGCTGGACCACTCACTCATATAATTAATTTAAATCTTAGGAATGGGACTTTTGTAAAACATTTTAAAACCGCTAAAGTAATTCCGATTTACAAAAGTAGGCAAAAAACTGAGTTTGGTAATTAACGTCCTATATCAATGATAAATGTTTTATCTAAATTATTAGAAAAGTTAGTTAAGCAAGAGCTAGCCAATTTTTTGTTTTCAAACAACATAATCAGTCCTAAACAGTATGGCTTTAGCCGAGGCAAGTGAACGGAGGATGCTATATTGGACTTGACTTCTTATATTTGCAGTGCTCTGGATTGTGGGGACCACGTTTTGGGAGTCTTTTTGGATTTGGCGAAAGCTTTAGACAGCATAGACAGAACTATATTGCAAGAAAAAAATAGGAAATTAGGCATTAGTGGAAAGGTACTGGAATGGTTTAATGGCTACTTACAGAGCAGAATGTCTCTCAGTTGAAGACAAAAACTGTGGGGAATTGCCCATTGAGTATGGCGTTATTCAGGGAAGTACATTGGGACCATTGCTATTTTTTATGTACATTAATGATGTTTGTTCTTTGGAGCCAACCTTTGGTAGAATAATTCTCTTCACTGACGATTCAGCTATCTTTTATAGAGGAACATCTTGGACTGAAGTTTATGAGCTGGCGAATTCTCATTTGCAATCGATTGCTAACTGGTTCCATGGTAATATACTTACAATAAATCTGGAAAAAAACTAAATCAATTCCCTTTTATATATATCATCATGGCCCAAAGTGTGAGCTGGAAATCCACATGCAGCTCTCCTTGTAATTGCCCTGTTGTTCAGAAATTTCATCAAGTTCGATATCTTGGAATTATTCTTGATTACCGATTAAGATGGAATGCGCACATATCTAATGTCATTGCTCAGCTAAGGAAATATTCTTATATATTCCGTAAGTTAAGAGGTATTTTATGGACCAATTAATTAAGAATAATTTACTTTGCATATATATTTAGTCGCTGATTCTATATTCTATATTGATTTGGGGGAATTATTTCATTCAGCTTGAGATTGTGCAGAGAAAATTATTAAGGTAGTTTTGGGTATGAATAAAAGATCTTCATCAATTAATATATTCTCGGACCTTAATGTAATGTCTGCAAAAAAATTATACATAATCTCAATAATAAAGAAGCTGTATTTTAGACGGGATGAGCTAGTCGGGAAGATTGACCACCGTTTTTCTACAAGAGTGAAAAATTACTTTTGCTTAGTTGTGCCAAGACCAAAACATACCTGGGCGCCACACCAGGCTTGTTATTCCGTTGCTACTGTTTACAACAATATTCCTCCAAATTTTCAATATTCTCACTCAAATCCTCCAAAGTATTCAAATTATTACTGCTATGTTAAAATATTGGAGAAACCCCTTAGTGAAGGAAAATTGCTGAATTATTGAATTCAAATTACTTATCACTATAGACATGTCCTCAATGCCAGCCTGCTAAACAAGTATATGTATTCTTTATTGCTTTTTGGTTTTGTCAATTACTGTTTCTTACTGTCTACTATGTTATGTTTCTTTATAATTGTTTTATTATGTAATTCAATTTTGTATTTCCTTGCCTTAATTTAATATCTTGTATATATGAATTTATATTCTTTATTGCTTTTAGTTTGGCCAATTACTGTTAATTACTGTGTACTGTTTTACTGTTTTTTTGTATTAATTAGGTATTATATAATTCACTTTTGTATTTATATGGCCTTGATTTTATATTTGTATATATGTACACGTATTTCTTATAGCTTTTTAGCTTAGTCAATTACTGCTTCTTACTGTGTACTGTTTCTTAATAATTGTATTTTTATATTCTTTAAGTATTATATTGTCTTACTGTAAGTGTGTTACTGTTTCTTTACAAAAAATTGTGTTATATTTTGATATATTATTTAAGTATTGTATTGTATCTTACTGTGTACTGTGTTATTGTTTGTTATTGTACTTGAATTGCCGCAGGTGAACTACTTTCCCACACAGGGGCTCGCCTTAGTGGGATAGTGACTTCTACTTGAACTGTAAAATGTCTTTATTTTGATTAAAATAATGAAGTTATTAAGAAAAAACAAAAACATATTTTGGTCAGGCTCAGAATTTAAATGTGAGAAAGAAACTGACTTTGCGAGTCACGCTATAAAATATAAATATAGCTTTGATTAATTAATTTAAATGTTGAAATTAGATGTAAAAATTGTAGAAATGCCATAAAAATTTAATTGTTACAGATGCTTAAAAATGGACCTATAGGCTGAAACGTTGTAAGGTGTAAAAGTAAAGAAAAAAAAATTATAATAAACTTCTTTTGTGAAACGGCCAAATATATATCTTACAAATATTGAACCAAAAGAAAACTCAATGACAATGATGAGAAAATCAAATTTCTATAATATTTTTTATTTATTCATTGACATTCGTTTTTAAGAGACAGCAAATAATTTATTTTGTTAGAATTTTAATAATAGGAAATTGTATATATAGTATTTATTATTATTGTTAAGGTTTTATATGGCGATAATATATTTATTTTTAAGTAATAGTTGATAGTAATGGTAAGATGGGCTTCGGTGTGGGCTGAAGAGGGGAGGCTAGAAGTTCTTCAGTGCTCTGTGGGTAGTGTCATTGGTGCAGTCGGTGAGCGACAATCCTTGGTAAGTTGTTTTGTTCTTTTAGTTTATAATAATAATAATAATAGTCTTTATTTATATGCATATATAAAGTTAATTTCTCTCCGTTATGTATACAAAATCAAAACAATAAATTAATATTTACATGAGATATATTTACATTGTGGATGTATAGTCGACTGTAGAAACTATTATAGGTGAAATAATCAGGAATCAGTCATTTTTTGAAAATTTTTAATTTTGCCAAAGTTTCGGCTCCTTAAATTATAACTTTATTACTTTATTGTACAAATTGCTTGTGTAATTTATATTTTATTTACTGTATATTTATCTTTTCGTTTATAACACCTCTGGTTTTTGTTTATTTATTTATTTTTTTATTTTTTATTATATACCTCATGGATCTTTTATATACCTCAGATTCTAGTGTTTATAATTTTCTGTTCAAAATGTTGAGCCTTATTGTACATACGAGTATATTGTTTTGTTTTTCCATTGTATAATTTTGTAAAACTTTTAAAAACAAAGACTAGCTGTAGTATTTACATTTAGAGGAGAAAACCTTCAGGGTTTTTACATGAACCCCTCCCCATACTACCTATGTTTATGGTTTTCCTCAGTTAATGCTTGGACATGGCTCAGTAATGGTACGTTTATATATATATAAATTTCTTTTTACTTCTATATTAAAGTCTAAAGTTTTGTTTTTATGCTTATCATCATCAGATTGTGTATCATATTATCATTATTTGTATCTATAATATTTAAGTATGTTGGTATATTTTCTGTTTTATTTCAAATGTTATCATTGTCACTACATTCAAAAGAAAATTTTCATTATCATATTAATAGGTATCTCTTTTGTCCTGATGTTTGTAGCCCTGATGATGGCTCACAAGCTTGAGTCGAAACGTTGGCAAAATTAAAAATTTTCAAAAAATGACTGATTCCCTGATTATTTCACCTATAATGAGATATATTTACATAGAGACTTTCCCAATGGGAGATTAGAGTCTTTTGGGCTGAGACTAGCCGAACCTAGAACTTGAGTTGCTGCTGGCACTTAGTTTTCCACAACTTCCTGTCTTGTGCATATCTCATCCATAGAGAAACATCGTTTTTTTTCTCAATTCGTCGGCCTCTGCGTCTTTTCTTATCAATAGGGATCCATTCGGCAGCTCGTTTTGCCCAGCTATCTTCTGTTTTCCGCATGATATGTCCTGCCCATGTCCACTTCATTTTTCTAGCATGAGCAATAGCGTCTGAGACATTTGTTAGTTTTCTTATTCTATTAGAGTTAATTTTGTCCCGCAGGAATATTCCAAGCATAATCCGCGTCTTTTAGTTTATTAATGTTTAAATATTAAGATAACAATGTAACCTACATCTATGGTTATTTTTAGTTTTTTAAAAAAATCCCATGTCTAACGAACTTGGGATCGAAGTTAATGAAAATCGTTTAGCTGAAGAAGGAACGTTTTTTCGAAGACCTATCGCCCTAATAATTTTATTAAAAGAATTATATATACATATTTCAATATCATTGTTACATTGACCTCTCAGAAGGTTAATATATAAACGAAATTTGATATTGACCCAATAATATTGCCCGTCTAATGGAGCTTAAACAGTAAACTACATTTTGCAAAAACAATTTCTTAAATGTTTGTTATTATTTGTAATTATCAGCGTTATCGGTTGTTATAAGTAATAATCACAATTTTTTTCTCATGCTGATTTAAAAGTAGGTAGGAGATGCGGTCGTCAAATCTCTGACACCATCTTGAATAAAGTTACTTGTTAATTTTGTGCTAACGTTTCGGCCAATATTTTTGGCCATCACCTAAAGCTAATCCCCAACAAACAACGATACGTAGGCACACATTAAAAATTCAGAAGGAAGTTTGATATAAGCTCAACAACATTTACATTCAAGGGAGCTTCAAAAGAAAACCAAATTTTGCAAACATGATTTCTTAAATGATGTTAGTTACCATTGTTAATCACCACTGTTATCGGTTATTAGTGATAATCACAAATCTATGCTCATGCTCATTGAAAGGTGACCAATGTTCTGGTGACTAATCCTTCATGATAATTTTAGATCTTTACTTAATAAAAAAAAGTATCACAATTATTCCTATTCATCATCTTGTGTAAACCACATTTTTTTGTGGGTATCGTTTATTTATTTTTTTGAATTTTTACTTTCACTTACCTGTATATGTGATACAAAGTATTGCTCTCGTGAAAATTTTTGAATATCAGTTTTCACTTTAAATACTCGTTTTATTATACTCTCCTGTGACCAAATGACCTAGTCCTGCTAAAAGTTCTGTGTGTGGGTTTATGTGAAGTATAACACAAAAAAAAAAAATATTGTAGGAAACTGATATTTCATATTTAAGACTGTTATATACATGGGATGTTACTGCAACTTTTTCGCCAAATCGACGAACCTGAAGTGACACTATATACTATAGTCGCGTCAATGAAGCCGAAAAAGAGGCAATCTTCGAAAGTCCTCAGCAAAAGCTGCGATTTCGATCATTTTTTTTTAATGTTTGTTTTTTTATATTAATCAAAATCAGAAACCTTTCAAAGTGGGGAAATATTTTTTTTATATTGTTTAAACAATATGTACGTTATTTATATAAAGAAATCATTATAAATAAAAGAAATATAAACAATTAAACGATCTGCAGCACTTTCTGCTTGACTCCATTCAATATTATTTTCGGCCAATTTTTTGTAGAAAATATTTACAAATAAATTTTTATTTTTGCTGTTTCCTAAAAATTTCTCTTTACATGTATTCAGAGGCATATCTTCTTCAAACAAATAATCCATTAAAGTATTACTAATATATCTGCGATTTCTCCCGGACTCTTTTTTTTCCATCATTATTGTATCTATCAAAAACAACTTTGACGTTGGTACCATAGTTATTATTTAAATATCTGATATACTGTTGAAAAATACCTATAAACTTTTGATTTTTCCCCCCTATTTTAATCTATTAAGTAACATACCACCATCGTTAATGTAAAAAAAAATTGTAACATCATTAACATCCGTTTCACATGTTGTTAAAAAATATCGTATAGCGTTGATTTCGTTGTTTTTCTCATTCCAGTGTTATCAAAAAGTGAAAGAGGATAGGGAGCCAGCTCATAGTTAAAATAAGTCCATCATTATTCTTTCTCAAAAATCATAAGCGTTGGAATATTATATTTGGATCTACAGCTACTTCAGTATTATTAACTTTAATTTTACTGTCCATGCTCAATAAAGATTTAGTTGTGTATCTTTTATTGTCATTTTTATATCTTTAAAGTTGAAACATTCATTTTTTTTCTTGAATTAATTCCTTTATCAAATGCTTTATAACAATTAATAGTTTCCTTACCTACAATTCCTGTGGAAATCGCTATCAGTTCCGGTACCTCTGGAAAGGGGTTGTGAATATTACGAAATTCTACAATTTTGTTTACGGCTGAAAAATCTTCATTTATTCTGCTATCGCTAGCGTCAGCATGCTGGTATGATGATTTAAAATGAAAGGACCACCCTCTATTTTCATGGACTTCACGGGAGTTTGCTCTATTCTTTCAATTTTGTAAAATTTTTTATTTAACAATTAACAACATAATTAATAAACGAATAATTTTTTTCAAAGAAAACCACGCAGAAATTGATTTCTTTATATAAATAACGTACATATTGTTTAAACAATATAAAAAACTATTTCCCCCCTTTGAAAGGTTTCTGATTTTGATTAATATAAAAAAAACATACATTTAAAAAAAAAATGACCAAAATTGGAGCTATTGCTGAGGACTTTCGACGAAAAAGCTTCATTGACGCGACACTATGCATTTTACGATTTTTTAAATCTGCTCTAACGGTTTTGATTAAACTCTCTATATTGCTTTAAAATTGATTGAGCTTTAATTTCATATAGGCTTTATTCTTATTAAATTAGAATTGAATTGCCGATTTTTCAAATTGTATTCCTCTGTTGACCATATCACCTTGTTAGCATTGATAAAAACGGGTAAATTATTTAAGTTGAACTAATTTGATATCCAATTAAAGGAAAAAAGTGCAAAAATATTGGTTTAGGTATTTTTTTTTTTTTTTAATCTGAGGAAATTGTTATTATTAGCCCAGAAAAAAAGGATACACCCCAAAAAAAGAAAATGCTTTTCAACTGATGGATATTTCCTAAATCGCTTCTCCAATGTACATTTTATTTATGTATATTAAATTTTACAGCTGTTTAATTGTACGTACCTATCAAACATAAAATATTCTATTTACTATTCCGCTATTATAAACAATAAGATTGATTCAAAAAAGGTCTTTCAGGCCTAATTTGAATATTCAATTGAATTCTTAGACCTGCTATTAAAAGTGGTATAACTAACCCATAGAGAGGCAAGCTGCCATTTGCCTAGGAATGGTATAGTTTATGTTGTAAATATCGTTATTCCCAGTAACACTACGGCAGCAGTCACTGCAGAATGTTTTAAATCGGCCGTATCCAGCAAAACATTATCACAAGCCTTTGGACGTGTGTAGTGAAAAATCGGAAAAAAAAAAATATTCATTATGAAAAAAACAGCTTCAAACGAACTTTTAAAGAAATGATTACCATAGAGAAATATAAAAATCGCGCCATAAATAAAAAACGGATGTCCAAAACCTTAATGCATGTTACTCAAATTTGATAAACACATATTAAAATTTAAAAAAAATAAAATAAACGTCTTAATAATAATACAAAATAAAATGAAAACAACTCAACAATAGGAGAATACCCCAGACTTCTGACGTCATCATAAATTCCTGAAAAATCTTCCATACTTGAACTATTCCTTTTTTATTTTTTCAGTGTTCTTTTAAAGTTTCTAGACTACACATGTCTAATTAAGACACTATATTGTCCAAAATTGTAAGTAATTTTATAATAATATCTTTAATGTAAATCCTAATTTAAAATATCTATGTACCTACTGTATGAGTATTCATTGTTCAATGTATTCTTTTCTATATCCCTAACAATAACATCATATATTAATTATTGTAGTAATATTAATGTTCGTTTTTTGTTTTTTTTTCATTGTTAAGGCATGATTATGAGAACAATAAATTCTCGAAACGTCGCATACATAAAATTGTTTATTCATTGACTGAAACCTGAGAACAACAAAACTTATTATAGGTGGAATAGTCAGGAATCAGTCATTTTTGAAAAGTTTTTAATTTTGCCAACGTTTCGGCACAAGCTTGTGAGCCATCATCAGGGCATTACTGAGCCATGTCCAAGCATAAACTTCAGTTTATTCTTCAGTTTATGCTTGGACATGGCTCAGTAATGCCCTGATGATGGCTCACAAGCTTGTGCCGAAACGTTGGCAAAATTAAAAACTTTTCAAAAAATGACTGATTCCTGACTATTCCACCTATAATAGTTTCTACAGTCGACTATACATCCTCAATATAACAAAAACTTATATATATATATATATATATATATATATATATATATATTATATATATATATATATATATATATATATATAATATAGATACATATTTAATACATCGATTAAATTTGTGTGTTCTTTTGACTGCACTAGAAGCCACGTTGTTCAATTCCCTGCCGATACCAAGCTTTGGTAAGGTTTTGAATTGAAAAAGTTTTCTCCCCAATATTGACTTCCTCTGATGTACGAAAAGTTTTCCCCTTAAGGAAGTGGGCTATAGCTCTCAAGACGCAGTAGTCTGATGGACAAGATGAGGACTATATGTTGTGTGCAGTAGAAGTTCGATGGCATCCATCTCAGCAAGATTTTGCTTGGTATATGAAAGGATGCGTGGCCGGGCGTTGCCTCGCTGAGACAAAACTTGGATTCACCAAAGCCGGGCATCGCCTCTCCAGAACATCGTACATCCGTTGCAGCTGGTCTGAATAGAGTACTGAATCAACAGAAAGCCCACCTGGCACAAACTTGCAGTGAACTACTTCAAAATTCCAAAAAACCCGAAAGCATGGTATTTTTTTCAAATTGTTTTCTCTAAACGCCCGATAAAGCTGGTTGGCCTTGATCTATCCATTGTCCTGATGTGCTAAGATGGCGCCAATAAATTCACTTTTCGTCACAGATGACAATTCTTTTGAAGTAATACACTCAATAATATTTTAATATCTTTCCTATCCAAGAGTTGGCAATTATTTTACAGTCCCACAACAGGCTACTGTTGCCTCCTTATCTAGAAATATTTTGCAAGTAATTCAATTATGAAATTAAAAACTCCAGTTTCGGCCATTATTTCATCTGTTCTGGATTTCTATGTGACAGCCCAAACTTGGTTGATAAAAATAAACGCTTAGAATACAAACATTCTAACAAAAATTATTGGGGGACGGGAATAGTGTACTTTCCCCAAATCAAAGTGGGATTTAAATATTGTAACTATAATTTATGATAAAAGATAGAATAAAGCAATATAATTATTAATGTTGAAAATTGAGTTATATTTTAAAGGGTATCGAGGTTCAGTCAATATTATGCAACTATATTTTGGCGACGTTTCTATAATTTAATGTTCTTATATTTATGCCCTAGTGTTTAATACTATTTTTGTAAAACATTATCTTTATAACGGTTGGACAGAGACATGTGTATTAACATTCATATTTAAGCTAGTTAAATAAGTTAAAAAATCTCAATAAATGGCTCCTGCTGGTGAGTTGACTTTACTAAAAATTGTTTGATGACTTCCCTATCTAAGAGATGTTAATTATTTTACAGTTCACAACTGCTTGTAGCTGTTTCCTTATCTAGCGATATTTTACAATGAATACAATTTTAAAAATAAACAGTTCAGTTTTGGCCAGTTTTTCATCTGTTCGGGATTACAACGCAAGTCAACTATCCCTGAGATGCTCGATAAATATATGTATATATATATATATACAATTTTTTTTAAATTCTTTTTTGATATTTACAACAAGTAAATGAGCTATTTACAGAACATTGAACATTGGCTTGAAAAAGTCCTGAGAAGAATCTACGCAGTGGTAGCAATTCAGAGATTATTTGGTAAGCAGTCTCGAGGCCACCGGCTTTTCAGACGCCTCGGAGGATTATCGGGAATAGATGCCGATGAGAGGATACGGACAAGCGGGTTTGTATGGGCGGGTAATTTGGAATGAAAGGAGGAGTATCTTTTTGGGGCAATTTCTGCAACTAGTGGGATATTCAGGTCTCTATGGATGAGTTTGTTGGCAACAAAGTACGGAGCGTCTAGGATTTGTCGAAGGATTTTGGATTGCAAGGATTGGATGCGGGAGGAATTCGATGGTTTAGTGGAGCCCCATAGCTTTATGCTATAAGTCCAGATAGTTCTAATGATGGTTGTGTAAATGAGTTTTTTGAAGTATAGAGGGAGTTTTGATCGTTTGTCAAGTAAGTGTTTTAATAGTCGATATCTACGAGCAGTTTCCTGTCGTTTAAGTCTTGTATGAGGATTCCATGTAAGACGTTTGTCAAGATGAAGTCCAAGGTATCGTATTTGTTCTATAGTGATGAGTGGGGTCGATAAATATTAAATATAAAAATATGTTTAGGCGATATTATTGTTCTTATGCATGCCTTGACAGTGAAAAAAACATAATTCATACATAACATTACTATCATTATCAATTAGAATTAACAATTGTGAAATGGTTATATTGGGTTGTGAAATAAGTTGGTAGCACTATTTTACTTCTCATTTCAATAAAAAATTCTTGTAAATATTTTTAATCATATTTTTTATATATGACCCATTTTGGTTTATTACGTTTTGCCATCTTTCGAGTAATGTTTGGAATTTGGTCTTTATCAACAGTTGAAGGACGACCCGAGCGCTTAGCGTCTTTCAAGTCAAAATTATAACGGGGGCTTCTTATTAACTTAGCTCCCCCTGGTCCGAGAAGCACAATTATAGCCTTCAAACCTTAGTTAGGGCTGAACTTCAAGATTAAAAAAGGAAATACGATTTTTAATTAACTAAAAAAAATAAATAACAAATTAAGAAACACTTCTATAACTTTTTTCTATTTACATATTTTCATGAAAACTGGATCAGTCCAGGATTGTTTGGAAATTGAATGAACAGGAAGTAATGGAATAGACGAGATTTGAAAGTCGGGAGGGTATTACAATTACGAATATCAGAAGGAATAGAGTTCCATACGGAAGAGGATCGGATTATGAAAGATCTGTCGAAAGCAGCGGTTCGATGGGGCGTAAAAAACAAATGAGAAGGCCGCATACGGGTGTTGCGGGAGTGGATTGAGGATTTGAATAATAAGAGATCAGAGATGTATGATGGGCGGCGGGATCGGATAACTTGATGGAGGAAGGAAGTCAGGAAGTACTTGCCACGGTAGGAAGGATTTTAAGTCCATTTTCAATAGTAATAATTATATTGCTTTATTCTATTATCTTTTATCATATAAATATAGATACAATATTCAAACCCGCTTTAATATTGGTAAAGTACACAATATAGTTTATACAAAAACCGACATTTTAGAAAACCGGTTTTCGAATAGTAATTTTCACAGAAAACCGGTTTTAACCGGTTTCCAATTTTTCTAAAAAACATTTTTGCTCAAATATTCTGTAAATATGACAAAATATTTTAACAGAAAATTTAGAGTGATTAAAAGCAGTTTTTGACTAAAAACTATTTCAATTTTATTGATAGTAAAATATTTGTATGCAATTTAGTAGAACAAAGAAATAATAGTTGACCAGGATTAAATAACTTTAAAAACAATTATTCGTTGTTTATGCATAATTTAGAGTTATTCAGCAAAGGGTTCGAATAAATAAAAACAATATATTTTCATATTTTAATAATAAGCATATTATTTTTTTTTTTTTAACAATGTTATTAGATACAGATGGATACTTATTAGTTAAGACTACAGGGCTGTGTACTTGTTTGTGAACTCGGGCCGGCATCAGATGATTTTTTTCTCGGTTACTGTATCGGGCACTGTTTTCAAATGATTATGCAGACTATTTGTGCATGATCCTTTGCAAGTAAGCATTTTATTGCAATAAACATAACGGGCTTTTTCTTTTTCTACTTTTTTAAAAATAATTCCACACGTCTGACATTTAGGACTACAAAGATATAAAAAAATATAAATAAAAATTTATATTTTTATAATATTAAAATATGTTACCTACTTACATTTTGTATAATATCATCTATATCAAATATCGATCAATGGAACTGAACACTGAATTTATGAACTGTACATAAAGAAGTAGGGGTGGGCCTAATCGAATCGAATGATCGAATGATTAGTATGCTTCTGAGAGACGATATGCCACCACAATTCCCGTCTGTACAATGGCTGAGCTGCCTGAGCCTAGGTACATACTTTATGTGACGAGCAAAAAAAAATAAAAAATAATAAAAGGTCGTTCGATTATCCGAGGCCCTTATAATCCCTCGTGACACCAACTTTTTTATCCCCGAACTGAAAAACTCTGAGCTTTGAAGTGAAACAAAATCTGAAAACGCATTTTTCACTTGATCATCATTTTCAAAAAGTTTTCATTTGACGAAGTTGTCTAAATTCCTGAACAGATGGTAATCTGTTAGAGACAAGTCGGGAGAATATGGTGGGTGCGGAAGAATTTCGTAGCCCAGTTTTTTTCAATTTTTGCACGGTATGTTTTGAAACATGGGGTCTTGCTGCCGCTCAGTGAGATCATGAGGTACCCATGTATCCAGCTTTTTTACTTTCCCAATACACTTTAAATGTCTGGAAACGGTAGATGCACTTGCATTTAGTTGTGCTGAGAGTCCTTTAACTGATTGGTATGGGTTTCCTTCTACTGTATGTTTTAGGACATCGTTGTCTATTACGGACGGAGGTCTTCCTCGGGGAAAGTTTTCCATGGCGGTATCCCCAGCTGAAAACTTTGCAAACCAACGGCGAATGGTCCGTTCATTAACACTCTCTTCCTCAAACGCCTTGCAAATATTTCTAGCGGCCTCAGCTGCTGAATGGCCGAGTTTAAACTCGTACAAAAATATTTCTCGAAAATCGCGTGTTTCCATGTTCATATTTGGAGGTATACTAAAAAGTGGGTAATTTATTGGGAAGCTAATGTTTAAAATACAAAGGTAGAGGATTAGTAACTGTTTACTTTAAATATGTAAACATTTGGAAGAAAACAACAGAGACCTGCAAAATCCTTTATGTATTTCAGAAAATATAAAAACGGACATTTCATGTGAAACAACCCAATGCTTGGGTAGAAGGTAAGAATCACTTCCAAACTAGCCCCTAAAACCTGAGAAAAACTGTCGCTTTCAAGAGAGGTGTCAACAACAGATGAAAAGCTGTACGAAACTGAAGTTTTCATTTTCAAAAAATAATTATTTGCCAAATATCGCAAGATAAGGAAACAACAATAAGTAGTCGTGGAACTGTAAAATAATTAACATCTATTAGATAGGGAATTCATCAAACAATTTTTAGAAAAATAACTCACCAGAAGGAGCCAATTATTGAGATTTTTTAAATAACTTTTTAACTTATTTAACTAGCGTCAATATGAATGTTAATACACACGTCTCTGTAAAACCGTTAAAAATGTTTAACTATTACGGCATGAATATAAGAATATTAAATTATAGCAACTTTGCCTCAGTATAGTTGCATGAAATTGACTGAACCTCAATGTCCTTTAAAATATAACTCAATTTTAACATTAATAATTACATTGCTTTATTAAATCTTTCATCATAAAGTTTAGTTACAGTATTTAAACCCCGCTTTAATTTGGGGAAAGTACACTATTCCCGTCCCTCAATAATTTATACTTTGATTTTTAAGAGGTCAAACCGTTACAGACATAAAGTTAAAAAAAAAAATTTTATACTATTAATGTATAATGGGGAGCTCGTGGCTGAGTGGCTAGCGTGCTAGTCTCATTTAAGGATGTAATTTAATAGAGATTTACTCACAGCCTCTCCCCCGAATATGTGAGACCCGTCAGCCAAACGGTGGCCACTCACAAAATTAGGAATAGGGAGTGATGACCCTACACTAAAAATTGCATCGAGAAACGCGAGTGTAATCTCCCAGGAGATTACACCGCGAGGCCCAGGGCCTGCACGGCCTGTCGCGCCCCTGAAAAAAAAAGAAGTAAAAATATAATAATATTAAATGATAACAACGTTGTCTCAATATAATATAGAACATAATATTGACTGAACTTCAAGAGCGTAAGTCGCGTAGTAATCCAGAACAGATGAAAACAGCCCGAAACTGAAGGTTTTTTTTTTCTTTTTTCAAAATGGAATCGTTTGCAAAATATCACAAAATAAGGAAACAACAATAAGCAGTTGTGGGACTATCAAATAATTAAGAACTCGTAGATAGGGAAGGGATCCAACAATCATTTATAAAATCAACATACAAGAAGGGGCCATTTAATGCTAATAATTATTGAGTGTTTAGGGACAAATTTTCAACCTATTGAAATAGCGATAGTATGAATGGTAATACACCTCTCTATGTCCAATCGTTACAGAGATATTGTATATTCAAAACATTTGTAAAAATTACGGCATGAATTTAATAACATTAAATTATAGAATGATGGAGTTTTTTGTTGACCGTTGAGACTATATCATGGAGAAGTTAGTCGGGGATGCGACCACCAAGAAAACCTAGCAATAAGACAGCTTGTTTTAATTTTGTGCCAACGTATCGGCCTACATGGTATCTAGCGTCTAAAATCAGTAGCCTCTGTCTCAAACTGATGAGTTTGAACTGAATCAAAAATGAACTTGCAAGACATCGCTACATAAGGAAGCAACAATAAGCAGTTGTAGGACCATGAATTAATTAACAACTCGTATATAGGGAAGTGTTAAAAAAAATATTAGTAAAATCAACACACAAGAAGGACCCATTTAATTTTTATATTTATTGAGTTTTAGTATTTTTAAAAAAAAAAAAAAAAACAGTTACAGGGATAATGTTTTTCATAAACATTTTTAACAATTATGGCATGAATATAATAACATACTACATACATAACAACAGCAATAACAATAAAAAATACCTGTACCTCTTCTACCCAGGTCTTGGGCTCAGTACATACAGATCTTTCATTCGTAATGTTTCTAGGCCAACGGGGGTGCAATAATGAGGTGATTAGGGTCCTAGGGTCCTCCCCCCCCATCCTCCCCTCCGGCTAAATAATAGAATAAATAATATTCTGTCATAGCCGGGATTCGAACCCAGGACCCGGAGAACAGTAGACCAGCGCTCTATGATAGAGCGCTAGTCTACTGTTCTCCGGGTGGATAGAGCCTCTATCCACTAAACCAGGCCGCTCCGACAATAACAATAAATAATAAAAAACGATTTAAAAAAAAGTATAAACAACTCATTAAAAAATATAGATAATATGTCATTTCCAGTTTTTATGACAATTTTATATATATATATATATATATATATATATATATATATATTTTTTTTTTTTTTACAGGAATATATTTCTACTCAAGCTCTCAAGAATATATTTTTACTTTCACTTACCTATATATGCAATATATAGTAAGGGAAAGTATTGCGATCGTAAAAATTTTCGAATTCCAGTTTTCAACGGAAATACTCGTTTTAGGGTCCCCTGAGTCCAAACCCAGTCCCGCAAAAAGGTCTGTGTGTGTGTGGTAACTCCCGAGCGGAAAAGATAAGTCCTATGAAACTGAAATTTCATATTTAAGACAAATATACGCCCGAGACGTTACAAAACCTTCAAGATCCGCTTCATACCATGCATTTTGCACCTTTTTTAGATTTTCTCAAAAACGGTTCCGACGATTTTGATTAAACTCGCTATATCGATGTAAAGTTAAATGGGCTTTAATATCATGTAGTTTTTATTCCAATTAAAATGGTCTGACAGGACTAAAATGCTGATATTTTACATGTTTTTCCTGTAAAGTACCTTTAATTTCCTACGACTGATGGAAAACACATAAATATATAAGTTGAAGTAATTCGATATCTAAATAAAGGAGAAAACTGAAAAAAAAATATTTTTAATGACATTTTTTGTTTTTTAACAGAAAAACGCTAGGTATACATGTATGATATGCCGTTTGGAAGCCAAAGATTTTAGAAAAAATATTATCTCATACACAAGCTTTTAAAAGTTAAGTAGAGAGTGATGAAAAGCCGATACAACTAAAAGATTATTTTAGATAAAATCTGGTGCGGGCAACACACGACTTTCACTTACCTCCATTTTCAAAATCAATGAAAGAATTTTCAAAAACAGTTAGAGATAAAAATAAAAATATTAAGGAATTAATTAAATTGAATTTATATAGAAACATGTGTTTTATTAAAAAATCTATTATATTATTATCTAAAATAATCAGTCGGTTTTATGTTCATTTCATCACTCTCTATTAACTTTTAAAAGCTTGTGTATGAGATAATATTTTTTCTAAAATCTTTAGCTTTCCAACGGTATATCATACATGTATATTACTGCTCTTATGTTCAAAAACGAAAAATTGCATTAAAAAAATATTTTTTCTGTTTTCTCCTTTAGTTGGGTATCGAATTTATTGAATTTATATATTTACCTGTTTTTCATCAGCGTTAACAAGATGATATAGTTATTTTTATTGAATCTACAAAATTAAAGGTACTTTAGGGGAAGAAAGTTTAAAATATCGGCATTTAAGTCCTGTCAGACCATTTTAATTAGAATAAAAACTACATGATATTAAAGCCCATTAAATTTTACATCGATATAGCGAGTATAATCAAAATCGTCGAAACCGTTTTCGAGAAAATCGAAAAAAGGTGCAAAATGCAGGGTATAAAGTGCCTCTTCTGGTAAGCTCATTTTGATGAAAAAAAGTTTGTCACATCTCTGGCGTATAGTTGTCTTAAATATGAAATTTCAGTTTCATAGGACTTACCGTTTCCGCCCGGGAGTTACCACACACACACACACACACACACACACACACACACACACACACACACACACACCACAGACACACACACAGACCTTTTTGCGGGACTTGGTTATTTGGACTCAGGGGACTCTAAAACGTGTATTTCCGTTGAAAACTGGAATTCGAAAATTGTCACGATCGCAATACTTTCCCTTACTATATATATATTGCATATATAGGTAAGTGAAAGTAAAAATATAATAGACTTTTTAATAAAACACTTGTTTCTATAGAAATTTCATATAACTAATTATTTAATGGTTTCACTCATATTTGAAAATTCTCTAATCGATTTTAAAAACGGAGGTAAGTGAAAGTCGTATGTTGCCCGCACCAGATTTTTTTTTATTCATTTAACATAATTTTTATACTACTGTGGTTAGTCCTTAATTGTACTTATCCAGGTTTTGTTTGGATGGAGATCTTTAACAAGTACCTGAAATGAACGTGACACGGTGTAGCCCACTAAAAATCTAAATAGATATCTAATATTTAGGATTTAGGGGTCCTTGTTACTAAAATTATTGAATGAATAATTAAAAGGGGTCCGCGAAAAGTTTTTGTTGGGAGCCAATGTTCTAGAGTAAATTTTTTTATGTTTGAAACAATGTCCTTTTTTGTAAATGAATTTTCAAACATGGAAAAAATTCATTTTTAAAAGGTAATATAGGGGTTACCTATAGCATAGTGGCTAGCATAACAGCTTGCTATAAAAAAGGTCGCGGGTTCAATCCTGCGGGTGGTCCTAGGATTTTTTAACGGTAGTAAAAAATCCTTATATTATGCCGTCCATCGGAGGGGCCGTAAAAAGGTGGTTCCGAGCCTGTGTGATGTCAGGTACTCGTTAAAGATCCCTATCCTAATAAAATCTGGATTGGCAAAATTTAGGACTCCCATTGTAGCATCATCCGGTTAGCCACAGTAGCATAAAGTGACGTTAAATGAATAAACAAACAAAAAAAAATGTAATATCATTAAAGGGAATGAGTGATAGTTATACATTTTATGCTTCTATATAAAGCGTACAAGGGGATTAAGTAAAAATGACAAAACTGGGATCCCCTGTGGTGTAGTGGCTAACATAACACCTTTCTATACTTAAGGTTGCGGTTTAAAACCTGGCAGATGGACCTGGTTATGCCCTTCTCTGTAGGGGACGTAAACAGAATGTCCCGAGCCTGTGCATTACCAGGTACTCGTTAAAGATCTAATTAATTAATAAACCTATCCTGATTAAACCTGGATAGGCAAAATCTAGGTCTTATACTGTACCTTCGTCCGATTAGCCATAGTAGCATGAAGTGACATTCATTGGATAAACAAACCAAAAATGACCAAACTTAAACAGATTATGTGATAAGCACGGTAGAAAAACAATCAGTCGCTGAGACTCAGTTTGTTTTGAAATCATAATACATTCTGCATTGCTTGCAAGACATTCATCTCTCTTGAAACCAAACAGTAGATTAATACACATATTCATAACAATAGGAGTTGTGAAGTCTCAGCCATCATTTTTTCCCTACAGTGCTTATCATGTAGAGGTATAATCTGTATTAGTTTGTTCATTTTTTACTCCGTCCTTTTTGAAATATATCTCTTTAAATATTGCTGAAATTTACAATTACCTATTTTTGGAAAGGGCCTAGCCGAATAAGCATGTGAAATCTGCCCCCGCTTGTATTAGAACCAAATTTATACCATTGAGTCACACCTATGAGAAACAACCTTACGCAAATTTTTAGCCCCTTAATCCTAACGGGAGGGAAGTTATGGAGGGGGGGGGAACAAAAAATATTGTTTTCTCCTGAACAGCTCAACCGATTTTCACGAAAAAAATATATGTTATGGATTTTACAAATAGGTTTCAAAAAATATTATTTTTAATTTTTTCCACGAAAATGCTGGTCACAATTTTTTTTTTAATTTTTCAAAAGAATATTTTCTGGTTATGATGGTCTGGTACACCTCCAATCTTTCGCTACTTTACTTCATTGGAGGTTCCTAAATAACATATATTTTTTTCAATTTTATCACAAGTGTACCCCATAGTGATAAATAAAAAAAACAATTTTTTCTCCTGAACGGATCAACCGAATTTCACGAAAAAAATATCTGTTAATGGTTTTCTAAAAGAGTTTGTTTCAAAAAACATTTTTTAAATTTTTATTTTCAAAACCTGAGTCAACATTTTTATTTTTTTTTTTTTTTTTAAATTAACAATTTTTTGCTACTTTAAGTCATTGGAGGAGGGTCCTGCACAATATATTTTTTTTTTTCGAGTTGATCTGAAATGTACCCAATAGTGAAAAAAAAAAAAAAAACAGCATTTTTTCAGCTGTCTGAGTAGTAACTGGTCTCGCATGAAGAGTAGGGATAGAGCTGTAGGATTGTAATGTCATTAGATATTACTTACATACTATGCACATATATACTATTTATTATACCTATTATTATAAATATCTTATATTGGATGGAATATATTTATTATTATTATTTTTTTTTTTTTTACTTGGATAACTACTACATAGTACTTACTATATGCTATATATAAAACGTAACTACAAAGATTTTTTTAATATATATTTTTTCATATTATTATATGTTAATCTAAAAAGCTTTTTCGCTAACGAGTGGAACTATTCCGTTTTTAACCAACATTACAAATTATTTATTCTTTAAATATTGCCTATCTATCTAAATATCCTGAAGTAGCAAAAAATACTGGTATTTTTATTTATTTTTTGAACGATCATTCTATACATTATCATAGTGTTATAGACTAACATTTTAACTGGTTTTACAGTTTTATCTTAATCATATAAAAAATATGTATAAAAATTTTTTCGTAGTTACTTATTTAAATTCATATATAAATACAGCACATAGTGTTATGTTGTTATCCATTAAAAAAAAAAAAAATAAATAAAAAATACATCCAATAGAAGATTTCTAATAATATAAATAACAGTATTTTTCGCTACTTCAGGATATTTACATAGACAGTTAATATTTAAAGGATAAATAATTTTTAAATGTTCGTGAAAAACGGAATAGTTCATCTGGGAGACGAATATAGTGACATTTTCTCGAACATTTCATGCTGTCAAGTCTGTCATCAAAACTTTTTATATTAACATATAATAATATGAAAAAATCTTTGTAATTATGTTTTATATAAATATAGCATATAGTGCTATGTAGTAGTTATCCTAGTCAAAAAAATAAATATATTCCATCCAATATAAGATATTTATAATAATAGGTATAATAAATAGTATGTATGTGCATAGTATGTAAGTAATATCTAATGACATTACGATCCTACAGTTCAATCCCTACTCTTCATGCGAGACCAGTTACTACTCAGAGAGCTGAAAAAATGCTGCTTTTTTTTTATTTTTCCCTATTGGGTACATTTCAGATCAACTCGAAAAAAATATATATTGTGCAGACCCTCCTCCAATGACTTAAAGTAGCAAAAAATTGTTAATTTAAAAAAAAAATTAAAAATAAAAATGTTGACTCAGGTTTTGAAAATAAAAATTTAAAAAAATGTTTTTTGAAACAAACTCTTTTAGAAAACCATTAACAGATATTTTTTTCGTGAAATTCGGTTGATCCGTTCAGGAGAAAAAATTGTTTTTTTTATTTTGTGGGGTACACTTGTGATAAAATTGAAAAAAATATATGCTACGTAGGACCCTCCAATGAAGTAAAGTAGCGAAAGATTGGAGGTGTACCAAACCATCATAACCAGAAAATATTTTCTTTAAATATTCCAAAAAAATGTTGACCAGCATTTTCGTGAAAAAAATTTAAAATAATATTTTTTGAAACCTATTTGTAAAATCCATAACATAGTTAGGATTAAGGGGCTAAAAATTTGCGTAAGGTTGTTTCTCATAGGTGTGACTCAATGGTATAAATTTGGTTCTAATACAGGCGGGGGCAGATTTCACATGCCTACCCGGCTAAGCCCTTTATATTAATCCTTCGCGTTCGGTTGCCCCCTCTGAGGAGACATTACATTTTATTAGCCGTTATGCAGAATGAACATAGACCACCGTATTTTTATATATTTTTTTTTTTAACTATTATCAGAAATGCATATTTTCGTGTAGTAAATATATCACAAATCATAAATAGTAAAAATATCACAAAACATAGATCAAATTATAGTAATAATATCAAGATGAATAATAAATAAATGCTAAGTGTGCCTTCTCTAATCATTTAAGTAATATGTAGAATTAGCGAAACATTCAGATTCCATTTAACATTAAACATGCAAACATTAATCTATTATTCATATTAGGAATTGCTTCAGAATTCACCATATTGTAGGAAATTTAAAAAAATAAACTTTTAATTTTTGTATGTTCTTCAATGACTACTAAGATAGTATACAGGAAAAAAAATATGCCTTAGACTCCTTTCTTATCTTCTGTTTTATGGGCGTTAAAAGTTTCGGTTGATGTGAATTTCCGTAATTTTCTTAAGCAATTTTCCTCGCTGCTTAGGTAAAGGAAAATGTCACGTAAAGGAAAAGCTGTAGGGACGGAAAATGTCACTATTGTTTGTGTGTTTGGTACAGAAATTGAGACGTTGATTTCCAAAAGGTACTAGAGGGCATTTTTTCGAAATTGATATTTTGACATATTTGTATTCTAATGGTTTAGTTTCATCTAGATCCGTCATCAGATTTTATCTAAAAAACATAAAAATCCTTTAAAAACGTATTTAAAAATTGCATTTCATTCCAAAATGTACTAAATCTACATTTCATTTCATTCCAAAAGGTACTAAAAACATTTCTTTCCAAAAGGTACTATATCATCAGTAAACGGATAGCTTTTCCTTTCATTTCCTTCCAAAAGGTACTATATTTCCTACTATACAGCAGAAGTACCTAATCCCGTAATACATAACCAATAATTTATTGTTTTCTTCATTTTGTGCATTTTTATTGGTTCATTTAGCACGTCTTGAATCACTGCTATTATTTTGATCAACGATTTTAACCTAATAATCAGTTTTTGTCAATTAAATTAAGTTTTTTTTATAGTATTTCTTCTTGCAGCAACATAAATTTAGTTTAAAAAATTTCAGAAATTCACATTTTAAAAGAATAATTGTATTTGATCCAGCAAATAGTTGGAATTAGCATTCCACGAATTTGCTGAATATGAGAGGAAAAACTGTGCCTGATCTAACTTAATAGTAGATTTATTTGATTTATTTATGTAAAATAAAAGCTCCAAAGTTATTTATTTATCAGTTTCTATAGCTAAATATTGTTTACACGTAGTTAATAATATAGATAAATTTTCTAAATTCACACAAATAGTAAATACAAGTTCAAAACAAACTTCATAATTACATAATTTCTTATTATAGTGCCATAAATAGATAAATTGTCCTTTGAATATTTACTTTCTTTATGAAGAATAGATAATCAATGTAATTAACCAACAAAGAAAGATATTTCTCAGAGGGAGAATAAGGAAATATACATGACTTAGTAATTAACAATATTGAAGACGTTAGTTATCTGTAATTGTATCATGAAGGTTATAGTGACCGTTACCAACTTATCGCGCGTTATATTCTTCCAAAAAGTACTATATCCATTTTAATTCTTTCAAAAGAGTACTATATCTACGTTTCATTTCAAAGAGTACTATATCCATATTGTATTGTTTAAGAGTCAACGGAAAAGCAATAATTTTGAAAAATAGGTTGGTAACACGCTTAAAAATCAACTTTAGATTTTAATAAACAAAGAATCAGCTAAATTTTTCCAATAATAAATAAATGACAGACTTTTCTGTTTTAGCAGAATAGCGTTTCCTGTAAAATTGTCAAAAGTGGATATAGTACTTTTTAGGAATCAACGTCTCAATTAGCAAAAAGAAATCGTGGAACCTAGTGCCATTTTTGTTATGCTGTAAATTATCGCCATATACTGTTTCACAACAAAAATGTTGTTAGATTTCGTGATTCAGATCCTTAAAAAAATAAAAAGTTATAAATGTTATAACAGTCATTGGCGATAGTTTACTGAATACTTTTAAAGCTGATATTTTTTTTTTTTTCATTATTAATATTGTGTGACTGGGCTTAGATGACAAATTTTCGAAATATCTTTCCCTGAACTATATTAAAACTTTGTTGATTAAAAATAATTAACCGTTTCCGCTTGTTATAGCTTTGATAAAAAATAGATTAAATATAAAATAATTTAATAACAGCTATTTTTCCGGGTTATATATATATATTAAGTTTTTGTTTTTGTTGTTCTCAGGTTTCAGTCAATGAATAAACAATTTTATCTATTCGACGTTTCGAGAATTCATTGTTCTCATAATCATGCTTTAACAATGGAAAAAAAAGAACATTAATATCATTATACAATAATTAATATATGATGTTATTGTTAGAGATATAGAAAAGAATACATTGAACAATGAATACTCATACAGTAGGTACATAACTATTTTAAATTAGGATTTACATTAAAGATATTATTATAAAATTACTTACAATTTTGGACAAAATAGTGTCTTAATTAGACATGTTTAGCCTACAAACTTTGAAAGAACACTGAAAAAATATATCCAATTATATTTATATATATATATATATATATTTTTTTTTTTTTTTTTTTTTTTTTTTTTTTTTTTTTTTTTTTTTTTTACCCGTAAATAAGAAGTCACATAGATTTATAATAAACGATAAATTATACATCTATATGAATTATAAGCAAAAGATTTTAGAAAATATGTTTACTAAAATACAAATTAGTAAAAAGTAATACAGAGTAACGAAAATGAAATATTTTCTAAGATCGTTGAAGATAATAATTTCTATTGTTACATCATTTAATTAAAAATAAATGTGTTCATCGGAACAATGTAATTCTTTTTTCAACTATAAGTTTTAGTTAAAACTTGATTTAAAGAAGGAAGGTAAGGGAAGTTGTGTTTTGTGCGCACGAGATGTTTTCATGTTTCATGTAGAGCTATAAGTGAAAGCTGTAAGATTGATACGCGCATCAAATTTTTTTCTTTCCGAATTTTTTGACGGCATTGTTGAACGAAGATTTATTTGATAACTTATATGTATCTCTAAATCGCACCATACTTTTATCCAGTAAATAAAGGAATGTAAATTTTTGAATGCTTGAATTTTTTTTTTTTAATTAATACCCTTATTCAAATAATCATTTTCTGATTCATCATCATCTGCTTCATTTAAAGCATGTAAACAAATATTTAATGAACACTAAAGGAGGAGAAATATTTAATAATATATCTATTCTGTACATAGAGCAGGCCTTATTAAACCGAATTGCAGCAACCTACCTCAATAATTCATAAGACAGAAAGTCTTGTACAAAATACGAAAAATTAATGTTTTTTTTTTTTTTAATAAATGTTTTGGATGTGTTATTATTTTTAGAAAAATAGTTTTCTTTATTATAATAACTTGGTAATAGTTTACTTCAAACTTTCATTTAAAGAACCTCGTAATTTTGACAGCACGGAACCCTACCTACCTTAATCCCTCTTTGCCATCTCAACTGATAAAATCGTGATGGAAGAACGCGCAAGATGAAGCTTCCCTAGTCAAAGCGCAGGTTGCGCTCATCGTCGAATTGCGCACAGTTAGAAACAAAATGGTTGAATACCTAATATTTTTCTCTTTATTATTACATTATTTATTACACTTAACTAATACGCATTTATACATTATGTACACACACCCTATATATATTTATATTACGTTGCGCAACATTTTGTAACACTATATACATATATATATATTTAGTGTTACAAAATGTATTTTCTTTCTTTAACTATCAATACTAAATTGGAATAGAACAGATTACATTTATTTATTTATATAACTTCACACACACACCATATATATATATTGTTAATTATATAAATACTGAATAGATATTTATTTTATTTTATTGCTTAATCTTTAAATATAATAGGGCTAGTTATATGTATTTTTATTATATGATACTAAAATATTATATATTTTTATATATATATATATATATATATATATTGTGTGTGTGTGTATGTATTTGTATATATTTATATTACGTTGCGCAAGATTAAAGTAAGCTCAGAGTAACGGCATGCTCCACGAGGTAACTGGTTCTCTAGCTTGTATATTTCTAAATCCGTTTTTCCACAACCTACTATCAGGTCCCTTTTTTTTTTCTAACTCCGATTCCACTCAGGGCCGCACGCATCGAACTGGCTAAATTGTTCCTCATCGATCCAGGATTGCTTCAGAAAAGTGTTGCGCAATTGCGCTGCGCAGGTCACGCAAAGGAGGGGTTTCGTGCGCGTTTGGGACCGAAAACCCTTTGTATCGAGCGTTATACAATTCCCTTTTTACCCCCTCTACTGTTGTGAGGGCCATGATACATGACCCAGCTCACAGGTATATGTATGTATTTCCATCATTTATTTCCACTTTATTTGCATATCTTGTTATAAATCTACTTTATATAAATAACCATAACCCGTCCTCCCCACTCAACCACAATACAATTAGCACAATTAACCCGTCCTCAGTTATCGATCGGGAAGCGAAACGTCCCAGAAACAACCTTGGGGGGTCGTGTGATTAATACAATTGAATAACAAACAGTTACAATTTACAGTTCTGTTGTATAATTGCTGTGTGATATATAATGCTGTTGCCAATCAAAATCTGTGCACTCTTTAATTCTTTATTTTATGAATTCAATCGAGTTTAGTTAGTGCGAGGTTATACTATCTGCATTAATATAATAATATTAATGTTAAAAGTATCGAGGTAATTGATTATTTGAAAGACTTTGTGTATATGCTATTTTGATAAATAAGTGTTAATGTTTTCTTTAATAACATCTTTTCCTTTTGACCCTTATAACAAATTTGTTTTCAAAAGTCTAATTGCAATTTAATGAAAAACTAATCGATTTATTTTAATTCTCATATATAGATAAAGTTAGTGATTTTGTTATTGTTTATCAAATAGTTTCCAAAGTACATAATATAACATACACAAAAAGTTATAGTGTTGTTTTTGTTTTGAAGACAGAATTTCAAAGTTCTAATTTTTGATGGATCTCAAAAATTGTTAATAAGTTTATCAAAATGCATCTATGCACTAAAAATAATCAAGAAATGATACTCATCTTTTCACAATCGTTTATGATCTAAACAGTTATTTGGGATGATAGATGGTTGTTATTGTTTTCGAAAGATATATTACTTGAGAATGATAAAATGATTGTACGATTTTAATCAGCAAAGGATCATGGATCTATTCTTGCATTGGAACCATAATTATTTCTTGAACATTGTTTAAATTGCATACTTGAAATATTTTAGTGGATATAAAAAGAAAAATATTTTGTGGATTAACAGGAAGACAGTGCAGTGGTGTGTGTTTTATACATAAAATATCTAGTGGATATAAAGATAAAGATATTTGGTGGTTTAACAGGAAGACAGTGTTGTTTTATTATTTTTTTGCTGTGCTGAGGTGGATAAACCAATCATGTAAGTTTTAATCTATTAATTAATAAGTAACTTTTATGAATATCATAGTGTCTCTTAAAAATTTCCATAACGTTCCTATGCATTATTTGCTGTGCCTATTTTCTTTCTGAAGATTCCTCTATTTTCATTTATTTATTGAGATAGGGATGATAAGATTATCTGAGTTAAATATTTATTTTTGTACCAAAAAGTACTGTTATTACCGCTATAATTATTGAACCAGTCATATACATAAACTTCAAATGCTCAGTAGCTTTCAATAGTTTATATTTTTAGAAACAGATTGTTTTTTTTTTTACTTGAGATTATTAGTTTTTGCTGACAAAATTGTTAAGTGATATTATGCGGTCCCAGCTATTGATAGCAAAGAATGTAACAGCTCCATCATGGTTGAACAGTTGAAATTTTTTTAATGTAATTAATTGATTGCTTCTTGTAGAAGATTTATAGACCTATTACAGTCCTATTCAGTAATTATACGGAATGAAGCTACTTACCAAATTTATCAGTATTCTTACTCAATTTAGATGTTTTATTGACATACTATTAACTCTTGAAAGTTCTTCATTCGAGGATATTCTGAACAGGAATACCAATTTGAGTTATTAGTATTATCTTTTTTTACATATAATCACGGGTAGGATTAAGTGATAAGGAATTTGATCAAATAAGCGGCTCGTCTCTGTATTGTCAGCCGAATAGGCATTTATCATCCAAATATCTGTTGTTCCCAATTTCAATCATGAAGTTAAAGACATTCTCTTTCAATCTAAGCCCCAAAGTCAGACTAACTGCCTAAATAAAGTGTTTTAACATTGCAATGCATGATAACCGTGTAATATGTCATATCTTCTATTTAAAAATTATCATACAGTGTTTTGTGATAATTATCGTGGAGTAATTTTGTAGATAATTTGGTGGAGAGATAGAAATATTAAACATTGTGTTTACTTTTACATTCATTTGTTTCACCTATTCTGTCTACTCTTTTTTTGGTTCACCCCTACCTTGCCATTGAAGGCTGGTTTCTCGGGCCAGGGGGAGAGGAGGGGGGATTAACGCCAAGTTAAAAGCTCTTCATCACCCAGGCGCGAACTCGTATTCCTTTAATCCTAGTTTTGTAAGTCATCTTTTTGGGTTGCTGGGTAACGCGTGTTCACACACCCACTCAACCATCCCGCGCCCATTCTGTCCACTCTGTTCTTCCTGCAATAAAAGCTTGGATTTCGTGATTATTGGAAATCTATTGTCTGTCCATTCTTCCCTTCTTGTAGTTTTTTCTCCATTCTCAGTTTCCTCTTCATTTCCAGCAATTGGATGTCTGATATCAGAATTTTAGTCAACCATCTTTCCTATCCATTATTAAGGATCCTATTAATCGTGATGTGGATCATTGACTTCAAAGCCAATTGGACTGGCTGTAGTGTCACTATAGAACTCGTTTCTTATAAATAATTTTGGATACAATTTATAAGGGGATACCATTTTTTAAAAATCAATACCCAGTCTGTATAATCGAGGACCAGTATATTGAAAAGTTAATAACTATGCCCAAAAGAGTTTAATGGTTTTGTTACTCTCTTTGTAAGGACCTTGTAGAACAATGACAAACTACAAAGTATGAAATTTAACTGATTAAAAATAATAAAAGATATACTGCATGAGAGTATAGGTCCAATGGTGCAGGGTCTTCAGAATATTGATACAGAATGTCTCCTTCATAAAATTTACTATCATAAAATTGTAATTAATTTAAGGTGTCTATTTCTGACAACTATGAAACACTTATTCCATTTGGTACAGTTGCACCATTGTTCTACTGGTGTGGCAAGATGCTATAATTGTATGGATAAATGTTTTCTTTTCTTCATTTAAGTTTTTATTTGGACGTTTTATAATGGCATTCCTGTGGTGACTATTTAGCACCATTCCCCTTTTACTTTGAAAACACTCATTACTAATAATCATTAATAGCAATCTTCTATTGACCACGAGAAAACTATTATTTTAGTTATTTTCAATTTGTTAAGATCTTAAAAATTCTGTTTAGTATGTTCTGCTGCTTTTATTTAATAACCTCTCCTTATCAGTTCAATCAACTGGTATATTATATTATAGTTTTTTTCTCTGTGATTTATATTATTCCTTTTTTATATGACTTTAGAAAACAAAATCATATTTTTTATGAAATATTTTGTTTTTATTAAATAAGTTCATTGGAAAGAATGCAATGATTTTTTATTGTTTTAAATAGATTCAATTCCAAAAAAACAAAAACATTAAGAAGTTGAATTAAGATACTTGTTAAACATTGCATTGGCCATGGTTTCAGATGGACTGCTGCCCAGCACACAGCGACACTGCTGTCAAAGAGTGGAAGGAACAACATATTGAGTATTAAAGGATAGTCAGGTATGGATTTGATTTCTTAATATATGGAATATCTGTTGAGTAGAAATTAAAAGTTTAAATCTTCTTTTGTGGTAGATATTTGTTAAATGAAGAAATATTTAATATCAAAACTTAAAATGTCAATTAAGGTCCAAGAAAAGGATAGATTTACATTTCTAAAGTACTTCAAACAGTCTCTTCAGGAAACTTGATCATTAAATTAGTTAATATGCAATGTTTGTTTTTTTTGCTTTCACTTACCTATATATGAAATAGATAGTAAGGGAGAGAATTGCGATCGTGAAAATTTTGGAATTCAACTTTTCACCGGAAATTCACGTTTTAGGGTCCCCTGAGTACAAATGACCTAGTCCCACAAAAAGATCTTTGTGTGTGTGTCCGTGTTTGGTAAGCCTAGCGCAAAAACTAATAGCCGTGCAAAACTGAAATTTCATATTTAAGACAACTATACGCTCAAGATGTTACAGCAACTTTTTTATCAAAATCAGCTAACCAGAAGAGCCACTTTATACTATGCACCTTTTCTCAAAAACGGCTCTAACAATCTTGATTAAACTCGCTATATAGATGTAAAATTTAATGGGCTTTGATATCATGTAGGTTTCATTCTGATAGAAATAGTCTGACAGGGCTTATATACTGATATTTTAAACTTTCTTCCCATAAAGTACATTTAATTTTGTAGATTTAAAAAAATTAGGCTCATCATCTTATTAGCATTGATAAATAACATCTAAATATGCAAGTTGAGCGAATGAGGTGAACAACTGAAGGAGAAAAGTGCAAAAACATTTTATTTTATTTTTATTATTTATTATTTTTTTTTTTTTAATGAAATCTTTGTATTTTGAACACAAAAATAGGAATATAGGTGTATAATATACCGTTGGAAACCTTAGGATTTTAGAAAAAATATTATCTAATACACGGATTTGTAAAGGTTAATGGGGAGTGATGAAAAGCCGATAAAACTAACTAATTGTTGTATATTAAAATATAATAGATTGTTTAATAAACACATGTTTCTATTGAAATTAAATTTAATTAATTCTTTAACAATTTATTTTTCTCTCTAAATGTATTTAAAAATTCTTAAATTGATTTTAACAAGAAGGTAAGTGAAAGTTGTGTGTTGTGCTAACCAATTTTTCTTTTATTTATTTTTTCCGTTATTGAATCAAAATTAATGTATTTTCTTTCAACTTATAAATTACTAGCTCTGTGATAAGCTAAAACTCTATACTAGTTCTGAGAATCAGTTATACCGATCAAGACAGACTAAATAATTTTTAGGAATAAGATAGTCTTGATATCGGTTAATGATCATCCGTTAATAAAATGAAATAGTCTAAAGTATATGTATTGCTAAAGTTTCAACCCATATTCTAAGTCTTCATTAGGGCTAAAAAAAATAAATAATACTGTTGTGGTATGAAAACATATGTAAAAATAAACACTCAAGGTATACAAAATTGTTAAAAATGTGAAATAATTAGTAAGTTATAGGTAACAGCAAATATAATATTTTATTTAATGCTGACTAAGGAAGTGCGCATTGTGTCAGTTTCTGATTTTGATCAACATTTTTTTGGTTTATTTAATATATTGTGTTCTTATATGTATATGCTGAAAAAAAAATTAACATACCATAACTGCTGTATTTTACATCTCATGTTTACAATATCAACATGTTTTTTTCTTTTTCAGCATATTTGTTCTCTAGAGTTTATTTAAGGAAAAATATATAATTCTTTTTCTATAAATGTGCCTCTCTAACACCCAGGAGTGTGAGGAGCACTGAGTTGAAGAATTTGATCCAGGCATGTTTCCTACCGACAAACAAATTGTTTGTCGGTAGGAAACATCAGACAAAAACACCAACCTCCAGTCTCTCTTCTTAGAGGCTCTCTTGATTCATTCCTGCTACGTCCTCCTTGTAGATTTCTTCCTTCCGTTTCTACATCATATGTTGGTCTTGCCATGATTTTCTGCGACATCCTTGAGATATGGCTGAATCCTACTTGAGCTGATATTCTTTTATGTTTCTGTTTCCGAATGATGTATTTTGTTTTTTCTTTATCGTATTTTGACATTCTAGGATTCTTGAGAAACAATCATGTGTCTTCTTTCCGTTAATATAAACACACGTTGCATTATCTAAGAAGGCCTGTATAAAAAGTTATGATTCTAAAATATAAAAAAAAATGAAGGTTAAGTATAACATATAATTTCAATTTCAACATTATAATAGTTCTATACTTTTAGTGCTTTGAACGTGGTCTAGCATTTCATCCAGAGCTTGTTTTTGAATGAATATTCACAAATTATTTTAATTAAAAACTGAATTGAGGATATTGCTGGTTCTAAAACCCATGGGAATAACTATTGTAGCCAATTGCTTAGGTTTAAGAACCTTTACCACATTTGTTTTGAATTACTTCAAGAATAAATTTTATATAGACAGCTTTATAAATCTAAAAAATTCAAGGAGAGAGACTAGATTTAGTTATTTTTATGTTAACTAGAAAATTTTAACTGAGTGGTTTTTCAATGTTCTCAAACTAAATATGAGGTCAATTTTAATCAAACAATATTTGTTAATACACCTCACTCCAGAGATGAATACTGTTTCATTAAATATAATTCAATGGAATCTTTATACTGATCTTAAATATTTAATGGCAAGAATTGAATCATTATAAATTTTACTATTTTGAAATCACAAATCATCTTTTATGTATCTTTTATCTCTTAAAACCTGTTTTAGCATAATATAAAATTCCAATCTCAGTAATATTTGTTATTTATTTATCTGAAGTGTGTTAATATTACATTATATAATTGATTAAGTACCTGGTCTTTTTCTGGATGTTATGCTAGACCAGCTTTAAAGTGGTGAAGTATATTATAAATATATTTTTAAACAGAAGTTTTGTGTCATGCTAAGTTCTCAATTTTTATTTTCGTATCATAACTTGTTATACAGACCATCTCAGATGAATGCAATATGTCCAAGAATGTCAAAATATGATAATACATCCTAAAAAAAATCTACAGAACTCTCTAATATCTTATATGTATCCTTTAGCAGTTACAGTAAATGGAAATGTGCTTGCTTGATCTAAATCCCATTGTTGATTAGAAAATATCATCCTTGAAAACTTTAATAAACAATATATCCTTTATATCAAAGGACCTTGCAAAAAAAGAAAAAAAAAAAAAATGATAATGAAAGGGCCTATTACTAAAAAGTGATAAAAAATTGTAACCAGAAGTAGACACCACTCCTATTTGTTAATTATTGTTTATAAGTAGGCTTTGTTATATTCTTGGCTTGCTTAATCAAATAGTCAGCTAAAGGTTTATGACATAATGTGGTTAAACATAGCAAAGTTTTCTTACCTCCTAAAGGGCTTTCTCCAGATTAAGTATCCATAAACAAAACTCAACACATTTCCTTAAACAAAGCCTCAAATGAGTATCTTCTTCAAAAAAAAACTTTAGCAGGAATCTGCCCTAACAGCAACCAAGATCCATTCCCCTCTTGATGTGAATAATAAATTTCTGCTTAATTAAGTCTAAACCTTTAGTGTTTACTTCTGGCTTACTTTCAATACTGATGCGCTAAACCTAATGTACGTCAATCCTATAGTACATATTGTTATATAAAACTGTTATATTTTATATTTGAAATATAGTTAGAATTTGATATTTTAATAATAACTCATTCTATTTTTTACTAGAGTGTGAGGTAACAAAGGAAGAATCATTCTCATTTCCTTGAAGAATTGTTAGATTGTGTAAGGTGAGTTAATACTTATTTATATTCATGTTATGACATATTCTATGAATAATTTTATGTAAGAATTCTTTGATATAATTATTGGTGCGTAGTGACTAAATCATTTTGTATATTGAATTCAGACCTAAGCATATTGCCCCTCTTATTTAGCTACAAAATTAAAACTTCTAAGAAAGTGAGGTTTTTTTGTATATAAATGTAAGGTCCATAGCAATGAAACCAGATTTCTTTTTTTAAGTTGAAAACATTGTACAAAAACTAATTGCAGAAAAACTTATCTAAAATATTTTGCTAGTGGTTTTTTTATTCTTCTTGCTGGCTGGTTTTCAGTTTAAGTGGGACCTTTTTTCTTACCTTCTGGTTCTTTCCCTTGGTTTTCAAAAATATGGAGACAGGTTTCTCTTGTTAAATTTAATTGATCTGTGATTTCTGTTTTAACATCATTCTCATCCAACAAATTTTTGAAATCATTTTGAACATAGTGGGGTTTATAAGATAAGAAGTAAAAAAAAATGTCTTATTACCTTTTTGATAACCTTTTTTTGTGAGCTTAAGTCAGACTGCTTTTAACTGCTTTGAAATACATGTTGACGAGTTTGTAGGGAATGAATGTTCTGAATTTGAAGTAAAAATATCAGATTTATTTGTAACCCAACCATACTGAAAACATATTGCCTTGTTGTAGTTAGTACAGGTGACAAGAAATTTGAGGTTTAAACATCATTCACGGATTAGAAACAAAATTAACTCGCTAGTTTAACTCTAGGAAGTTAAACCAGGCAATATAGCCCATCTGTGTCTTAACTCATTCCGGGGCTGAAATTCCTATTATTATTGTAAACAATAGAATTAAATTAATAAAATGAACAAATAAAGTAACTCAAAAGATGAATTCTAATAAAAATGTACATCAACATTTTTTGTACATGCATGTGAACAGAAAAAAAAAAATAGGTAAAATTTAAAATAAGGGGAAAAAAAAAAAAAAAAATTGACTTGACTCTTCTCTGCCACACCAGATCCATCCCTCACAGTCTGTTCAACTAACCGAGCGATCATAGTGTCTCTGCTTCTTTGGGCCTGAGACATATTGCGTGCTCTAGAGCTCCAGGGCTAACCATCCCCGAACCTCCTCTGCCAGTGCCCTTAGCAGGTCCATCATTTAACTAGCCTCTGGAAGTATCTTTCTCATCCTAATACTATACTGAATCATTCTATAAACATGATGTCTTTCTGTGAGCTCAGTATTTGTTTGGCACGTTTTGTAAATCATTTATTGGCATACGGCTTATAATAGGTGTAACACAAGTATTGGAAAATAGATTATAATATTACTGGAAGGAATTAGTCCGGGTGGCGGTCATTAAATGAAACAACTAAATAGTTTCAACTATTTTATTGTTTGCCAACGTTTCGACCCCCTTTGTGGGTCATCATCAGGGCTAAAAAGATACAAAAGAATATAATTTCAATGACATTACATACAATATTATATAACCTATTTAGCTAGAGAACGACGGTATTGAAAAAATAACAGAAGAACTGTATATGTAAAAAAAAAAAAACTTAATTAAAATACAATAACCATATTACAATAATGAAAGTGTTATACAGAAAAAATAAAAATGTTCACTAAACAAAATTTACACAGGTATCAATAATTTACAAGAAATATGAAATATAAAAATATGAAGTAGAGTGGAGATACGTACCGCATGGTGGGAGAATGGAAACTAGGTACTGTTTGGTAGATGGGGGGTAGGTAGGATGGAAAATACGTAGGAAAAGGTGGAATGGAAAATACGTACTGATTTATGGACAGGGTCTGACAACAATGACTAAAATTCTTAATACTACCATACAAAGAATCAATGAAATTTAACTTATGATTATAATAATGATACAGGATAAAAAATTATGATTTAATTCTTGAAATATCACCTATATAATAGTAAGAACAGTGATGGAAGATGTATATGGAGAAAAACTGACTGTACCTCCCAACTTAATCATCCCTAATTCTGTTTTAGGTATCCAAAGATAACAGGGTTGAAAAAATAATAATGGAACATTGTAACAAACATTAATTGACAAATCTTACAGGTTGATAAAAAAATTAAATTAACATAAATACAAGTTGGAATAAATTGAATAGTGAAGACATTTAGAAAATTTTAAATACATAAACAAAACAAAATAAATACATATATAGAATTATATGGATACCTAAAATAGATTTAAAAATATTAATAAAAACCAACAAACAATAATAATGAAAAACAAAACAATATATATGGTGGGATAGACAGAGAAAATATGCTACTTAATAGAGTTTAATATGTGGCTATATGTGGAGGAAATGCATTGTTTATCGGTTTTGTGGTTAACAGGATTGGATTGGAGGGTGGATGTGGACGGATTCAGCGATTAGTCTTTTCTTATGGTTTGGAACATAATCTAAAATGGAGCAGTCGTCAAAGTTAAAGGAATGATTGAAATGTATGGAGTGTTCAGAAAGTTTTGAGGCTAGAGGGTTTCGAGAGGATACGGAGAGTTTATGTTGCGATATTCTGGTTTTTAGGTAATTTTTGGTTTCTCCTACATAGGATACATCACAATCTGAACATGAAATTTTATAAACAATATTGGAACGATATATAGGAGTGATCGGGTCTTTTGTATTGGTAAAAAGGTGAGAAAGCTTGTTCTGGGTCTTTAGTCCTAGTTTTAAGGAAGGTAAGGAAAATTTAAGGATTTTTTTTATATTTTCAGAAAGGTGCGGAATGTAAGGTAGGGATCTATATAAAAATATCATGGGTGAATCATGGTCGGGAATTGTAGGGGAAGTAACGGTGGTTTTTGTGTTATAAGAATCTATAAGGTTTTTAATGACTTTTTTTGGGAAGCTGTTTAAGGTTAGTATTTTTTTAATACGTTCGATATTATTAGGATGGTACTTTGGATCAGACAAGGATAGGCAACGGTGGACGAGATTCTTGGCAACATTTAATTTCTGATGATATGGGTGTTGGGAGAAGAAGTTGAGCAGTCTACCGGAATAGGTGGATTTGGTGTACCAGTCAGTTGAAATAGAACCGTCAGTATTTCTAGTGATAAGTAAGTCTAAAAAGGGAATTGTCAAGTTGTTTTCTCTTTCTACGGTAAAACGGAGGCGTGGATCATATGAATTAAACGATTTTAGGATATCGGGGATTTTGTCTGGGTTTATTATAAGGAAGAGGTCGTCCACGTACTTTTTAATAAATATAATTTCATTTTTATAGGTTGCGGTTATAGAGTCGAGTAAGTCATTTAGTACGATATTAGAGAGGTCAGGAGCGAGACAGTTACCCATTGCAAGTCCCGAGATCTGATTGTAAAATTTGTTCTGAAAAGTGAGATATCCGGTTTTACAACAAAGTTTTAGTGATTCTAAATATGAAAGAAGATTGAGTGTGGTGTGGGGTTCAATGATGTTCCAGTGTTTTTCTACTAGTTGGATAACTTTATCAATGGGGATATTGGTAAATAGGCTTTCGGCGTCAAAGGATGTTAGAATGTAGTTGGGGGGAATATGCAATGATAGTAACTGTTCTCGGAGGTAAAGGGAATTGTTAATGTCATAGGGGTTAGTTCGGCTAAGTATTTTAAGTGAAGGTAGAAGGAATTTACTAAGTTTCGAGGAAGGTGCGTTGATGTTAGAAATGATGGGACGGAGTGGATTGCCGGGTTTGTGAATTTTGGGAAGGCCATATAAACGCGGGGGTAAGGAGTTGTACGAGATCAAGTTTCTGTACGTGGTTAGGTTGATGAATTTATTTTCTAAGAGATTTTTGATATGTTGATTGAATTTAATCATGAGAGGGCGGGTGGGATCACGGGAAGATGGTGTATATGTCGATCGGTCTGATAAGAGTGAGTTAATTTTGTCGTCATATTCAGTTTTGTCCATTATAACTGTCACGTTACCTTTGTCAGCCCTAGTAACTATAAGTTGTTCATTGGATCTGAGGAATGAGCGAGTGAAGGAAAGATCTTTGAAGAAGAGGGGGGAAAGAGACGATTGAGGTGGAGGGCGTTGGAGATGGTTGGAGATCATATTACTAATACGTAAACGGGAGATTTCCTTGTCCTCCTCACTTATTTTGAAAATATCATCTTTATAAATATATTCCAAATCCGTGATAAGTTGGGGAATCATTTTTGAAGGATTAGAGGAAGGGGTAGAAAAATTGGGACCTAAGCTCAAAATGTTGTTAACATTAGGGGGGACTGAGGTAGAGGAAATATTTTTGATCCAATCATCAGAGCCTTTAGGATACGTTTTTTTATTAATACTATTTTCATAAATGGTTTTAAATTTTTTAACGAGGGAAAGTTTTGGATCAGACGGAAATAAGTTTTTTTTTTTTTTACATATACAGTTCTTCTGTTATTTTTTCAATACTGTCGTTCTCTAGCTAAATAGGTTATATAATATTGTATGTAATGTCATTGAAATTATATTCTTTTGTATCTTTTTAGCCCTGATGATGACCCACAAAGGGGGTCGAAACGTTGGCAAACAATAAAATAGTTGAAACTATTTAGTTGTTTCATTTAATGACCGCCACCCGGACTAATTCCTTCCTGTAATTCTCAACGGTCAACTAATTACATCCACAATGATTATAATATTAGTCTATAAAAGATGCCATAAAAAGTGACTGTTTTTTATCTATACTTAAATTGTTATGTTCCTCCGACAATATCACAATTAGAACTGAAAATCGGTTAAACAAAATTAGAAACATCGTGAAAGCAATTGTAAATACCTTCAAAAGCGCTGTTAATCCTGGAAAAAAAAACATTGTTATCAATGAAATAATAGTTCCATGAAGAGGATGACTACATTTTTGCCAACATATTCCAGGCATATATGATCATCCAGTGATGCATACAACCCATTAGCGATGGGAGTTGTTTGAGCTGGTGCCAAACATTGGCTTAACCTTGTTAAGGATTTTCAATATTTATAACTTTTAGATGTTTATTTATTTTTTCAATTTAGAAGAATATTATTTATGATTAGTTTAATTAATTATTTGTCAAAAATGGACTGCATAAATTTTATTTTCTCCAAGGGACTGTATGGAAATAATTGCAAAAAAATGATGGAAACTCTAGATACAGTACAAAGCTCGGATGTAAGTACTTTTTTGTTTTCTTTTTTTATTGCAGCCTGCTTGGTTATTTACTTGGTGTAATGAATCACTTTATTAATCAGCTTTTGTACACTTTTTCTATATTTTCCTTGTTTGTTTACAATGGTAATTTATAAATATAACTATTTCTAAACAAATGTTTTATGAATAGTTATATTTTTAAATCAATAAATAATTAATGCAAATGAATTATTCTCAGGTGGTGGTGTGGCAAAATGAGTTTTTTAATCACATTTTAATTTTATCTGCATTTTTACTAATGTTTTATTTTTAGTATATTTTTATTATTTAATTTGGCAGCTTGGATGACTGTCATAATCATACACTCTGTTTTTTTTGATAAAAAATAATTAATTTTTAGAACTAATTCCATCAAGTTTACTGAATGATTCACCTAAAAAAATTTTTGAAATTCATGAATTGTATACATTTTAAATACTTGAGTGTATCCTTGAATCAGTATATATATTGGGTTGTGTCACATGAAATGTCCGTTTCAAGGTAAAGGATTTTTATTAAAAATACGATATGAAAACAAGATAATTTTATTTGAAGTATTTACCTTCTTTTTCTACACATTTTTCCCAACGTGAGACCAACTTTTTTATCCCCGAACTGAAAATCTCTGAGCTTTGAAGTGAAACAAAATCTGAAAACGCACTTTTCACTTGATCATCATTTTCAAAAAGTTTTTTTTGACGAAGTTGTCTAAATTCCTGAACAGGTGGTAATCTGTTGGAGACAAGTCAGGAGAATATGGTGGGTGCGGAAGAACTTGTTAGCCCAGTTCTTTCAATTTTTGCACACTATGTTTTGAAACATGGGGTCTTGCTGCCACTTAGTGAGATCATGAGGTACCCATGTATCGAGCTTTTTTACTTTCCCAATAAATGTCTGAAAACGGTAGATGCACTTGCATTTAGTTGTGCTGAGAGTCCTTTAACTGTTTGGTAGGGGTTTCCTTCTACTGTATGTTTTAGGACATCGTTGTCTATTACGGACGGAGATCTTCCTCGGGGCAAGTTTTCCAAGTCAGTATCCCCAGCTGAAAACTTAGCAAACCAACGGCGAATGGTTCATCAACACTCCCTTCCCCAAACGTCTTGCAAATATTTCTAGCGACCTCAGCTACTGAATGGCCGAGTTTAAACTTGTACAAAAATATTACTCGAAAATCGCGTGTTTCCATGTTCATATTTGGAGATATACTAAAAAGTGGGTAATTGATGGGAAGCTAATTTTTATAATACAAAGGTAGAGGATTAGTAACTGTTTACTTTAAATATGTAAACATTCGGAAGAAAACAACAGAGAACTGCAAAATCCTTTATGTATTTCAGAAACTATAAAAACGGACATTTCATGTGAAACAACCCATTATATATATAATGGCATTTTATTTAATTGGAAAAATAAATATATTTATTTTTGTTTTCAGTTTAATGAAAAAGAAACAATGGAGGATGGTCAAGCATCATCTCAGTTTAATGATGATAGCCAAGAAATTACATCAGTTGATACGGTAAACCAGTCTTCTATTTCCCTCTTTTTTTGTTGTTCTATATTTTATTTTTACTTTTTAGACCATTTGGAAACTAAAACTTTCTCCACTCGTCCAAAATTCTGTCTTTTCTTTAATTTAATTAGGAAATTAATGCTTACTTAAGATATTATTCATTCTACCATGGATTTAATGTCTGCTGTAGAACTTTTTTTCTTAATTTTATGCAACCTAATAACTAAGTGTCTTCATAGAAAAACAAATCTGAATGCTTCCCTTGCCTAACCTTATATCTCTCACCAAAAGTCATTTCTCTTTGTTTTCTGATGGCCCCTATTTATAACATCTTTTGTAAATTAATGCTCGTAACATCAATAGGGAGGGGAAGTGAGTAGTAGTATAAAACTATTGGACTGACGACTTTTGTTTTCTCACAAAATAAACATCATACAGTTGAACCTGAAAGTTTAGAGAACAATGTCATAATAAATCAAATATGAAGCATTTACTGTAAAAAAACAAAAAAAAACTATAAATCTATATTGAAAATAAACTTACCCCAAAGGGTTCAATATACATTAGAAAAAAACCACTACGAAACTGACTAAATAAACAACTAACATTGGCAAAGATGCACATAATAAGAAATAACATATAATATATCACTGAATTTTTACTTGTTTTTTTTTTTTTTTTTTTTTGCATCAATATTAATTAAAAGATCATATGATCTAATTATAATAAGGAGTTTGTCCCAATGCCTGAAAAGGACTAATTTACTATTTCAAAGGATATGCCCAATTTTCATATTTTAAGGATTATTTTAAGTTAAAGTCTCCATTCTCGTTGAAAGGATTCTTAACAATTGACATATATTGTAACCAGGATACAATTCAAAATGGAAGATAACCTCCGTTTTTGACTCGATTCTCCTTTTAAAAGGATACGAAACGAAATAATTCACTGGTAACTAGTATTACCACACTACAAAGGACCCTTTTTAATATTGAAACTCTCTTCCCGATGTAAGAAGCGGTCCGAAATAACTTAAGTCTAACTGTCTATATTAGGGTGGGTGAGCTGGGTTACGCCCGAAAAGGACTAATGTACTATTTCAAAGGATGTGCCCGATTTTCATATTTTAAGGACTGTTTTAATTGTTTTGTTTTTTTATTCTAAGTTAAAGTCTCCATTCTCGTTGAAAGGATTCTTAACAATTGACATTTATTGTTTTATATTTATATTTATATATATATTTATTGTTGATATTTATTCCCCTCTCTTCCTGGGGTTTTGGGAGGGCATTCTGCTTTGTCATTCATGGCCTCTACTGGATCAATCTTTAACTCTTATATGCCTATTCCCTAATGGTCTTCCATCCTCATTGGCTACCTCATTCAAATACTTTCTTTGCAACACACTTTTCAAATTTTGGTGCAAGTTTGGCAGCATAGTAATAGTATGTGCCTAAATCAGAGATAGGATGAGTTCTTTACCCATACTTGCAGAACTTCAACCAACTGGCCTGGTTCTCTTCTAAGCAAACCCACTTTGAATATCTTCCATAACTATATCGAGTTTTTTGTCTGGAATAGTCATAACCTCTCATCTATCCTACACCATATATTGAGGAGCATGGCTTACCAGTTTACACCCAAAGTTAAGAAAGGCTAAAGTGTATCCAGTTCTTTCATGACTGGCCATACTTAAAGCAAAGCCGAATTCATCCAGATGTTTATCCCAAATTCTGTGATCGTCTTTAATGTATGACACAATCATAGAATTGAGCACCAACCCTTTCTGTAGGGTTAGCAGGAGGTGATATCCTGGATTGTACCGACATGCAATGCCATATTTATACAACATGTTTTTAAATTTTTTTCTGGTGTACTTTTTGCCATTGTCACAAAAGACTACTTGAGGTACTCCAAACATAAAGAAAATGTTGTTTTCTATTTGCTTCTTCACACCCTGTGTTGTCGTCTTAAGGTAAAAACTTCTGTAAATTTGGTCAAGTATTCTGTAACCACTAACAAATACCTGTTCTTTTTGAAAGGAAATGAAGTGGAAATGGTCCCATGAGATCACCTGCCAGGGTTTTGAGGGTAAGATGTCTGGCCCATCAAGTCCATTGGTGCTTTCATTCCTGACTTCATACTTTGATTCTTAGGTACAACCACTTTCCATTGGTTATCACCAACTTTCAGAGGGTACCTCTCAAACACATATTTAATGAGGCGACCCTCAGTAATCTTTTAAGCCGGAAATTCTTCATATTTAGGTGTCATAGATCTGCTTCCTAGCCACTAATGACAACCGCTGCTTGCTCCAGGTTATGACCTTCAGAATCTTTATTATCTATTGTGTGTGATAGCTTTTCAGCTGCCATATTTTCCTTTCATCGTCAATTCTGTATCCAGTAATTGTAATTTTTTAATTCACTGTGCTCACCGGACTAGACGACCAGTTTTATCTTGCAAGCAATGGAGCCACATCAGAGAATGATGATCTATGATAACAGTGAATTAAGTGCCTTCAATATAATGTTTATATTTTTGATTGCCCAAAGCTCTGCTAAACATTCCAATTCAGTTGCGGAGAGCTTCTGTATTGTCTGTGTTAGGGCTCTGGTAGAGAGTGGCGTGGTCTAGTGGATAGAGCACTAGTTTACTGTTCTCTGGGTGGGTCCTGGGTTTGAATCTCGACTGTGGCAGAATATTATTTATTCTGTTAATTCAGTCGGGGAGGAGGGGGGGGGCACCCTAGGGAGACCCGTCCTCTAAAAAGTGGGTACCCAAAAAATTGGGGGGGAGAACCAGACGGCTGAGTGTGATCAAGGCCTAATCATCTTATTGCAATGCAACAGAAAATATGGTGTCACTATTACAACATCATCCAAAAACATATGATTCCAGCTCAGTCCCATTCACCTGGCCAATCAGCCTTTGCTATGTTATGGAGGCTGAAGGGCATTCTGTTGAATTGGAATTGTCCATGGTCGGCTACTGTGAGAGCCATCTTTTCTTTACTTTCTTCCGAAAGACCTATCTGCAAATATGCTGATTTCAAATCCAGAGTACTGAAGTATTTCGTATTTATTAGGTGGTTCACAGAACCTTTATGAATTCCTAACCATCACCACTAGTGAAGACCTTGAACTGCTACTTTTCTCGACAACACCCATAGCAATTATCTTATCCTACTGATAGTGCATTTCCTTAACAGGCCTGGATAACATCTTTGTTTTATGGGTAGATGGTCTCCTCTATCGATTTTATGAGTATAGTTCTTGACACATCCAATTGTCGGTTAACTTTGTTTGAGGTATTTATGTAGGAGTTGTTGGAGTCGTTCTCATTCAGCTGATGAAACTGAGCCTAAGGTGCTCACAACGAGATAATTTCCGTTATTGGTAGGGTCCTTGAAAATCCAAATATTGTCTCCTAGATTAGGTGTAACTCCCATCAATTTCCAAAAATCTACTGCGAGGATCAAAGCAGCATCGGGAGCATTGTTTAAAAATATAATTTTATAATATATGATATACACGGGGCAGAATTCACATGCTTATTCCTCTAGGCTCTTTGAAACATTAACTGTAAACTAAAAGAATCTGGTGCACGAAACACATGACGCTCACTTACCTCCGTTGTTAAAATCAATTGACCATTCAGAATTTTTAAATAAAGTAATGCTTAAAAAAGTTGAAGCATTAAATCAAGTTTCAATGGTAACCTGTGTTTCAGATTAAATAATCTAACAATAGAAATTATTATCCACAATAATCACCTAAGTTTATGCCCTATTCGTTCGTCTTTCGCATTACGTTTTATAGTTTTTTATTAACATTTTTTATAAGTTAACATTTTTCTAAAATCTTAGCTTTCCATCTGTGTATCATACATCTATATTATTATTCTTGTGTTCAGAAAAAAAAAATACCTAATAAAAAAATTTGCTCTTTTCTCCTTTAATCGGTTATTAAATTGGTTCAACTTGTATAATTAGACATTTTTTATCAATGCTCATAAGATGGTATGTTTTGTTTTTTCAAACCTACCTAAGTTAAGGTGTTTCAGAGGAAAAAATTTAAAATATCCACATTTAGGCCATTTCAGACTGCTTCAATGAGAATAAAACCTACATGATATTAAACCGTTTTTGAGAAAATCATTAAGTGAAAAATGCATGATACAAAGTGGCTCTTCTGATTCGCTGATTTTGATGAAAAATTTGCTGTATCATCTTGGGTGTATAGTTGTCTTAAATATGAAATTTCAGTTTAGTGCGACTTTTCGCTTTTGTACTAGACTGACCTCACATACAGATCTTTTCAGTCAACTTCTTTTGGGTTTGTGGTTAATAAACAACTAACATATAAAAAACAACTAAAATAAACAAAGATGCACATAATACAAAATGACATAAATTATATCACTGACTTGTAACCTTTGTACATCAATATTAACTAAATATCATATAATTTAATCAGAACAGTAAGTTTTTGGTGATAGTGTTAAAAATGTTTAGATGATGATACAATATCAGATAACTACAAAAATATTGTTTAGTTTCTCTTATTGTTAAATCTGTTTTATCATGATTCATTGACTATCACAATGAATAAATTAATTATATATTACTTTTTATTAATTAAAAAAAAAAAAATGTTATGTTCACAGGTAGCTAAATCAGTGAAGCAAATGGATAGTGAGTCTGCTGAAATGAGTAGAGAAGAAGATAGCCGTAGTGATTCAGGAGTATGCAGTCCAAGTTCTTCAACAGATTTAAAAAAACAAGGTACTGAATTTGTTTACTATCTAGCATCTTCTTCTACCTGGTTCTTCCTGTCTGATGGTCACATCCTTTGGTAGTAAAAGAAGGAAATCGGTAGTCCTTCCTAGGTCCTCCAGAGAGTCCCTTAGAGCTTGGCTTTCAATGATTCTGGCTCAGGCCAAACCTTCCTCTAAGCCTCATAAAAAAATAAACAACTTTGAAGAATCTGCTCAGCAGTTAGCTCTCCTGCACCACAAGTACACATAAGACCGTTTCTATTTTAAACTTTCTCTAAAGATGAGCATTCAATCTGTTGTGATTAGTTTTTATCATGACTTGCTCCTTAGGAAGGGGTTCTTCACAAACTAAACAGAAGGGTTGCTTTGAGGATATCCAGTGGCCCATCTGTGTCCTGTTGCGGCCTTGTTTACAGTTTTTGCCTTGTCCAGTGGAAGATAGGCATCTATCTGTTGTTGGAGGGTTCCAGCCTTTGCAAGTTTATCTGCCTGATACCACAGTGAGCGGAAATCCATTGTGGAACCAAATTTTTGCTGATGTTCAGCTTCTCCAGTTGTAATGTCAGTCTATAGCACCTTTTTCCCTAATACGTTTTCAGGGCACTGAGAACTGATGCGGCATCTATCAAGAACATTATTTTCTGGTTCTATGGAATCGGCTGTGAAAGGATTATCCGCATGGCACCCAGTATAGCCTCCTGCTCAGCCAGATAATTGGTTAAGATGTGGTCTGTAGGGATCGGCTCTTAAATGTATATATATTTACTAGCGCCACCATCCTTCATTGCTTTAGTGGCTTAGCCATCTGTATAAATTCGTGATTATAGAAATTGCATCATTTTTGCTTTAATTTTTTGTGGCAATGAATTTGATCCAATCGAATATTTTTGTTTTTATCTACTTATTAATATCATATACTTAATGAAATAAAGAAATTAAATAAAAATAAAATAATAACGTTTCTTAGTTCTTAGTTAGTATTTTAACTATTACCAGATTAAAATATTTAAATAAAAAAATGCTGGCATCTGTAATGAGGATAAAGACAACCTTAATTTGGTGGAATACTGGGTTATATGCGTGTCTCTGGTGATCCTGAATACGAATCGTATTGCACAGTTCATGATAAGCCTGAGTTTTGCTTTGAGTTCACCTGAAAATCCGCTGTACACCACACAACTGTAGTCATTGTGGGGAAACACAAGGGAGGAAACAAGGAGTTAACGAGTTTTCAATGGTAGAAGACGATGGAGGTGACGGAATTGCTTCATGGTTACTATGGTTCAGCAGGAGATTTGGGAGATATGCTGTATCTAGGAGAGATTTTGATTAAAAGTAACTCCTTAGCTCTTGACTGATGAAGGAAAAGAGACAGGAGTATTGTTTAGGAGAAGGTTGGAATGGAATTAAGGAAAGCGGGGGATGCTATAAGGATGGATTTTATTTCCTTGGCACTTAACGATAGTTTACTGCGGTATGCCCAGGCACTCATATTATTCATGTTCTCTTGAATTTTGGAAATGGCATGAGGGAAGTCATTTGGGGTAAAGGAAATATAGATTTGAAAATCACCGGCATAGAGTTGGTATTGGGAGTGCTGAATGGAGAGCGGAAGATCGTTGATAAATATGGAAATAAGAGTATGAGATAATGAGGACCCTTGGGGTACACCTTTTGTCAGAGGCTGTGTGTCAGATCAGATCAGGGTTTATTGGGAATCACAACATACGAGAACGGCCGGCAAGGAATGATAGAAACCATTGAAGAGCATCTGTAGATACTGGGATTCTATGGAGTTTAGATTGGAGGATATTATTGACGGAATCACAGGGTTTGGAGAAGCCAAGCATATCGAGGATGGTTATTTTATGTTGGTCTATGGCGTTTTGGAGGTCTTGAGAAATTCAGGTGAGAGCAGAGTGAGTAGAATAGTCGGTTCGGAAACCTTATTGGTAGGGTTTAAAAGGTTATTTTGCTCAAGGAAGAAGAATTGGGTGGGAATCATTGGGAGATACCGGATTTGAGTTTTTCTTCAGTGGACGGATGAAAGCAGTTTTCAGAAGTGGAACAATTTTTACATAAAACAGCGGTGACACAAATCAACGGTAGTCATAGTTTTAAAATTAATTTTATGAAAAAACTTAAACTTCTATATTTTTTTCATTAATTTTAATGTATAATATAATTTTTTTGTGTAACCAGCATTTTTTTAAAACAGGCAGTTATATTTAATTTTAGAAACATTTTTTTTATTTAGTGATGCAATTTCTATGACCACTACTGTATATTATTCGGGTTCATTCGTGGCTTGGGTAATTTCTGTTGATATGGTCCAAGCTGATAGCTCTCATCTCTGGGGTCAGCATACTTTCTTAAAAATTTATTCCTGGTATAATACCGACAACACGAGGATGTGATATTTTCCTCCTAGGGGGAAAGTATGTTATAGGATCCACATAAGTATTCTGTTTCTTAATTATGTATGTTTCTTAAACCTAATTCTGTCAGCAGTTTCTTAGTTCTGTGGGTAGCACTTTGCCTCTTTAGTTGTGAAGAATAACCTTGTATGGCTCTTTCTTTGAGAGGGTGATATGCCACACTTATAGCTTTTGAATTGAGGTTCAAAAATTTCAGGTCTCTCCTGTCCTTATGCTTTGTAAACCAGTAATGGTTTCCATCATGTTAATAGGAGTTGACTTCATTGCACCTTTGTGATTCTAAGGTTGTGATTTTGTACACTCTTTATTTTTTTAAGGTTTGTGGGAGCAGCAGTGCCCCAAATAGTAATATCATATTCTAATATTGGTATAACGTATCCCGTGTACTGAGTTTTTAGGGTCTTTTCATTTGTTATCCTATTAGACCCAGTGATTTTTTTTAGTAGGCATGACCTTTTCCTTTGACTATCTAGCTTATAAACAATGCAAAGAATAATTTAATAATAATGAGAATGGTTTTCATTAGATTAATCCAATGGAGAACTAACAGTTACAGAAATAATTTCAGTCTTCTTTTTTTTAATATCCATTTGTAACTGATACAGGAAATGGTACACTTGAAATGGATAAAATTTCAATCAAGCCAGAAGATGTTGCTGAGATGCCAAAAACACCTGAAACAGATAATGAAAACTGGGAAAAAGAAGCTACTCCAACTCCAGAGGATAATCATCAGCGGCCTGTGATTAGTGTGAGGAAATCTGAAGACCTTTTTGGAATGGTATTTACTTAAAATATGCCTATTATAATTACTATTTATAAAAATAAAAGTATTTCAATATCAAGCATTGCACAGGGAGATTCATTGCAATCCAGTTATTATAATAATACATTAATTTTCTCAATTGTATTATTATTAGAATGAATTTAATGTGAATTTTATTGGTGAGGAATGAGATTTTTATTTTGAATGAAGTTAAAAATAATTTGATGCTAATGATGGTGGGTTAGGATTTTCTAAAATAATAAATCACATATGTAGAAAGCAGTTTTGTGAGAAGGGAAGTTTTGCTGGCCGGGGTTCTGGTGTTATAGGAATGGACAAAAGAACAGAGGTTTCTAAAAGAATCAAAATATTATTTTTCCTACTCCTGGACATTTTAAATACATAGGACATTGGACATTTAGGAAGTATTGCCATCAGAATGCTAGGTAAAAGTAAAGCCATCTTGGATTGGCTTTATGAACTGCAGTTATGAAAGTGCCTAGGGACCCCTTTGATAAATTTAACGGGCCATTTTATTTGTCTCATCTCATAAATACCAAACAGTTATATGTAATCAAATCAAATCTGAGTGGAGGACACTTCTCATGCTAGTAAACCTTAATCAGAATGGGGTACATTGAGGGAGGGTGCAAGCAGCTGGACGGATTTTCGGGGCATAAAATCACAAAATCTTGTGTCCATTTAGGGAATTATAATAGGTTTTTGAGAAATGAGGTTATTCATCTTCATTTGTGTTGTTGAAACTCTTGAATAGTAAAGACCTTCTGCTGTTTGTCAACCCGTCTCTACTTCTTGTTTTAGCTTTCCATTTTCTAACAATGTTATGTTAACTTTCCTAACAACAAATTTACAGACTGTTACTCATTCAATACACTAATTCAGAAATCTAAATTCATGTTCTCACTACTCACACAAATATATCAAACAGTTATTGCCCAAATGTTACCTTCCCTTAAAAGCCACCCAAAATGGAGAGCTGAGAAATTTAAAGAAAGCATTCTCCTCCTGACTTAGAGGCATTAAGATTTTAAACCCTACTCTTAAATATTCTCTATGACAAACCTTTCAACAGAGAAAATAGGAAAAATTAAACGAATGTTACTCAATAACCATTAAATGAATGTTATTCCAGACAAAATAACTCCAAGATTTCAATAATCTGGCAATACTGGCTACATAAAAATTGTTGGGTTACGAGAATGAGTTTGTTCATTATATTTATAATTTTCTAATAATCTTAATCTTCCTCTTATAGTTACACGTTTCATGACTTCAGGTGTTGGGGAAAATTGAGTGGTTTTTCCGATGTATGAAACTTTAGTGCCCTTATATAGGAAAATGGTGTCATTTGTTCATAGATAACTATGATAATAATGTGAAAATCAACATTAGAAGATCCAGGACAATTCGTACGAAAAACAAAATTGTAGCATGTTGAATCAATTTTTAGAAGAAAGCAAGATATATTGTTACAAATTTGGCAATCAAAGAGAAAAATAAGATTGATTTGCAGTATTCAATCAGCTAAAATGATAGGAAGTCACAATATAAACTGGCACACAGGAAGTGAAATAATGAAACTGACCTTTATGATTTTAATTAAAAAAATTATTAGAAGTAGTTAGCAGTTTGATTACAGACCAGTTGCCTGTGGAACTAATAGATACTGCACAGCTGCGGACATCATCTTTGACACCAAGGACTTTTATATCTAAACTTGAAACCTAGATGCATGTTAAAAAATCTGATAATCTATTTTTGAAATGAATTCTGGAAACCTTAAAGATAATATCTTTATCAACAAAAAAAATATGAAAGTAGGCGCAACTCGAAATATGTATGCATAATGTGGTACTGTTTTCATAAATAGTACTCTTGGAAACTTAATAAATAATACCTTCCTCAATATTAACTACGAAATTAAATAAACTCATATCCACTTGTGCCATTGAAAATCAGATGCTGTATTCAGAAATGACATCCTTGGAAACCTAATTAATGACTCTGACATCAATTAAATCAATAACAGTAACCATAACTCAAAATGTGCAGGCACCATTGAAAATTCAATACTGTTTTGGAAATAGCATCCTTGGAAACCTTACATACTATACCTTTTACCATAAAAACTATAAAAGTAACGTCAACATGAAATTATATTCCATATAAAAATTCTGTCCATTTCAGATTATAACTAAAAAATTAACTGATGATGAAAACCTCAAATTTTTGGAAATAACACATGATTTGCTCACCGATAGACTATTATTTGAATATCAAATTTGTCTGTCATCCGTTTTTTTTTATTAATGCCCAACTCTGCTCCCTTCCAACAACCAATTAAATAACTTTTTTTCTCAGAGACAAATTTATGATAGCAACTGATTTTATTTGTGTTTATATGTTCAATGTTCATTGTGCAGGTTAATGGATCTAATGAACAGTGTGCTATTTGTAATGAGAAGTTTACATCACCCTCAGCTTTAGAACAACATCGAGCCACAGCTGGACATTACAATTGCAGCCTTCAAGAGTGCTCAGGGCTCGCATTCCAAACAGCTACTGAACTTAGTGAGCATCAGGCTATTCATCACCAGCCTCCTGTACAACAGTTGGCTCAGCAAGTGAGAAATAATTAATATCATTTTGATTAAGATTTACCAGAAAATGAATAGTTTTCAGTATTAAAGAGAATTTTTCTTGTTTACATAATTTTTGTTTTGATTTTTCCAATTTATTATTTCTTAGTTGTACTAAATGAAGGTAAGGTTGAGTAGTTACAAAGTTGTCTTGGTTAGAAAGTTTAGCTAAAATATTTTCAAAATATTACTTAAGTTTTATATATTTATATATATATATATATATATATTGGGTTGATGCGAAATTAATGCAGGTTTTCTCTATTGCAATATCTTAATTCCAATTGTGTAAACAAAGCTAATCCTAACATTGATCATTATTATACCAAAACAAACCTTATCTAATACCCTCTCTTTCACCATGAATTTGTTTAGTAAAATCGTTTTGTTCAGTGTGTTCAAAGGTCTTGAATCGAAAATGTCAAAGTGCGATTTTCGTCAAATTTATTTTTACGAATTTAAATTAGGGCGCAGCGCTGCGCAAACGGCTCGTAATATTAATGAAGTGTGGGGTCAGGGGGCTATTAATGAGTGCACGGTTGCAGCGTTGGTTCCAGAAGTTTCGCAGAGGAGATTTCGACCTCGAAGACAAGGAAGGTCGGGGCCGTCATCTTGCTCTGGACAACGACCAGCTGAGGTCAAAGCTTTCTCAATCGAGGTGAGACTATAACTGCTGACAAGTACTGTCAAGAAATTGACAGCATGAATCAAAAATTGCAACGTCTTTGCCCAGCATTGATGAATCGGAAGGGGCCGATCCTGCTCCACGATAACGCCAGACCACACGTTGCACAACCAACGCTTCGACGACTGCACGAGTTGGGCGACGAAGTTCTCCAACATCCGCCTTATTCACCTGACCTCTCTCCTACAGACTTCCACTTTTTCAGGCATCTGGACAACTTTTTGAGGGAGAAAAATTTTCAAAACCAGGACGACATTGAAAATTCTTTTCGTGATTTCATTGAGTCCAGGGATTCGGATTTTTTTTCTGGTGGAATAAGAAAGCTTGTTGAACGTTGGCAAAAGTGCATTGATTCAGATGGAAATTATTTTGATTAAATATATATGGTTAAAGTAAAGATATAGCGTATTTACAATACCTACTAAAAACCTGCATTAATTTTGCATCAACCCAATATATATCAAGAGAGAGAGAGAGAGAGAAAAAAAAAACAGTGGATGATAGTAAAAGGGATTGCCAGGTAATGAGCTCATAGCCCATCAAGCGGAGGCAGCCTTTTGGCTTCCTAGGGTCCAGTCATTTTGTATTTCAAAAATTATGACAAATACTGAACCACAGTTAAAAATTAAATTTGTTTACCTTTCCTTTAAAAGTTTTAAATTTGGTTGGTCCAAAGTAAATATATAATTTATAAATAAATAAACATAAATATAAAATTATGTTTAATATAATTAAATGTAAAATTATTACTTTCACTTACCTAAATATGAAATATATAGCATGGGAAAGTATTGTGATAATGAAAATTTTGTACACGAATTTTTATACATGTTTTTACCAGAAATAAACTTTTTAGGTTCCCATAAGTTCAGATGACTCAAAATGGGAAAAAAAGTCCCGTAAAATGGCCTGGCCTGTGTATGTCTTAAGTCAAGCCCGAAAACGATATTTTTTATAAAAACTCATTACCAGTTAAAATAAGAAAATAGTGGTATGAAGGGGAGATTAATACTCACATTACCTATCTTAATTAAAATATCAATAGTAAATAAATAAATAAATTAGATGATGTGCTTAGGAATACTTTAGAATTGAAAATTATTTTGTACGCAATATTACGATGAAAAGGATAGTATGGAAAAGGAAGTATGGACTTCACTGCTTTCTTTTTTACCAACATTTACACTGGTTCAGCTCATCTGTTTCTTCCAATTCTTAAGTACTTCTTCCTGTGTGGGTCGATCAAGCCCGAATCTTACACTAGGCACACACTTTGTCTTTTTGTTTCAAATACTGTTTTTATCTAAATATTGATTTGCGTGAGGCACCCTTTTTTACGACAGTGCAATTTTCCTGAAACCATTTGCCACAGGTAATAGAACTGTGAAATGGAAAACCTGAAGGAAAGAAAAACCCGGATATTTAAATATCTGATCATATATTCCATATTACATATATCCCTTCAAAAAAATAAGTTTTGTTCAGTTATAAAAGTTCATTATTAAAAAGTGCAATACCATAAATATGAAGTATTTTAAAAATGTCAACTAAATATGACATATTGTCATCTTGAAAATTTAATATTTTAGAAACAAACAGACTTAAAGATGTTTATTAGTGCTGAAAACGAACGGCAACTAAAGTTTATTTCTTGGTAAATGAGAAAACATTTTTTCTAAAATCTTCAGCTTTCCGACGGTTTACTTAAACAAATATTTTCTCTCTTTTCTAAGGAAAGAGGTAGTTGGTAGTTGGTTATCAAATTCGTTCAACTTGTATATTTAGATATTTTTAATCGTAAAATACTCCTATCATAATATTTAAATTAGAATGAAGCCTATCTGATATTAAAGCACATTAAAAGTTATCGATTTTGCGAGTTTGATCAAAATCATTAAAACCGGTCAATCGTAAAAATGGTATAATGTGGCTTTCCTGTTTTGCTAATTTTTTTGAAAATGTTGCTGTTACACCTCAAGCATATAAGTTTCTAAAATAGGAAATTTCAGTTTTATAAAAAAATATCATTTAGTGAAAGTAATAATTTTACATTTAATTATATTAAACATAATTTTATGTTTATGTTTATTTATTTATAAATCATATATTTATTTTAGACCAACCAAATTTATAATTTTTAAAGAAAATCTTAACAAATTTAAATTTTAACTGTGGTTTAGTACATATCATCATTTCTGAAATACAAAATGACTGGACCCTAGGAAGCCAAAAGGCTGCCTCCGCTTGATGGGCTATGAGCTCATTACCTGGCAATCCCTTCTTACTATCATCCACTGTTGCAGTGGTGATATTTCTTTAAGATCGTAAATTTCTGTTGGACGGATTTCAAATCTGAAAAGTGCGTGAAAAGTAAATTCAAAATGTTTTTCTGCAAATGTGCCCTATCATACTTTTTTGAAAAAATGGGTAATAACGAATTTAGAATTCAAATTTTCAAGAAGGAAATTTGAAAACTACTTACCCGGAATCTCCTCTTTAGAAAAAAAAAAACTAATATTTTGAAATAAAAATCGACAATTTTTACGATGAGATGGGCTAAAACAAAATCAAACGATGGTGCTGTGATCTGTTGTTTCAGAAACAAATTAAACTGTCATTCCCTTTAGCCTTAAGCTGTTTTTTTATAAAATTGTAAAATGGCTGGTTAAAGTTGTACTTTTGGTTAGTCAATTGTAATGAAAAAGTTCCTCTAACATCATAGATTTATGCCTCCCTTAAAATCATTAATTTAAGTTTTTTTGAGATCGACTTACCTCACCCACACGAAAAGATTCACAGACCTTTTTGTGAGCTTGATTAATTTAGGTTCAGTGGACTTAAAACATGTATTTTTGAATAAATTCAAAAATTTTCATGATTGCTATGCTTTTCCTAAGTATTGGAATCTTGAATAAGTTCTTGCTGTTTCCTAAAATATGACAGTATCAGTACTCTATTCGTTCATTTCAAGTATTAACGCAGTTTTCCGTTAACTACTGTTAGTAAGCCTATAAAAGTAAATGTTTTTTATATTGTCCCAAATAAGTCAAATTTTGTGCTAAGTTAAGAGTATTTGCAGTAAATTTTATTTCACTATTTTATTCAAAATAAATCTGCAGCTGAAGAACACTGTATTCTTGCTGACAGTCTCCTCTATCAGAAACAATATTTAGAAACAGGTTTCAACATTTAAAAACTAATACTTTTAATCTCAGAGATAAAAAACACTCTTGCGCTTTGAAGCAGTTTAAAGACAATGAATTGGAGAATTTACTTGATGAAGACGCTAGGTGAACTTGGTAAATCATTTTTAGATGACACAAAGGTTTTAGAACGTTTGGAAGCATTAAGAATAATCTAGAAGCAAGGATGTGTTTGGGCTGAGTCATAAAGGGAAAATTGATGCTTTACATAAGGAGATAAGACAATCACTGCTCAGTCAAATGTTTTCATTGGCTGCAAAGCCAGCAAAAACCTAGTTGGAAGCAATTAACTGGGAAGTCTTTTTCCCCCCTGCTGTATTCACCTGATATAGCCCCTTCAGATTATCGTTTACTACGTTTGATAGTATATGGTCTGGCTGAGTAGCTCTTCCATACTTTGAATAATACGAAAAAATGGGTAGGTTCTTAGATAGCTCTATAAGTCATATACACATGTAATTCATATGCACTCGGAAAGAAAAATAAAGTAGTAGCTAGTTATGGGTAATGCTTCCAGTGAAATGTTTTTTATCATTTACTTTAAATGAAGGATTGCTTTTCACAAAAAAACAAGTGACAACTAAGGTTCATTGTTGGGACATAGTAATTTCATATGTTTGTTTTAGGAAAGCGGAAATCATTTTCTTTTTTGTTGGCATACCTTGAAAGCATGCTTCAATTTTTCTGGTTAATGAATAAAATTCTTAATTTAACAACAGTTTCTTAATTATAATTACAGGTTCAAAGGATTCCTGCAACATTCAATTCTCAGTCTTCATATAGACCTTCAACAACTTCACCTACTCAACGTTATGGTATGTTATAATGTAATATATTGGTTAAAATAAGTTTTTAGCATTTATTATTGGCGATTTCAATAAAAACTTCAGATGCTTGTAAATATATTCAATTAATTAGATATGAGCCCTAATTATCTATAACATGTTGCCATCTTTCCAATAAAAAAATTATTTTCATTATATAAATAGCTGTGGTTCACTGCCGATGTCTGATTGAAATTATGGCCTATATCCATTGAAATTAAAAGAGAAAAAATGAACTGATGTTTAAGGTCAACTTTAAACTTTGTAATGTATTTATTTTTAAAAATAAAGAACTTTAAATGAGTTATCTAATCACTATTTCTCTAGAAAAGATTATTAGTTATCGTTTCACTCAGTTAAGTTTGGAATGCAATGATGGAATTTCACTCTGTGGTCAGTCGAAGTCTAGTCATCTTCTCTTAAGCCAAGCCTACACAGGGCAAGGAAAACAGCATCAAAGCAAACAGAACTTTATAGGTGACTACACTGCACAGTTAGTGTTAACATTGCAATGTTGGTGAATTACAACAAGGGATTGCAATCCGGCATCATCATTCGTTAACCAGATCCGGCAATAATATACCAGATCCAGTAACCGGATCCGATTATAGCAATTTTTGGCCAAAAGTAGTTCAGTTTAGTAAAAAAATTACTTTAAATGCTGTACATTTGGTGTACATGTGTGGTGGTGTCGTTCGACGCCAAATTACATCAAGTTATCCGTTTAGTTCAGCATCATTCGGTCGCCTTTCGCGATACAATACATTTGTTTTTGTTTTGTCGATGCTTCACCTAAATGTAAGTAAAAGATATTGATATCTTGGATATAAGCGAGCTATAGCATCCTATAAGTTGGCTGTAGAGGAACTTCTGAAAGAACTCCAACATTTTTTTCAGAGAAACTGCTCACTCAAGTGTTGAGGTACTGAATTATATGAAACACTGCTTTTTTTTTTTTTTTTAATTGCTGGCATAGGGTTGCACCGCGACCAAACGGTCTATTGTGCGCCATAGAATCACGTGGTGTTAGATTTAAAACACGAGTTTAGTAGCAGAAGCAAACTTTAGAAGGCTGTTAGGATTAACTAAGTTTGTTGTTAGTGGGGTATTCTAGGCGGTCTTCACCAAATAAAGTGAACCTCAGCATAGCTAGTCTGTCACAGAGGCAGACTATGTGAAACGATGTTTCATCCTCCGTGCCGCATAGTCTGCATAGAGGGTTGTCGAAAATACCAAGTTTAAACATATGGTAGTTAAGTTTGCCGTGTCCTGTATAGACAGCAGTCAAGGTTTTCAGGCATGACCTACTCATACCAAGAAGAAACTTCCTTCTGCCGGTACAAGGACCATCTAGGAATTTGAGTGATTGTCTAGGTCCTTTATTTAGCCAAAGTTGTTTAAATTTATTCAAATAGGATTGATTGATGTTCCCAAAGGCATAGCTTAGGCTGATTCCACTTAGGGGTTCTGGTGTGATGGGAATCGTTGCTGATCCCCTCCTAGCTAATTCATCAGCTTTTTCGTTTCCACTGAACCCAGAATGTCCAGGTACCCATTCAACGCTAACGATATTCTTCCTAGCAAGACAGTTTAGGGTCAGATTGCATGCTTCAACGACTTTTGAGGTGGTTGTGTGATTGTTTAGGGCTCCAAGTGCTGCCTGACTGTCAGTATAGATAAAAATCTTTTTGCCACTAATGTTTTCAGTGCATAGGTCAGTAGCACAGTGGAGAATAGCAAGAAGTTCAGCCTGGAAAACTGTTGTGTGTTTGCCTAGTGGAATACTGGCTCCGGAGTATGGTTTGTCTTTCCTCCAGACACCAGCACCTGAGCCGCTGTCCATTAGTGAGCCATCCATGTAACAGTTGATACCATGTTTGGGTCTGTGCCTCCTTGATTCATCAATGTTAACATTGTAGTAAGCATTGATAAACTTCCGGATTTGTAAGTCTGAGGGCATAGCTAGGATATTAGTTTCATTGAGCCTGCTAAGTAAGTTGCAATGACCTTGATGGGTGAACTTGTTGGAACACTTACCTAATTTGGTAAAGCGATAGATAGTTCTCAGCGCGTGCGCTTCCACCTCCAAATTTAGAGGCATGATATTCAGCATTGTCTCCATCGCAGCTGTTGGGGTGGTCTTAATTGCCCCAGTTATCATGAGGCAAGCAAGCCTTTGCAGTTTACAAAGTACCTTTTTATTGTTCCCTATGTGAGCTCTGTGCCCACCATATTACGGAGGAGTAAGTGATCATTTGTCTAATGGCTGTATTGTAGAGCCAATAGACGATTTGGGGTTTGAGTCCCCAAGCATTATTAATAGCACCTTTACATGCCCAAAGGCATTTTAGAGCTTTTCCGGCAATGTAAGAGATATGAGTGAAACACTGCTTACAAATCTATTGAAATCTAGGAAGACTGAACCATGTTACTGCCCACGTCTTCCTATACTTCACTTTATCAGATAGCTCAATTAATTTATTAAGTTACTTTATAAAATCTTATATAAATATTCTAGCGTAATTAACTCAGATAGGAATTGTGATAACAATAATTTTAAATTATTTAAGAATGCTAACAATAACAAACAAGTCCTATATTTATGATAGACTCCATCATATTTTGATTAATCTGTCTAATGAATGACATATTTATCACAATAATGAGTTTGTATTATAAGTATTATTCTACTGACAATATTTGTTTTTCAAATAATATGTAAGTACTAATAACTTTAGTATATATTATCCAAAATTAATTTTGATTTCAGAAAAAGGGTCGTCGAAAACAAAATAGTCTTTGTTTTCAGCAAATAATCAATAGTCGACTGTTTTAATAGCCATAACCTAAACTACAAAATTTTATTTTTTTGCTCCATATCTAATCCTAACATAACTTATATTTTATAAACTTCCTTTTATGACTACAATTATACTGGAATAACTCACTAACAGTTCATCTTGGACCGAAAAGTGAAAATCAACCTGATTTTGTTGAGCCATCCAGATCCGTCCGGATTGATGAAATTTGGTACCGGATCCGCCCGGATTAAAAATGACGCCGGATTGCAATCCCTAATTACAACAATATAGAAGTTGCTCTGTGAATGTGTGGGTGGAATTACTTAAAAATTAAGTTGAGTAGAGCTTTTATTTAGTAGTAGACCTGTGTGTCATGTATTTATGAGACTTAAATTTAAATCTAGGATGATCATTTGACTGCCTACTAAAGGTTTTTTTTAGTTAAGCTGTTACACCTATAAATGACAAATTTATCTGAATTATTTTAGAGTAATAAGTATTTAATGAGAAGATTGGAAATAAGAAAAGTTATAGGAAGAAATTAGTCTGGGTGGGGTGGCGGTCCGTAAAAGGAACAATTGAATAGTTTAAACTATTAACTATAAACTAATATCTGGACTAATTTCTTCCTACAAATCTCAATGGTCAACTAATTATATCCATTAACAAAGATTATATATAACTTGACTGTAATATATACTCTTAAAACTATTAGTAATCATTTCATCCCAGACTCAGGATTATTTTTGTACTAAATAAAGTGTTTTATTAATTAATTAGTTGTATTAATTTTCTTTGAAAACATTTTTCAAAATCATTTATTTTTTGTTTGCACAGGGTCTGTACCACAAACTATTGGATCAGGTGTTGTGTTGAGTCCTGTTAACCCTACATCTTCAGTACCAAATCTGCCTCCTGGAATTCAGCTATCTAAGAGGCCAGCACCACAACCGACTGAAACTCCTGTTGTGAAACAAAGGTATCATAGATATTTCCTATACAAAGTTATTGAGTAATAATTAGTTATTTGGTTGGTATTGAAGTATCATAGCTTCACTTTTGGGACTCTTGAAATTTGTTTCTATCTGGATGATTCAAGTATATTGTATTCAGATTTATTTGTCTTCTCCCATATACCACAAGACAAAATTGTTTATATAAATGAAATCTCCCTTGAGGAAATCCCCCCACTGAAAGATATGTAAGGTTTACAGGGACAATGCCTTAACATATCTTAACAGAATGCATTGCTCAAAATTGATACATCAAGTTTTGTTCTGGAGATAAAAGGCTTAAAGGTGCACTCTACAGCTTTTGGTCCACTGAGATTGATTTAATTGATATCAAGGCTCTTATTGAACATGACCAGTTGCTACAGGTATGATAAAAGGCAGGGACACTAGAAATAAGTTTTGGAACCATTTAAGGGCATTTAAATCAGCTTCGCTATGTGTTCCGCCTCAAAGTCAGGTTGCCACACAAAATGATCTAGCTAAACGAGTATCAATCTGCAACTCTCTTCTAAAATGGCAAGACATTGATCCATTCCTCAAACAAATAATGATGGGTGACAAAAGTGGATCATCTTTGACTATTTAGAGTACTTATGACCGTGGACAACTGCTGGCGAGCTGCTTTTTACAATCCCTGAAGGCAGGCCTACATCTGAAAAAGATTTTGCTCTGTATGTGGTGGGATTATCGCAGCATATTGTTTTTTGAGTTGCTTGCACAAGGAAAAAATGATTGATTCGAAGATCTAGCTACTGCACACAGCATACTAAAATGGGCAAAACATTGTGACATAAATGTCCAGAACTAGCCAGTCATTCTAATTGGTATTCGATCATTACACACCAAATCACACTCTGCAATTATATCTTATAAAAAGTCAGTGCAACTTGGCTGGGATGTTTAATTACACCCACAGTATTCTCCTGATGTACCATCCAACTAGGCTACCACTTATTCCGGTCCCTCCAAAACTCCCTCAACAAGAAATCATTCACTGATGAGAGAGAGTGATGTGAAAATGCATCTCGATCATTTTTTTGCTTCTAAGCCTGAAATGATTTTCAAAGGAAGAGAATGAAGTCATTAAAATTATGGCAAGAGGTCATTAATATAAATGTATTCTTTGTAAGAAATAAAAAATTGTTTTAGTTCATTCTTCAAAAAACTAACAAACTTATGGATCCACTCAATGTATTGTAGCTAACGAAATTGGGTAATCAACAGCTTGAGTGGATTGGCTGAAAGCAGTGGAAGTAAATAAACCATGTATTAACCATAAACCATATATGAAAATTTTTGTATATTCGTATTTAGGGCATGAATATGAATGTTTTTGTTCTTATTAAATAATGTAATACAAATATATTTACATTCATTGAATCATTGTTTCTGAATATAATTCATGTATGCTATATTTGTGATTAGGAATACAATCATCTCTGATTAATTGCTACTTGCTAATGAGGCTTCTATTTTAAAAGAATTAAAAATATATTACTTCTGTTTTTTAACCATCATATTGATTTAAACTTAAAAATCTCATTTTTAACATGATTAACTACCTAAATCATTTATTCTAGAAGAGAAGAAAATAGCCAACCCTCTCACATCAGATTGCCAGATTCCATTACTCTCGTTTCAAGAACACCTACGCAACCCACAGCCCAACAAAGGCAGAGGGAGAATGTCACTGATATGCTAGCCAATCGTGGGATAACTGTACGTATTGATACCTTAATTTTTATTGCAATAATAGACTATACTCTGGTCTGATGGTTCTGAAAGAATTATCCTTTTACACCTTCAATGTTTTTATGAATCTTTTCCTTAAAATATCTTTCAGATCCTTATTTTCCCATACATTTGACAATAGCTTCCTGGTGTATAGGGGAAGGAAGGGCTGTTTGTCAACCTTGAGCTAAGATTGAAGAGACTAATAAATGCTTTTATAAGATTAATATTTAGTGACTGTTTACATTTTCATGTTTAGTCTTCGGTTAATAAGATCTATTGGCACCATTATGTTCTTGTGTTATTTTTTCCTTCCAAGACCTTATATCTCATTTTCTTCTATTTTTTCTTACCCTAATTACACTTGAACTTAAGGCTCTTATTATTATATACATAGACTGCCTCTCCTAGAACAGCTTTCATTGATCGATCTTTCACGACCTATGGTATATTATTTCTAAATTTCTTATTCTTTATTTTCTATGCCTAGGAACTCTTCTAGCATAGTTCTAAAACCTATCCATTCTGTTTAAATCCCAAATCTTAAAGCAAGTTCAAATTAACAAACATACAAATATATATTAAATATGTTTGTTGCCTATTTCCTTCTTTTTTTGCTTATCCCCTCCTAGCTAATTCATCAGCTTTTACGTTTCCACTGAAACCAGAATGTCCAGGTACCCATTCGATGCTAACGATATTCTTCCAGCAAGATTGTTTAGGGTCAGATTGCATGCTTCAACGACTTTTGAGGTGGTTGTGTGATTGTTCAAGGCTCCAAGTGCCGCCTGACTGTCAGTATAGATAAAAATCTTTTTGCCACTAGTGTTTTCAGTGCATAGGTCAGTAGCACAGTGGAGAATAGCGAGAAGTTCAGCCTGGAAAACTGTTGTGTGTTTGCCTAGTGGAATACTGGGTCCAGAGTTTTGGTTTGTCTTTCCTTTAGACACCAGCACCTGAGCCGCTGTCCATTAGTGAGCCATCCGTGTAGCGGTTGATACCATGTTTGGGTCTTTGCTTCCTTGATTTATCAATGTTAACATTGTAGTTGGCACTGATAAACTTCCGGATTTGTAAGTCTGAGGGCATAGCTAGGATATTGTTTTCATTGAGCCTGCTAAGTAAGTTGCAATGACCTTGATGGGTAAACTTGTTGGAACACTTAGCTAGTTTGGTAAAGCGATAGATAGTTCTCAGCGCGTGCGCTTCCACCTCCAAATTTAGAGGCATGATGTTCAGCATTGTCTCCATCGCAGCTGTTGGAGTAGTCTTAATTGCCCCAGTTATCATGAAGCAAGCAAGCCTTTGCAGTTTACAAAGTACCTTTTTATTGTTCCCTATGTGAGCTCTGTGCCACCATATTACGGAGGAGTAAGTGATCATTGGTCTAATGGCTATAGTGTAAAGCCAATAGACGATTTGGGATTTGAGTCTCCAAACATTATTAATAGCGCCTTTACACGCCCAAAGGCATTTTAGAGCTTTTCCTGCAATGTAAGAGATATGAGTGTCCCACCGCAGTTTGTGGTCAAGAATGACCTCTACATGCTTAACTTTGTGTTAAGCAGATAGTGAGGAGTTGAGACATTCAAGATTCCATGAATTGTCAATCTTGGTAGGACAACTCTTGGCAGCCTCAGCTAGATTTAAAGCAAAGGAGTCCCAGTTTGTTAGTCTGGCGTTCCTGAATGTTATGAAGTAGGTTTCATCATATTTAAGATCGAACCTAATATATTTATGATCTGAACATGTTTCTTCCTCAACCACATGCCAGTTAGTAATGTGAGCCCTTAACGAGTTAGAGGCTAAGGTAATGTCTATGATCTCAGATCTATTTTTGTTGAAAAAGGTAGGTGACCTGCCTTTATTCAAGATAATGAGATCATTTTCAATAATGTAATCTAGGATAAGCTCACCTCTCTTGTTGGTGTTCGTGCTTCCCCAGATTTTGTGGTGTGCGTTGGCATCCAGACTTGCAATGATGCTTTGATTGCACCACTCCAGGGCTGTGCCAATGGTGTAGGTAGGGTCTGAATCCTTGTCCGACGGCAAGGGCTTGTCCTTGGGAGCAGTTTTAGCTACCCCCTTGGAGGTCACCCCGCCAGCCGTCGCCACCGCATGCCTCCCCTCAGGCTTTGACAGTTTAACCCCGGGAGGGTTCGCTCCAGGCGCCGACAATGGCGGCAAGGGTCTACCTACAGTCCAAGCAGAAGGTGAGACCTTCGGCTTTGCCCCACCAGCCACTGCCACCACCGATCCGCCACCCATCCCCGAATGTTCACCTTCAACGTCCATTTTGACCTCCTCAAGTATTCTGAGGACCGCCTCGACCTCACCCTCATCTCGAGACGGCACTCCTTGTTCCAGAGTGGACTCTTCTGTCTTCTTGGTTTTGAGAATTCTCAGAGTCACACTATTCATGCCACAATTGAGTACCATGTTCTTGACACGAAGACGATCCATGCTCGTCTTAGGTATCTTAAAGATGGCGTAGAAGCCTTTGTCAAGCTCCTTAAGGTATATTAGAGTCCAGGTATGTATACCATCCACGTTGTGGTTCTGGACCCAAATACGATTTAAAAGTTCGGCCTCGGTGAGTACCCGGCCGGGAAAAAATCCACCAACCTTTTATGGTTTTGGTGAGTTCCCGCGCATCACATGTGCGAATGGACATGCCCTCACACATGCTCATCGTCGGGATGGTGGCTTCAAGCCAGGTCTTGAAACCTGTGAGGGTTTCAAGAAAGCTGCTCCTCACACTCGACTCGTCGATAAGGTGCTCAGGCGAAATCGCCGAGGTGCGTTTTGGCTCCAAGGAAGACAAGTCTTCCTTGGGAAGGTTTTCAGATTCGTCATCTCAAAACGAAAAATGTTTTTTAGTAATATTAAATTCGGACATTTTGTTCCCACGAGTATGGGGGTGTGAAAATACTTCAGGTACTACCCCCTCTCCCTGCAGCAGGCAATAAGATACAATGGGGTGCGCCAGGTGCCCCAAGTGGGTCGATCGTAGACAGTGTATGTTTATACACCCCCTGCCATCCATATTTCCTTCTTTACTTATATTTTACTGCTTACTGAAGAGCTACTCTTGTAATAATATATTATTTATTATTCTTATGAGGATAAATTAAAAATTAGTTATAATTAATTATGTTTTATGCGTTTATTGATTACGCATGCAATTCATGATTTTAGCAATTCTCCATATAGTTTTTAGTGTGAACTTCATAGTTTTGTCACTGATTCCAAAGCTTGGGTATTGTTTGTCAATTTATCTTATAGTTATCTTAAGGTTTTGGCTGGCACATTTTTCTATTTTATTCATATCTCTTTCATTTTCTTAAATTAATACATAATTTTTTAACTACTGTGTAAAATTTGATCTGAACCCCATTCGAGCTGACGTTTTTCCCATGTCTGATTAAATATCCATTGCAAAACAGATCCGTTTTTTAAACTGTGGCAGGCAGGCTAGATATAATGATCGGTTGAAATTCAGAATCAATCCTTGGGGTACCATTGACTGTAAATAATAAAACATCTGTGATCAATTCATATAAGCATAGTGGCTTGTTTCTCATTGGCTTCCTTTGGATGGACCCTTTTCAGCATTGCTCTATAGTTCAATGACATTCATTGATATAGATTATATTGAGGATGTATAGTTGACTGTAGTAACTATTATAGATGGAAATAATCAGGAGTCAGTCTTTTTTTAAATATTTTAATTTTGCCGACGTTTCGGCTCAAGCTTGTGAGCCATCATCAGGGCATTACTGAGCCATGTCTAAGCATAAACTAAATATCAGTCATGTCAACATTTTAGCTTTCCCCTGGAAACTCTAAAATTTACTGGATCGATCTTACCATCCGATAATGAACCCAAAAGACTGAACAAAATCTTAAATATTTAATCAAGATAAATAAGTGATGTATATTCTTCCTGAAGTTTTACCCAGCTCTTCTTTTTTTCTGCATGAATTTGTATTTTATATATATAAATTTTTATGTTTTTATATAAGTAAACATTATTTAGCAATTTCAGTGTATATATTAACTCCTCTAATCTTTTTTTTAGGTTGTTCCTAGTGGCAGGGCTCAACCTGTAGCTTCTAACCAACCAGTTCTTACAAGGCAGTTGAACTCGGCTATTTCTATCACTCCTTCCTCGCAGCATAGATCAGTTGTAAGTTTTTATTAGTCAATTACTTGGTTGTGAAATTTGATAGATTTTATGTGGTCTCTTATATTACTTATTCTTGATCAATATTTTAAGTATTCTTCTTCTTTTTCCTCCTTGTGCCATTCAGCATGGAGGTGCCTCAGTCCATGCCAGCCACACATCATGGTCCCTAGCCAGCACCTTCATGGCATTCAGCCCGTTTCCTCTTTGCTGTTCCAGCTTGGAGATGTGGTCCGTCCATGTTATGCTAGTTCTGCCCCGTGGACATTTTCTAGTTGACCTAGCCTCAAAGAACTTTCTTGAGTCTTGTTCTTCCTCCATTCGGCAAAGGTGGCTGAACCATTTCAGCTGCCTCTTTTCAACCATTTCTTTTACAGCTGATACTCCCAGACCCTCGCGTATTCTCTGGTTTCTGACTAGGTCTCTTCTGGTTTGGCCAGCCACTCTTCTCAAGTACCTCATATCTGCGGCTGTTATTCGGCTCTAATGCTTGTCCAGTGGGACCCAGCTTTCGCTTCTATAGAGAAGAGTAGGTAGTTATATAGCTTTGAAAATATGCAACTTCACATGTTTGTTGTCCACTTCCCTTTTTCCAGCAATTGTGTTGTATGGCATGATTGGTAGTAGACAATTGCCTTTTTAATCTGGTTGGAAACTTTCCCATCGATCTTTCCATTTCTGCTGATGACTGTACCCAGGTATGTATATTCCTCAGTCATCTCTAGGGTTTCTCCTCTGCATCCGATCTTACCTACATTACCTTGCTCTTACTTGCATTGAGCATCATCCCTTTTCTATCCAGCTCAGCTTACCACTCTTATGATTGCTTGCTGCAGGTTTTCTTTTGAATCTGTTATGTGAACTTAGTCATCAGCAAATACCATAACCTGAGCAAGAATTGTCCTCATATTCCACTTTCCAACAGCTGTATGTGCTGTCCTCCGCTTGCATATTTTTAGGATTTCATCCATAAATATAATGAACTTTAAGGGGCTAAGGCTGTCTCCTTGTTTCAATCCTTTTTTCATTTCAAATGATTTCTATTCCTTTTCATTTATTCTTATTACACCCTTAGTATTGCCGTTTGTGGATTTTATTGCATCTATTAGTGCATTTGGGACATTTTTTGCAACTAAAGCTGCCCATATTTCATGCGTTGGGACCAAATCAAATGTTGCCTTGATATCGAGAAAAGCCAGAAACATGCTCCTCCCTCGTTTCCATGCCTTTTCAATAATTCTCCTTAGAGAGAAAACGTGGTCTTGGGTCTGGCAGTGCAGTCTGAATGCTGCCTGCACTTCTCCGAGGTTTCCTTCTACAATTTCCTCTAACTTCCGTTGCAGAATAGATGTGTAGAGCTTGTAAACCACTTGGCAGAGACTTATAGGTCTGTAGTTATTGCAGTAGCTAGAGCTTCCTTTCTTCTGTATACGGATGAGGATGTTGTATTCCCACTCCTGTGATATAGTTTTTGTGAGAAAAAGCTATTTGAAAAAGGTCTTGCAGGTGTTTTTGTAGTTCTGGTCCTCCAAACTTTATTAGCTCTGGGGCAATGCCATCCCTGCCTGCTGCTTTGTCTGTCTTTAGTTTTTCTATAGCTCTTTCCACATCCTCTTCCCAAATTATATCGCCGTAATTCTTCTGGTAATTCCCTATGCATATCTGTTTCCTCATTTCCTCGGAAAACACTTCTGCATAATGTTTCATCTCATCAGGATTTCTTGTCTCTTGTTACCAGTAGTCCTCCTTTGTCCTTTATATTTCTTATGGGCTTATTTGTGCTCCCTTTCAATGCCTTAATAGTTTTCGAGAAAATTTTTATATTTTCTTTATAATTCATTTTGGAGGCTCCGACCAAATTCCTTCCAGCTCCACTGTGACTACTTTTTTGACTTTATTCCTCTTCCTGACAGAGTTCCCAGTCCGTTGCACTTTCGATCTTGCAGTATGCTTTCCAAGCCAGCTTTTTCCTTGTTATTGCAGCTTTCAATCCACCATTTCGTTCTTTTTGCTTTAGCACAAATCTCAGCTGTTCCACAGCGGTTTCTGCTGTATCCAGAATAGCTTTTTTCATTTCTGCCCATAAGCTTTCTACATTTCTATCCATTGTGCAATTCTGGAGTTTCTAAGTCAGGAGTTCGGCATACTCTATTTTCTTCTCTGTTCTATACAACTTTGATATATCTATTTTCTTGTATTTCTTCCTTAGCTTTTTCCTTGGTTGGAGGATTTGAGTGTATACAATCAAGAGATAGTGGTCTGACCCTATTTCTGCTGTATATAAAGTAACCTATTATGCTATTTACATTTCTTTCCTCAGCAGAAAACCTGATCTTATGGACTAGTTTCTGTGGAAACATAGAGTTTCCGATAAGAAGATCATAATCTATGCAGAGTTCTATGAGCCTCAGTCCATTTCTATTTCTAGTATGCTCTTCTCCATGAAGTCCCATAACACCGTCACCCATTATAATAATGGCTCTGTTTTGATTTTGACCTCTTATGACTTCTCTCTCTGATTCTGTATAGAATTACTCCCTATCTAGAACATCAGCATCCTCAGTTGGGGCGTACATTTGCACAACACTTACTCTTCCTATCGCTTGTTCCATTTTCACCACAATTATTCTTGAAGATATTGGCTCCCAGTCTTCTACTTTAGCAAACAGCATTTCAGTCATTATAATGCCAACCCCCTCCTTGGCTCTCAGTCCAGCCACGACTCGGAGGAAATAAGCACATAGCCTTTGTCGAGTCTTACTTCTCCTTGTCCTTTCTTCCTTAATTCACTAATTCCTAGTATATCCACTCCATAGGCCTCCATCTCCTCCACTATTTTTATATTCTATTTCTAGTTCTATTCCATCTCAGTCAATGTCTTTATATTCCATGTTCCTAATCCGAGGCAACTTTGTGTACTTTGAGTCGATAGTTCTCTTCTGCGAGTGATTAGCCCAGCAGAAGAGGACCCTTTCCCAAGAACAACGGGGTCCCTAAGTAGATTGCCTTCTCCATGGCTAAGAGCTCTACCTACCCTTCGCAGTACATCGCCCTTTGATGCTTCTTGGCCTTAGACCCAGCTAACTTCTACTGTCTTCGGCTCCATGTCTGTACTGCTGCTACTGCTGCCTCACATCACACCAGGGATATTTATCGACCTCCCAGTCTAGATCCGCTGTGTTAAGTATAATGCAGAGCCAGCTCGAGGAGGATGTGGTTCTTCACCGCGCACAGGCGGTCCTTGGTTTTAAGTATCCTCAGAGTCTCCACCTACCTGGCTTCACGAACACTTCTACTACACCCCTGAAGTTTTGTGAGGACCATTTTCCAGGTCTTCCCTAGAAGAGGTACCACCCCACAAAACCCCTTGATCATGTTTTAAGTCTTTAGAGTGAAATACTATTTGTAATGAAAAATGCTATGCTATTTGTAAGATATCTATTGAGAGTAGGTAACATTTACAAAAATTGTACAATATAGTTGGGTCATTATAAAAAAAAAAAAATAAATACATAGAGTAGTTATTTAAAATAAACAGTTTAAGTCTGACACATTTACTAGTATAATTGTTTATTATAAACTACTAGTATTAATAGTTAAGACCATTTGTGAATTCTGGAAAACAGGTCAACTAAATACACTAGTCAACGTAATTAAACTATTTTAACAGAGGTAGGAGTTATTTTAAGGCTTTCATTGGGAAATTTAAACTTTAGCCCCTTATTTCCACAATTAAAATTGTTTTCTTCGCAAAATTGGTTAAAAATTTTGTTTTTAAAAGAAAAAAAAAAGTAATCTACGATCAGTTTAATAAAAACCACACCAGCTTTTAATTTATTTGTATTAAATTGGAAGTAACATACTTTCTGATTCTGATAAGTAGGTGTTTCTAATTTTTTTTGTTTTTTTTATTTTATTAAATTTGAGTATTATCTTACCTTTAATATTTACATGTAAGTATTGTTTTTAAAGGGTTTTATTTCACCGGCTCCCAAAGCACCAGTAAATAAACTTCCAACTGTTGACCTCACTAAAGAATCCGATACTCCAAGAAGGTAATGACATTTTTAAACATATTAATTTTCTGAATATATGCTCTTTTGGGCCAATAAGTTGCTTCCTCACTCATGCAGACAATATTTCCTCAAATCATAATTTTACCAAACTATGAATTCCCATCACCCTCCTTGTATCCACAGTCTCTTTCAATTTAAATCCTCAGTACATTCACTTGTAGCTATTAGGTTGTGTGAAAAACTATGCAGGAATTTGAATTTTATTTTAAATACCCCTCTATATAACAAACTGTTTACATTTACTTTATTATTCATTTGTATAAATGTCAGCACTTATTGATCATCTTCCAAACCAAAATGTTTGTTGATCTCTTTAGCATTTTGTTGCTCAGAAATAATTCAGTATTTGCTGATATGTCAACACAGATGATATTTTTTTTATAAATACACGTGAAAATTTTATAATTTTAAATTCGGCTGGAATGAGACCCAAATGGCCAGAAACATCAATTTAGTCTGGGATGAGAGCAGCATTAATTGGTGCACTGTTCAACGGTTGTTTATTATCGGAAGGCCTGGAGGTGTTCCAGGGGACTCCTAATAATAATAAAATTAAATAATGGTTGGGCTGGTTTTTAAATGATGCGGACTGTATAAATGAATGGTTATATATTTTCTGCTATTGTTACATATTGTAATAGGGGTTGGTTGTTCTTAGGCAGTTGTATCTTCTTTTTCCCCCGCCTCCTCCCTCTCTGCCCATGGACAGGTGAGCTCACAAGTGTTCTACTCCATGACACGAAGTAACTAATTCTCGTATTAGAAAATATCTGTTGTACTGTGGGGCACTTGTGCTCACTCAACTAGTGTCTCTGACTCTATTGCAGACCTGCATGGGGTCTTGCCATTTCCTGCAAATTTTGGCAGGGAGTCTCTTGCCTCTGGCTGCCACTAGATGGTGCTGTGCTCTTGATGATGATATTGTCTGCTAGATGGAAGCTCTTAAAAATGTTAAGGGTCCTGTTTCCTTAACAACAGTGGTTTCCAAAATTTTGGGAAGGGAGACTTCTGCCTTCAAGACATTTTTTCAGTTCCTATCTTGATGACATTGCTCTATGGGTTATGGGGGGAAAAAAAAAACCCAGAACAACTGTTCGAGAACTTAACTTTAGCAAATCAACCATCGATGAATGACCACCTCAAGGTGAGACTATTTTGATTAAATGAAACAGTTGTAAATATTTCTTTTTAAACTGAGGTCCTACATTATTTTCTGTGCAACCTACTAGTTAGCTTCATTTTGACCTTTACATTACCACCCACAGAACTAAAAACATTTGGTTGTTCCTTGTCTGCTCTACTACCCTTTGGAATTCCTTACCTATTCATATCCACCTTCTCCATTCTCATTTAAATCCCACCTTTTCTACCACCTGTCATACCAAGCAAACACTAAAAAAAATAAGGAAATTTCACTTCAAGTATCAGACTTTCAGTGAATAATAATAATTATTTTTATGTTTTTAATTTTTTTCACGATAGTTATTATTAATTATTACCAGAATTATTATTTTCTTTATTAATTATTACTTATATTTTTTTATTTTATACTTTTCTTTTCACACCATACATAGACATGAATACATAGACAACACCTTTTTTAATAATAATTGATTTTGATCCTATGGTTTATTGGTCTTACATGTATATTTTAATTGCATATATTGGGTGTTCTTTGGGGAGGTAGCCAAAATAAAGTTATTTTTCCATTTATTTTTAAAAACTTTACCATGAAAGATCTTGGGTAACAAAAAAAAAAAAAAAAAACTACTAATTTATGCTTGATTTATTAATTTTGTATTACGTCCTGATTATCAGTCAGGACGCTGGTATCGTCTAGTTAACACCATGTCTCAGTCTGCGTGTTTGAAAGTTTTGAGAAATTTTCGAACCGTCTTGAGTGCAGTTTATGTGATAATATGTTTCATTTAGATTGCATGAAGGTGTCGGGGAGTGATTTTTCGAAAGATAAAGAAGAAAAAAAAAGAAATGGATTTGTCCACCGTGTTCTGAGGAGGTCGCGAAGCAAAAGAGAAAATTAGTAACGCTCTTTCATCAGGGGATAGTACACTATTGATAATGGTTATAAATAAGTTGTGTATGTCAATTGACTCTATGAAAGAAAATTTCAAATCTTCTCTGAATCAGTCCTCGTTGAAATCAGCCAATGCCGTGGAAGACAATAGCGAAAAAGTCTATGACATGTTAAATTGGATTTATGCAATGTCAGAAGAAAAGAAAATTTTGAAGAAAAGAAGTAATTCAATATGCCATGTTCTGTCACATATATTTAACCAAATAATTCAGCAAGGAGTTTATCCTGATTTATGAAAGACGGCCATAATTAAGCCCTTGCCTAAAAAAGTGCCAGCCAGAGAAGTGAAAGATTACTGGACAATCAATATTCTATGCGTCCTTGGTAAAGTTCTCGATAAAATTATATATAAAAAACTATATAATTGATGAATTACAGTCGGGTTATAAGGAAGGAGTGAGCACCAAAATGGCACTCATCAGCATCATAGATGATGTAAGGCACACATGGAAGATATAAAAATGATGGTCCAGGTACTGATTGATTTTAGCAGAGCATTTGATTCCATAGATCATAAATTATTATTAGCCATATTATAGTACTATGGTAATATGGGATTAAGTATAAACCCACGAAAATCAAAGGCAATAATAATAGGATTTCGAACTAAAAAAAAAAAAAAAAAAAAAAAAACTAATAAAAAAACAACATATATATGTATAAACAAAGTAGGGGAGCCCATGGCTGAGTGGCTAGCACGCTAGTCTTGCACGCTAAAGGTTGTGAGTTCTAATCCCAGTCCTGGCAGGAATTTTATAAGGATAAAATTCAATGGGGATTTCTCATAGTCTCTCCCCGGGTATGTGAGACCCGTCAGCCTGCTGGTGGCCACTCACAAAAAATAGGCATAGGGAGTGATGACCCTACCCTATAAAATTTCATCAAGAAATGTGGTGAGTACATTTTCCCATGAGATTACACCCCAAGGCTAAGAGCCTACACAGCCTGTCAAGCCAGAGAAACAAAAAAACAAAGTATTTATAATTAATACGGAGTTGATGTATGAAACGCAAATAAAATATTTAGGCATTTTCACTAGTAATAATCTGACCTCGAATGTACAAACTCAGAACATATGCAGTAAAATTTATAAATCGCTGTTCCAACTCAGAAAACTAAATTTTCAGCCTTCTATGCTGATTAGAAAAATCCTAATAAGTACTATGATTATGCCGTACCTGAATTATGCAAGTATGACCTTTACTGATATCATAGAAAAATTATTAGATAGACTTCAAAGAGCCCAGAATGCAGCTGTACATTACATAACACAAACCCCAATAGATCGACATACGAGTCATCTTTTTTAAGTAAGTACAGTTTTGGAATTAAAAAAACACGTGCAAAGATATCGCAATAATTTCCATGAATTTTGAGGCACTTGTCATAATGCGGCAATAGTTTTTGAATACCCTCCTCAAAAAATTCTGCCGCCTGACTTTTTAACCACTGCATCACATATGTTTTGACTTCGTTATCGTCTTGAAGATGCCGACCGCCCAGGTCGGGGCTGTATGGAGGGTGATCTAGAGTTTCCCATTTAAATGATTTGATGAAATCTTTGGTTCGATTAGCCACATGTGGACGGGCCTTACCATTCCATCACTCATAATGTTTTATCTGTAAACTTCAACGATCTCACAATGAATATTGATTGGTTTTAAGCCTTTAGCACTAAGAAATCGTATAACAGCCCGTACTTCAAAATCAGCGGGGCTCACGAATTTTTCGGAGGCATCTTAAACACTCAGTAAACAACGTATATAATGAAGAATCTGATTGTAATGACGTCAGTGCGTAGACAAGAGATGTAGGTAACCAGCGCGCATGCGCGGAACGCCGACCGTAGCGCTGCGGTGGCGGAATCGCATAACGGTACTTACTTAAAAAACATGCCTTGTATCACACCCTACTACAAGCTGTTAAACTTGATGAAGATTAGGTCAAGAAGAATATTTAATTTATTAACAATTACATGTAAAATATCAAAGTTCAAATATGATTCATTCATATTCATCTTAACTCAAATATGATTTGTTTACACATTTATAAAAGAAATAATAAGCCTCTAAATATACATTACTAATTCTGAAACACAAAACATCAATTTTCAATAAATCATTCATTGTAAGTGCATGTAGAACATTTAACATATTTATTAAAATAAATTAATTCAAATTACTCACTTGAAACTATTAAAAAAAATATAAGAGAAATAATAAGTGAGGAATAATTAAGTTAAAAATTGTATATTATTATGTTAAAAGGATTTACTAATATTTGTTAATTCTATATTTTAAATTTTGTGTTATTAAAATCAAAAATATTAAAATAAATGTAACAGGTCATTAATAAACTTTATTCTTATTCTTATTTAGGATAAACGCTTTGTTTAGCTTATATGATTAAAGAAAACTTTTAATGAGAAGGGTTTTCTGTTTATGAATGTATTATTAGTCTTTTATATGATTAATGCACTGAAAATTATCATTTTATAGAAGGACTTTAAATCGTGGTGGGCGAATGATCGGTCCCAGTGGCCGTTCTATTTGTCAGATCTGCGATAAGGCTTTTCCTACTCCTAGTGAATTGTCGCAGCACATGCTCTGTCATAGGGGTGGTGGCATGGCCAATAAACTGGCTTATGAGTAAGTATTATGATTTTAATGTTTTTTAAATATTCAATTCCTTATTGAACCATAATTAAATAACCTTATTTTGAAACATTCCTTTTTACTTTCATGTGGTAAGTGTAGCACTGAAATGAAATGTACGAATCTGAAATTTCATATTTAGAATAAGTATATGCCTAGGATGTTATACCAACATTTTCACCCAAATCAACTGACTACAAGAACCACTATATATCATAAATTTTGCACCTTTTTGTGATTGTCTCAAAAACACCTCTAATGATTTTGATTAAACTTAGTGTATAAATAAATGGGCTTTAATTTAATTTTTTTTTTTTTTTTTTTTTTTTTTTTTTTTTTTTTTTTTATATGGCTAGGCTTAAATACCAAATAAGGCTCAGATGCTGAGGTTTATCAATAAAGTGATTAAAACTGTCATTATTGCTTCATTCAGCATACCCGCAAAGAAGTTAAAACTACCAGTTTCCTCCAAGAGTCTATCATTTGTATCAGTAAACATCTTTCTAGCCCTTACTGTGTTTAAAGTTTCTATGGTTGAATTTATACTTTTTAGACTTGCATCGAAGATGTTTTATTTACTCACTTTATAGTAAAGATATATATTTTTATTTTGACCAAATCTCATTTGTAACTATTATTGTATTTTATCAGTTGCCATTATCATAAAAGTGAAACTGAGACATCTTCTCTGTACCAAATTCAGTTGTTGTTTTTTTCATTTACTAGTTCTTTAATTTGTTTTTATTTGATTTATTTTTTCTTTCTACTATCATTGAATTTTTATTTGATTTGATTTTGTATTTAGGTTATTATTTAAACATATTTATATTATTTCCATAAGTATTTTATTTTGATCTAAAATAGTGCTGGACGAAAAATCGTTATATCCTATCCCTCAGTCCTAATCCTTTTTTCAGTTTTCCCTCCTCTCAATCTCTCCCCTATGACTAATATCCTAACTGCCTGTCACATCAACGCACATTTCCTCTTAGCCCACTATAATGAATTCCAAAAATATTCCTTCGACAATTTTTATCATATAGTAGCTGTCTCGGAAACATGGTTAAAACCATTTATCTCTTCCTCTCAGGTTTCCCTTCTAAATTACTCTTTCCTGTGACATGACAGATCTGATAGCATGGGAGGTGAAGTCGGGCTGTATATACATGATATAGCCTGAAAGCCAAATCCAAAATCCTATTGAAGTCTCCTCCTAATCCCTTTCCTCACATAGAATACACGTTTGTTGAAATTTCAACCATCTCCTCACCCTTGTTATACGTTGTTGTCTACCAACCTCCTCGTGTTCCTTTTGATGACCTCTTCCAATCCTCCCTTGTCCAACTGGTCTCAGCATATAATAATATAATTATTTCTGGTGATTTTAATACCAACATGTTATCTGAGTCCAGTGACAAATCCTTCCTTACCGATTCAGTATACTCCCTCAATCTATACCTCGTTCCTTATGACCCTACTCATCACTCTCAGTATACTGATACCTGGTTAGACTTTCATATTTCTGATTCTCCTGTAAAAATTATTTCCTCATCGCAGCATCCCGTTCCTTTCTTATCATCAGACGACCTTATCCATATTACTTATGATCCACCTGTCAAATCCTTTAACCCAAGAGTCATATCATATCGTAATTTGGACCTTCTTTCCTATGAATCTCTTCAACCTGATCTGGACTCTATCCACTGGGATACGATATACTCTGATAACTCCATTGATCCTATGGTCTCCTATCTCACCTCCAACCTACGATCCATACCAGACATCCATGCTCTCTTAAAATAAAGGATATGATGAAGAGAAGGGAAGCGCCAAGACGTAAATTTCGACTCACTCTTTTGCAAAAAGACTGTCTTTCAAGGAATGAATACATAATGAAACCCAATGCGCAGTGCGACGTGCTGAATCCCTCCATATCCATTCTGTCCTTTCTGATGCTCCTGATACTAAATCTAAATGGAAAATCCTTAGAAAATTGTTCTTTCTCGAATCCAATAATCCCAGTTCTTTCCAAATCACGCCTGACGAACTCAATAATCATTTCATATCCTTAGCTTCTGATTCCTTAACAAATCCTGATATTACTTAATAAAGTTTCAATCCAGACAGATTTTTCTTATCTCATGTGTCCTATGACGAACTGCTTACCTGCAATCTTAAAATCCCATATTAACCACTATGGACCAGACAATATTCCTGTAAATCGAATAAAATCCAGCCTCGCATCCCTCATACTGGTACTATATCATATTTATGATAACCGCCCTTGTCTGAACACTAAATAAAGTTCCAAATCCTACCTCACCGCTCGAATGCCTTGTTCAAACCCAGCTATCGAATTTCCTTGAAGAAAACTCCCTCCCTCCTTAGTCCTCTTCAATCCAGTTTTCGTCCTGGTTATTCTACCCAATCAGCTCTCCTTAAAATAACACAAGACCTCCAAAATGCCATTGATCACCAAAAATTAACTATACATATCCTCCTAGATTTCTCAAAGGTGTTTGACCATAGAATCCTTCTTACCAAACTCCAAAATCTTCCAGTACCAACAGTGCTTTACACTGGTTTCAATCCTTCCTCTCCGATCGTTCTCGGTATGTAGTAGTGCCAGATCAACCTCCTTCCAGTACCCTGTCCCCACCCTATTCGCTATATATACATTAATGACTTCCCTCTCCTTATCTACCACTCTAAATACCATCTCTATGCAAGGATTTCCAAATATACCTCTCCTTCCCACCTTCCGACCTATTACCAGCTACAAAAAGACTACAAGAGGACATTAATGGAATAAGTCACTAGGCTGAAGTCAATAAGTTAAAGTTAAATGTTGAAAAAACAAAAGCGATTGTAATAGAATCCCATCACCTCCTGATAACTGTACCACATATCCCCACCCTGTTCCTAAATAGTAATCCTATAAAGTTCCATCCGACTGTCAGGAATCTGGGAATAACCTTTGACCAAACTCTATCCTCCAAAAATCATATTTCCAAAATCTCTCGTCGTATCTTTTCAACCTTAAAGCGACTGTGTCACCTATTCAAAATTATTATTTTATTTAAATACTCTATATCGATGAATATTGAACATACCAATTTTTTTTAACACTCAAATGAAAGCTTAATAAATACTCGATGATTTACTTTATAATGATTATCCTCTTAGAATGAGCCGTTTCTATGATAGTAACCATAATAATGTTAGAAAAGAGTGATTTCTCGTTTTTCGCAAAATGATTATTTTATTTAAATACCGCTATATCAATACATATTGAACATTCAAATTTCTTTTACCACTCAAATGAAAGCTTAATAAATACTTGATGGTTTACTTTATAATGATTATCCTCATAGAATGAGCCGTTTGTATGATAGTAACCATAATAATGTTAGAAAAGAGTGATTTCTTGTTTTTCGAAAAATTCTTTGTTTTGTTAAATACCTCTAATTCAATGAATATTGAACATACAAATGTATTTTACCACTCAAATGAAAGCTTATTAAACACTTGATGTTTTACTTTATAATGGTTATCCTCATAGAATGTGCCGTTTCTATGATAGTAACCATAATTATATTAGAAAAGAGTGATATCTGGTGATATTCCCTTTTTGAATATCCTCCATTTTGTAATCCACCCGTTTTGAGTTAGCAGACGTGTATTTTTTGCTTTACTATAATAGATGCTTTGCATAAAACATACTAAAAATTTTGGTGAAATGGGTTGCATTTTTCGTTGCTGGCTCACGGACTATCCTCCCCGTTCATGTTTTACTACCTGTCCAAAGTCTCTACAGCCCTTCATAAACACAGGTTTCTCCAAAAGATTATTTTCTATAGCTATTCGAGTCAAATTCAATGTATACATTAAAAAAAAAAATGCTATTTGAAGCTCAATTATATGCTGGAACATTAATTTTGTATGTTTTTTCAATTTAATAATTGAAAAATTAAAAGCACAAACAATTGTTTGGTAAACTTTGCAAGTAATAGTATAAAGGAAAAAATGCCACCTCAACCAAAAAAATTCATTCACTGTAACCATTTTTCGAAGTCAAAACCCCTGGGCGCTCCACTATAATTGCTTTGCATTCGATCCTCAATCATATGGAATTCTATCCCTCCTTCCATCCGTCACTCCAACTCTCTTTTTACCTTCAAATATTTAATTACTTTATAAATATCCAGGCTCAATAGAATTGTAAATAAGCTTTTTTTCTATATTTTTTTCTTATCATTTAAATGTATTTTTTATATCAGTAATTATTAACTTGTTAATATGTATTTAATTTACTCTAAGACTCCAAAGCCCTTTTTGCACATTCTGTATATTTTATTCTAAAGGGACATGTCCCAGGATAATGAGGAATTTATTTGAAAAAAGGAAGGAATCTCTACATTAACAGTAGGAATAGTTTAATTTATAATAAGTGCTTACTTACTTTACTTTGATATCTCTACAACTCATAAAAAATCAAGAACTCCCTTGGTCAGAGCCCGCAGTCTTGTTGGTTTTGTACTGCTGCACAATCCGCCTAACATTATTTTAAGTTAAGTGCAAATTTTAAATTTTAGAGTGGTCATAATCATTAAATTAAAAAAAAAAAATCACTTAATCTAGTACTTCTAACTAACTAGTAGTAAGTTAGTAAGTAGTGAGATAAGATTTTAAGTTCAAATCAAGTCCTATATTTTGGAGTATAATTGTTTTCTGTGGTCATAAACTCCCTTAATAAGAAGACATCCGAGTAAAGACCTCTTAATTAAAGACTTACCATTATTTAATCTAACAGATTAATTTGAAATTTATATATCATATTATTTTATAGATGCCGGGAATGTACAGCTCAATATCCTACTGAAGCAGGTCTTCAAGCTCACAGGCAGAAATACCATGGTGCTGGTGGGCCTTCACCTGACATGGCAATTCCCATAGTTGACCTAAAACAGGTGCTTTTCTGTTAAACTACCATTAATTATCTTATTCCTGGCTCTTTACCCTATTCTATTCATGTTTACTTGTTAGGTTGGTGTCCTTTCAAGACTAGCAGCCTTAGGTATTCGATCAGTAATTCCTCTGGCACAGCTCCACAGTGGCTCAGGTGGTGGAATGTTTGGTCTCCCCGTTGTTGCTGTTGATTCAGCTTCAAATCCAGCAATTTGTAATATAGGTATATTATCATTTGTAAATATTTATTATTGCGTTTTTATTATTCACTCAGCTCTAGTTCTTTTATAAACAATGAACCTTGTCTCATGACATTAATATTTATATTAATTCATAATTAATTTAATAGTGAGATAGCAGAGGGATACCTCGGCTTTATCCTTGTTTTCCTTGGGGCTTGGACCTCTGTTTCATTACCCAGAATTTTAGTTGACAGCATGTTTTTACATTAGTTTAAAATACAAACTTATTTACCATCTGTTTTACATTTTAGCATTATTTTATTTAACATTTATATTATATATATATATATATATATTTCTCTTTTTTTTTTTTTTTTTTTTTTTTTTTTTTTTTTCTACATTCTTTCACCAAAAAAACATAAATAACTTTAGGATTAATATTGTAAGATCGTTTTATAAGCTCATAAACTGCTTGAAAGAGCTAGCTAAAATTTGCCTTTTTCTAAAGAACGATTGCGGCTATATTACTAAACCAAATTCAATAACTAAGATTACTTTTAGAAAGAAAATTAAACGTTCTTTCGTTTTGAAAAGAAATATATTTTCTGTAGGAAGCACCGTTTACGAGTTATAGGTGAAAAACTGAAAAAAGTGCAAAAAATTAGAGGTTTTTCGGCTCCAAAAAGTTAAGCTCACCACCTGTGATGGTGCAAACTCAGATTACTTATATTTAGGATCATTAAGAGGTATTAAAACGATTTCCAGCTTTGTCCGAATTAATTCCCACAAATATCCTTATTTTACTGGACTACAAGTCAGACATAGACATTGAAAGATATTTGCTTTCTATGATAAGTATTCTATCTAATATATAAGTAGTATACGATCTAAAGTATTCTAATCTGGCACATTTTTTGTCTCAACTCTAAAATTAACAAAAAGAGGTATCTAATTTCTTTGAGAGTGACCCCCCCCCCCCCATTTATAATTTCATAATTTAAAAGATTTTTTTTTTTAATAACAATATTTTGTTGTTAAAACTTTCAACTGTAATGTACATATTTGGGTAAGCGGATCTTAAATTTTAATGTGTTCAACACTGTATTGGCCTCTTATTTACTATTATTTGTAGATTCCTTTCAAATTTTGACCTCAGATTTATCTTTTTTAGTTAACAGTTTTGAATTGCTGAATCTTAGTCTCAATTTTTTAAGAAATTATATCATATATTTTACCATTATTTGCATCTGTCCCACTACTCTGGGGTAAATAGGGAAAGTGTAACTTAATAATAATAATAGGCTTACCGAACCCGAAGGTTCGATGCTGATACCACCAAACCTCGCCTGCACAGATTCGTCCAATGTTCGCCGGTCAAGCCCAAGCCCCCGAGATCAGCTTTAACACAATCCTCCCATCGCCGCTTCGGCCTACCTTTTGGACGCCTAGCAGTCGGATCAGCAAATAACAACTTTCTCGGAATCCGTTCCTCACCGAGCCCAACAATTTTAATTGCCCATTTGAGTCTCCGCAACACTATTAACTCAATTATATTCACAGGATACAAGTTCTGCAATTCCGCATTGTGCAACCTTCTAAACTCCCCAGTGCCCTCATCTCCCTTCGGACCAAATATTTTACGCAGTACCTTATTTTTGAAAACCTTAAGCCGTTGTTCATCTCTCAAAGTAAGCGGCCACGTTTCACATCCGTAAAAAAACCGTTGGAAGAATAATAGTTTTATAAATTCAAACCTTTAAGTTTTTAGATAGAAGCCGCGAACTAAGTAACTTAGCAACTGAATAATAACACGCATTTCCCACCTTTAACCGGGACTTTATTTCTTCCTGGATTTCATTTTTTCTTGTTATCATTGAACCTAAATACTTGAATTTTTCTACGAGTTCAAAAGTATGCCCTGATATATAAATATCACCAAGATCGCCACCATTTCTGCTACTAATCATATATTTCGTCTTATCGGTATATAATTTGATTCCTATTTCTTTACCGGTTTTTATTAACACACTTGTATTTAGTTGTATGGTTTCCGTGTCTTCACCTAGCAGTACCAAATCATCGGCATACCCCAAAACCGGAATCTTGTCACACATATTTAAGCCTTTCTCGGTACACATCACCTTTTCTATGACATATTCTAAAGCTATATTAAACAAAACAGGTGAAAGGGAGTCACCCTGTTTCAGACCAGATCGCACCACAAATCTCTCGGAGTAATTATGACCGATTCTAACTTTATGAAATGTTTCCGACAAACACATCTCTACTAGGTTTACTAACTTTCTAGGTATTCCCTGTTCAATCATGATGTTTTATAGCTTCTGACGGTCTATTGAATCATACGCCTATTTAAAATTGATAAAAAGTTGATGACTACACCGTTGTATTCCAATTTTTTCTCTAATATTTGACGTAAGGAAAATATTTGATCAATAGTCAAGTGATTCCGCCTAAAACCACATTGGTAGTCTGCTATAATTTCCTCAGCGTATTCCGTGATTCGGCTAGTAAGTATTGACGAGAATATTTTATAGCATACAGAAAGAAGAGAGATCCCACGATAGTTGTTACAATCCGTCCTCGGTCCTTTTTTGTGAATCAGAATAAGTATTGATTATTTCCATTCTTCGGGCATTTTTTCATTTTCTCAGATCTTTTTAACTAAAACATGTAATTTGGAAACGCCCGCTTCTTCACACGCCTTTAATTAATTCACTCGTGATATTATCATTTCCTGCAGCTTTATAACGTTTTAATTTTCCTATCGCCGTTTGACTTCCTCCTTACTCGGTGCGTCTATCCATGGTTCAGCGCTCTGATATTCTGATTGAGGAGATAGATTATTATTTTCCGTATTTAGAATGCCGTCAAAGTGTTGTTTAAATTTATTTAATATCTCAGTCGAATCCGCAATTATATTGTTATTTGCATCTTTAACCGCATTCAACAGGGGTTCAAATCTTTTACGTGATTTGTTTATACCTTTGTACATCTCTCTTACGTTATTTTCGCTTCTGTGTTTTTCTATTTCTATTATTTTGTCTTTGAGATACTCTCTTTTCTTATTTTTTAAGAATTTTGAGGTCTCTTTTTTTTACTACCCGAAAGTAAGTCACGTTATCATCGCTTGGATTATTTAAGGAGTTCAGTTTAGCGGTTTTTCTTTTTTCACACATATTTTGGCAATCCCTGTCGAACCAGGGTTTGCATAGGGTTTACAAAAAAATGTAACTTAGCAATTCTTTATTTATTATGCTAAAATATTTTAATGAATCATTTAAAAAAGAAATACTTAACACGAACACCATGAGAATGAGAAATAAAAATTATAGAGAGACTGGAAAAAAAAGATGAGAAAGCTGGATAAACATTTAAGCCATTCACCATAATCATGGTTTGCCTTCGGCCGTTTATAGTTCTTTCATTTACTTTGGATTTATAATAGATGAAAGCAGGTAAAACATAGAAAACAAAGTAAAAGTTTTTACCTATTTTCAATTAGAATGAAAGAGTAATTTTTCACAAACTACAAAAGTTCACTTATTATTCTAATTTTCCTTACATTAATTTTTAATGATTAAACTTCTTTGGATAATTTTTTTCATTAGAATTGTACTTGCACCCTTCTTTAGATCTTACGGTTCCTGTTTTTAGCATTTAAGTGTATTATTTTATCTAATTAATTTGGTTAACTACAAATATTTGTTATGTATATAATGATTCATTATTGTTATTATTGATTTATTGTTTTGTTTTTTTATAGGAGGAATGGGAGCATCCAATTTATTACCTCTTGGCCCCCTGAAAAATTTAACGTTTAACAATAACATGCGGTGAGCACTGCATACTTGTTTATATTTTAAATATCTTTATTTTAAAAATTACTGTAATAAATTAAGCAGAAGAAATTATTTTTTAAATAAAAACTTTTCTTATTTTTTATTATTATTAAAAAGATTTTGGGCCTCCTGTACAGTACACACACACATAATAATTATAAACAATATATATATATATATATATATTATATATATATATATATATATATATATGTGCATATATATATATATATATATATATATATATATACACACACATACACATACATACATACATGAGTATAGATTTTATTGGAATATTTTTGTGTGTGTGTGTGTGTTTTTTTTAGTGTGTGTTTATGTTCATTATATTTTTTCTTTTATTTTTTATATGGTATATATACATACTTGGATTGTAAAGTCCACAATCAATGTGAGACTCCTACTTACTAAAAAACTATCTACCAAATTTTCTTTACAACCCTGTGAAAACACTGTCAGGCAGGTTTGTTATTTCTTATCTGGATTCCTTTTTAGGCCACAGCCAGGCATCATATCTCCCTCCTTTGTTTGATCTGACAAGTGTACGTGTGTGTGTGTATGTGTGTGTGTGTGTGTGCGTGTGTGTTGGTGTGTGTGTGTGTGAGAGAGAGAGAGGAAACATGTTCGAGGATGTGCGTGTGTGTGGGATTTCTGGATTAAATAAATTTCCTTACATCTTCCTTCACCCTTCATAATACCATCATTAACCATTACTTCATGATTGTTAAATTAGATTCCCTAATAGAAGCTGTTGATTTTATAAATTTTATATAAAGAAAAATATGTTTATATAATTTTTCTTTATTTAATAATGTCTGATGTATTATATTATCTGAATAGTTATCATGAATATTTGTAAGTTGTATTTTATACAGGAGATTGTAGATATATTTGTAAATGTTTTTGTTTACATTCATTAATAAAACATTTTTCTATTACTTTCACTTATTTTAATTTATTGTGCTAGTCTGATTACAGTTTATTTTACTTGTTTATTCCACAGGTGTTGTTTTCTTAACATAATACTAGCTCTAAACATCTTTATATTTTCAATCATTGCTTTAAGAGAAGATCTTGAAAAAACTATTGCTTTCTACTATGTTTGTCTCATAATATTTAATTATTTAATTGTAAGCAACAATTTTTAATTAAAAAATTTATTTTTTGGTCCAATATTGAATTATGTCTTGTAAATAAAAATGTCGATAAACTCTATAAAATAGCATATTTTACACACACTGCTATTTAAGAGATTTATTGTTGTGTAAAATTTTAAGATTTGGACTAAAGATAAAGAGATTTTGATGTTATTCAACTTCAAAGTTGAATTAATCCATTACCTACAACTTCATTCAGAAAAAAACTGATTAGTTAATAAATATTTTTTAAAGACCATGACCTTATAGGATAACAAAAATAGATCTAAATTTATTCAATGTTGCCAACATGTTGGCACACAATTTGTTCTATTTTTATACAATTGCAGCCAATTATGTTAGCAAATGTCTAATGGAAATATAAGCAAAAACAATGCTAAAAGTTCTTTATTTCCTTTTATTATAATGATTCAATAATTGGAAATTTCCCAGATTTTTATCATTAGTACACTCCAGGCTCTGTAATTGTTATTGCTGTTCCAGAGTGAAAACATTGTTTTTATCCTTGATTCTAATTAAAACAAAAAATATTATTAACACCTAGCTAGAAAAAAATTCTAAGGAAACATAAAATCAAATTAAATCTATTACTTTCATTTACCTATATACAGTAAGTTATTGCGATCATGAAAGTTTTCAAATACAAGTTTTCAACAGAAATACACATTTTAGGGTCCCCTGAGTTTGAAAAACCAAGTTCCGCAAAAAAGGTCTCTGTTTTGTGGTAAGTCTAGTATGAAAACAAAAGGACTATGAAACTGAAATTTCATATTTTAGACAAAAAACAGCTCTTAATGATTTTGATTGAAGTAAAATAAATGGACTTAAATTTGTTATTTTCTTTCTCTAAAATACATTTGATTTTGTTAATTAAAAATAATTAAGCATTTCAACTGATTACCATTGAAATGGAATGTGTAAATATGTAATATGAAAGAATTTGATGAAAAGCTCAGCTGTAGGAGAAGAGGGCAGAAATATTTTTTTATATTGATTTTTTTACTGCTCACAATAATATAGTAATATATTGTTGGAAAGCTAAAGATTTTAGAAATTATGTTTTCTAACACACAAAGTTGTTGAAGCTAGTGGATAGTGCCAGTAGGGTCATAAACAGAAGTGATTGTTAAAGATGATAATTTCTGTGTTTACATTATTTAATCTAAAACAAAATTTTTAATTGAAACATTATAATTCTTTTATCCTGTTTGGGTTTATGAAATCTTGAGGGAGGTAAGTAAAAGTTGTGTTGTGCGCTCTAGATCATTTTTTTATTTTGATGAAATGAAATAGAAACTTTTTATTAAGTCTAGAATATATTTCATTTCAAGATAAAAGTCTAGGGTTTAACAAAACCAATGATAGGTTTATTTATAATTTTGAACCATATTTTTCTTCACTCAACATTTATTTTTACATATTTTGACTATTATTTTATATAGTCATTATGAAAAAAACACCTCACGAGGGTCACCTATTGCATAGTGGTTATTAAACAGCTTTCTATGCCAAAGGTCCCGGGTTCAAACCTGCAGGTGGTCCTAGGATTTTTTAATGGGAGTAAAAAATCCTTAGTTATGCCGTCCTTTAGAGGGGACGTAAAAAGTTGGTCCTGAGTCTGTGCGATGTCAGATACTCATTGAAGATCCCTAGCCTAATAAAACCTGGATAGGAAAAATTTAGGACTCCCACTGTAGCCATAGTAGCATAAGGTGACGTTAAATGAATGAATAAAAAAACATCTTAGGCTGTACTAGTCTATTCAGCTTCTGTTACTTTTACCTGTAATTAATATAGTTCACTCAAAAAAACTAAATGTTTGATTGTCGTGGAATGTGGAACATTACCATTTCAGCTTTCTTCCTTTGGGTAGGAATAAATCCAATGCGCTGACAACTATTGAAATTAAAGTAATTAAAACGGCAGCTTTTCTGGGAGAAATTTTAATGGTGACAGATGGAATCAAATCATGTCATATATTTTTCTTTATTTCAAGCCTCTTCAAAATTAATTTCTTTTGGTGCTGTGAAATTCAGTGGAAGTTCAGCTATTGGTAATGAGTGGTATTCTTAAAACTTCTCAATACTCACACTTACAATTCTTCTTGTCGGACCTCCTTTGCATTATTGTGTTGGAGAATGGTTACTCAAAAAATCTGAAAATGCTTCAGATTTATTCTTGCCACTGGTTTTTTCATTCTGTATTAGACTAGAAATATCTTCCTGTTTATTTCAAATGATGCATGCCTCTTAGCCATAATGATTGGTATCTTTGGGCTAGGTTAGCAACATAATTTGGTTATTGAGAAAATATTGGATTTATCCATCTCTTGTTTAATGATTAGCCGTAGATTATCCGATTTCCTTATGTATTCAGGATTTTTCCAGCGGATCCAATGTCTTTGCATTATTTTTTACCAAAATTAATTCCGAACCTGTTTAAGAATTACTTTCCTATACTATTAAATATTTGTGTTATTTATTTTGATAAATAATTAGCTTAACTTCTTTGAGATGCTTTCTGTTTCTTGAGGGTTCAGAAGATTGTTTCTAAGAAAAACGTTTTGGTATATTAAGTATTTTTACCTGTCCCAGTCTGTCACTCGTTTAAATAGAGAAATTCTGGAGAGAATATCTTGAATGTGTGTTGAAAAATAAATTAATACGGGTATCTGGTTCGAATTTCAAGCAGCGTATTTGAGAGGATATCCACAAGTATAAAATTTTGATTAAAACAGTATCTAAAATATCTGGTGTACAATGTTTTCTGAAAAATGTAGATTTGGACATTACTATTGTTATATATTGTGCCTGGAAGTGAGTCTCGAGCAGTTTACATCCTTATATAAAGATTAACATTTTTATGACACCTCTGGTGGCCAATATGCAAACCCCTGCCACAGGAATTTAGCTCCTTGACCGTCAACGAGTTAAACAAGCTATTCAAATTATATTTTTTTAGTATGTAGAATACTTACATTTTCTCCCCGGGTAATTTAGTGTATGGTATTAGAGTTCAAGTGAGATTTCGGGTGGTATTTTACGAATATTTTTTAGACGGGTTCAGGTCCTCTGTAGCTAGGGGGCTCCTTATCTTTGATACGGCGGTAGCAACGCCCCTGGTTATTGGGGCGTTTTATAATACTCCCGAGTAGATACAGTCAAAGTCAAAAGTATATTCTCACCTCCAATCTCCTCAGTATCCTCTACAAACATGCTCCACTAAAAACATTTATCTTCCGTCGCCGCCCCGCTCCTTGGATTAGTCCAGATATAAAGGATTTACAAAAGAGGCGTGAGGCAGCCCGTAGATGCTTTAGACGGGCAAGACTGACAGATGACTATCAAGCGTTCAGGGCACTCCGCAATCTGACGCAGGCGGCAATAAGACAAGCAAATTCTAACTACTTTCTCGAAGCATTCTCTACACCCGATTCCAAGTAAAAAAGGCAACTCCTCCGCCAAACTCTCACTTTGCAAATCCTCTTCCTTACCAATCATTCAAACCTCACCCAAGGAATTAAATATGTACTTTTCACCTGCCTCCTCTAGTAATTCTCTGCCACCTTCTTCCGATTTTTCTTCAATTCCATTATTTAACCCAAACAATTTCTATTTTTCTGATATTTCTCCAACTGACCTTATCTCCCCTGTATTGAAATCCCGCACCAACACCATTGGTGCTGATGGAATACCAGTCAAATTGCTTAAATTATGTCTCCCCAAAATCCTACCAGCTCTCCTACTTATTTACAACTTTTCCCTCCAAAATTCAATTTTTCCTTCTACTTGGAAAAAAATCAATAGCCCATCTTATCAATAAAACCCATAACCCTACATCTCCTTAAGATTATCGCCCAATTTCCATCCTATCTAAACATTCCAAACCTTTATAAAGAATAGTCCAATCTCAGTTATCTAATTTCCTTGAAAATTCTAAACTTCTTGACCCTCTCCAATCATGTTTCCGACATGGCTTTTCCACACAATCTGCTCTCCTCACAATCACCAGCGACATACATACTGCTATGGACGAAAAAAAAACTGACAGTACTAATACTTCTGGACTTTTCAAAAGCTTTTGATACGCTGGGCCATTCTATCCTTTTCTCCAAACTGCAATCCCTATCATTTTCCCACTGCACTATTCGTTGGTTTCACTTATTTTTCTCCGATAGAACTCAAGCTGTCACCATGTTATTCATGCAATATAAATGTTAAGGAACACGACCCTTAACCTATTTTAAGTGCTGCCCTCTAGCTGGCAGCAACACGATCAAGGGCACTAACGACATCTAGAGGTCATGCAACTCAGCATGAAAAGTTCAGGCCAAGACAAGATGAGAAGACAAGTCTGGATGGGTGAAACAGATAAGAAAAGGGAGAGTCAGCACATGTGCCCCCACGTGAAGCCAGGCATTTTTTATCCTTTATAGTTACTTCGCATGATGGAGGAGTAAACAATAGGAGCCGGCCAGAAGAAAGCGGACAAAAGAAAAAATTGCCCTCCTCATCACCTAGATATTAGTTTAAACCACTAACCCTCATTATAATCTCACGTAACTATACTAGAACAAAACAATCCATTATTTAATACAGTCCAAAATTCTTTAAACATCCAGCCCATCACTATTAATTAGTAATTATGATTAGGAGTTCCCTGGAATGCCCCAGGTCTTCCATAAATAAACAATAAGATTGAATAGTGTTAAATACAACATTATTGGATGTCAATACTATTCGGAAATCATAAATTTTGTTTACGATTATGAAAAGTTTACTTTCTCTATAATCCTATAGATAATCTGATGTCCTAAACATTTCTTCTCTAGTATTTAAGTTATATCTGACCTGGAATCAACAAGTTTTTAAAATGGGGACAAAAGTAGGAACACACCCATTGAAAAGTGGCTCCGGATTATTTTTCCAGGAGAAAAGGGTGAACCCTTAAAAAAAATTAGTGTGAAGTTAAAAATCGGCTTCATGATAGTAAAAAAAGTGGCCCTCCGTGATTGCTGGATGGTAAAGACGACAGGATTATTATAAAGAGAAAAAAGCCTTTCATGAGCCTGATAAATAAGAGAAAAAAGGTTAGTGTTTGCAAACAAATATTTAAAGAGGGCTAATGAATTGTTGGACGATGTAATATTTACAGATAAATCTTGTTTAAAAATAATTGATTCTTATGGGAGAATTACAGTCTCGAGGAAACCAAACATAGAATAAAGAACAAAATATCTCAACATTCAAATACGGTGGCGGAGTAAAGATTGTTTGGGGCTGTATCTTTCCGAAAGGGGTAAGTAACCTAGTATTTATAGATGCTATTAAGGGAAGATTTAGGTTAGTTGAAGTCATGACGAGTTTAAAAGAAAGTGAGATTTTCCCTCTTCCCACAAAATTTGGAGATAGAATCAATTTTTAAATTTTATCAATTAATTTCATGCCAGGAGTAGGTACCGCTGGGTGCTGCTCTCCCTCATGCCTATCACGCCATGTTTCTTAAAATTGACCGCACATTAACTGATTGTTCATTGTATTATTTACAGGTGTGAATAAAGATTTAAAGTTAAAAAAAAAAAAAAAATTTTTATCAAGATACATCTACGGGGACTTGGCTACAGTATAATTGCACGCAAGTTTTAGAAACCCCTCCTCAATCTCCCGATTTGAACTTAATTGAACATTTATGGGCCCCATCTGGAAAGAAAAATCAGCAGATACGATTTTTGAAATGAGATAGATCTCAAAGAAAAATTAATTCTTAAATCAAGTAAAATCGGGCAAAAGGCAATTCGTTAGATCGATGCCTTGAAGGCTTAAGTGTGTAATCTAACAAAAGGGCTTGCAAAAAAATTATTAGTATATTGTTATTAAATTAAATATTACTCGAAAAGTAAAGTTTTCCAAATACTTTTGACAGCCATTAAAGGGTAGACGAAAGGCGCTCGCCACATAGACAGCTGAATTACTGCTCGGAAATAGAAGAGGAGGAAGACCCCGCTAAGTGTGGATAGAGGATGTGAGGGGGGGAGGACTGCCCTTTTCGAATACTGAGTTTAGATACATAACACGAGTTGCAGAACCCAAAATTAAATACCCGGAGTTCATGTTTAAAATTTGTTAAATAAAAGTATTTTTTGGTTTGAATGCTTTTAGTAATGATTTACTTTTCTCTTAAAACCATCATACTGGTAACAACCCATTTTAAATAGATTAATATATGAAAAGAGATAAAATACTCTCTGGACTCCCTATGAATACTAAATACTTTTGACACTTTTTTTTTGCAAAAGTATTTGGAAATCGTATTTATTTTTATTTAATAAATATTTTCCACAAATATTACTTTGTATAACTCTTTTTAAATTATAAATCGTTAAGAGAGACTCCCATAAAGCAAAATCACTAACCAGATAACTGATAAGTATTGGGTTGTTTCACATGAAATGTCCGTTTTTATAGTTTCTGAAATACATAAAGGATTTTGCAGGTCTCTGTTGTTTTCTTCCGAATCTTTACATATTTAAAGTAAACAGTTACTAATCCTCTACCTTTGTATTATAAACATTAACTTCCCAATCAATTACCCACTTTTTAGTATACCTCCAAATAACACGCGATTTTCGAGTAGTATTTTTGTACGAGTTTAAACTCGGCCATTCAGCAGCTGAGGCCGCTAGAAATATTTGCAAGGCGTTTGGTGAAGGGAGTGTTAATGAACGGACCATTTGCCGTTGGTTTGCTAAGTTTTCAGCTGGGGATACTGACTTGGAAAACTTGCCCCGAGGAAGACCTCCGTCCGTAATAGACAACGATGTCTTAAATACATACAGTAGAAGGAAACCCCTACCAAACAGTTAAAGGACTCTCAGCACAACTAAATGCAAGTGCATCTACCGTTTCCAGACATTTAAAGTGTTATGTTTTGAAACATGGGGTCTCATGTTTCAAAACATTACGTGCAAAAATTGAAAGAACTGGGCTACAAAGTTCTTCCACACCCACCATATTCTCCCGACTTGTCTCCAACAGATTACCACTTGTTCAAGATTTTAGACAACTTCGTCAAAGGAAAACTTTTTGAAAATGATGATCAAGTGAAAAGTGCGTTTTCAGATTTTGTTTCACTTCAAAGCTCAGAGTTTTTCAGTTCGGGGATAAAAAGGTTGGTGTCGCGTTGGGAAAAATGTGTAGAAAAAGAAGGTAAATACTTCGAATAAAATTATCTTGTTTTCATATCGTATTTTTAATAAAAATCCTTTACCTTTAAAACGGACATTTCATGTGAGACAACCCAATATATTGTTTTTATAAAATATTCGATTAATAATGTAAAAGTACAAGATCATTCAGTTTTAAAAGTATTCGTTAATCATAATGTCATGTTGTTTAATGGTTTAAAATGTTCATATTCTCACTAATCCTCCACATAATTTTATGTTCTATACAATTCTTCTCCCTTATGTAGCTAATAAGTATGTGGGTGCCTGTGCCTGGTGGATATAATAATAAAATATAGAAGCAAAAAGTGACTGTACAAAAAGCATTAAAAGTTATGATTGAAAGACCGACTATTCATCAAATAAAAAGACAATTCCTTAAATGAGTAAATCCTAGCTTATTTCTGAATTTCCGGTTGCACAATAACTGTTCGCTGCGTGCTAAAAAAATATGATGGAAAACAAAACATAGTAAAAGAAGCCCAGGAAAAAATCTTACAGCGAGTAAGGTAATAAAAAAATATGCTGAATGTTTGCAACATTTTTCAAAAATAAGGTTGATAAATTTAAATGTTTAACAGATGAGTCCCACACTTAAATACGTCTCCTTTGGGAAAATTATGGTTCAGAGGAAACCAAATAAAGGATTTAGTATGCCATAGTACTACACCTAGAGCGGTCAGTGATGGTTAGGGTCGTTCGTCTTTTAAAAAGGGTTATAATCTTGGATTACTGGACAAAATTATTAGTAGATTAGTGCATTTTTACAGTAGGAATAGCCAAACTTAAAAGGAGGAGAAAAACGATGAATAAATTAAATTTTCAACTTAAGCAAGACCATGACTCGGGACCTACAAACGTTATCGATTCAGATTTGATTCCCGCGAAATTTTCTAAACGTTCTCGAAATCTCTCTTACATTATTCCTTTTGAATTTAATTGAAAATTTTTGGGCTCAACTAAAAAGGAAAATAATAAGTTCTTGATAGAGGCAATATTTGGCAACAATTAGTTTATTAGTTAAATCAATATCTGATGGGCTGAATTGTATAATTATTCAAAACGGTTTACCAAATGGATGTTTATATATGATTACTTCATTAATATAACTAGGAAATTCAAGTAATTCCAAATACTTTTGTCACTTCTTATCTTTAATTTCTTCGTAAATAAATCTTCAAAACGTTAGGAAAAAAAAAAAAAAAAATTTCACGATGTGTGTTTTGCCGACGTTTCGGCTCTAATATACTAAACTCTTAACATGTGAGCCATCCTCAGGACTGTAAAAATCAGAGCAGCAAAAGATACACATAATTTTTTTATTTTTACTTTGAACACAAAGAAAAGTACTCCTCATTTTTCTACGTAGTCTCCTGATTTGGAAATACATCTTTCCCAGCGCATAGGTAATTTTCCAATCCCGTGCTCATAGAATGAAGTAGGTTGTGTCTTCAGTCAATTGAGCTCGTAGGCTTCAACCTCATCTTCACTGACGAATCTCTGACCTCCCAAAGCTTCCTTGAATGGGCCAAACAGGTGAAAGCCACATGGTGATAAGTCTGGACTGTAGGGAGGGTGTTCCAGCGTCTCCCAGCCCAGTTGCTCCAATTTTTCCCTCATCGGGGCCGCAGTATGCGGGCGAGCATTGTCCTGAAGAAGAAGCCAGTGGCCAGAAGCCTCATAATTTAAACATGTGGTATTAAACCAAAAATAAAGGTATTTCATACCATTAGAACGTTTGCAGTTGGAAGGCTTTAATATGAAAATTCAACACAAGGAATTCTTCTAGATTTTGTTGATAGGCTAGACCAGTGGTTCCCAACAAAAAATGTTTGTGGACCCCTTTGTCCAATAATTTCAAAGGCAAGGCTCTCATTCTAAATATTAGATGTTTAGTGTACTACACATTATCACGTACATTTTTTGCGAACTTCCACTGTTTCCAGAACTCTGTTAGACTGAAAAAGAAAAAAGGAAGCTGTAAGAGTTTACTTTAAACTGGGATAGTATTTATAAGTAGTACTGACTCCTGATTATTCCACATATAATAGTTTCTACAGTCGACTATACATCCTCAATATAATAAACTGGGATAGATTGAAATAGAAAAAGTTTAAACTAATACAAATAGGTATTTATTCAAAAACTGATCAGAGAAATCAAATATCGTTCGTTATCTTATACCAAGTTGCATCAGCCCTTTAACCTCATTCCTTCTCATATTTCAGTCGTGGCGTGACCCTGGCTATGGATACCCTTCTCGGCCACACCCAGCTTCTATGAAGTTGTTACCAAAAAAAAAAAAGAGAAAATCTGGTGCGGACAACACACGACTTTCACTTTCCTCGCCATTGCCTGTATTTTTGGCAAGGAGTCCCTTGCCTCTGGCTTCCACTAGATGGCGTTGTGCTCTTGATAATAATGCTGTCTGCTAGAGGGCAGCATTTAAAACATGTTAAGGGCCCTGTTTCCTTAACACATTTTTGCACTTTTCTCCTCTAGTTGTTTAACAAATTCGCTCAACATTCATATTTAGCTGTTATTTATCAATGCTGACAAGTTGATGTGCCTAGTTTTTTGAAATCTATAAAATTAAAGGTACTTTTAGTTGAATTTGGGTACCCACTTTATAGAGGCTGGGTCTGCCCCAGGAGGGTCTCCATACCCTAGGGTCGCCCCCCGACTGAATTAACAGAATAAATAATATTCTGCCATAGCCGGGATTCGAACCCAGGACCCGGAGCACAGCAGACTAGCGGTTTATCCACTAGACCACGCCGCTCCCTTGGGAAAAACCTGGCGGCTGAGCGCGATTAAGGCCTTATCACCTCATTGCACTGCCGTTGGCCTAGCAACAGTACGAATCTCTATATGTACTGAACCCAAGACACTTCATGGGTTGTAGTGGTACAGGTTTTTAGTTGAATAAAATTTAAAATATCGGCATTTTATCTCTGTCAGACTATTTTTTTTTTTTTTATTTAAATATTTTATTGATATTTACAACTGTACATACAATATATACAACAAGTAAATGGGCTAATTGACACTTATGGGCGTGATAATGTCTTGTGAAGAAACTACCCAGTGGTAGCACTTCAAAGTCAATTTAATTAAAGTAGGTCTCGAGGCCATCGTCTTTTCAATCGCCTCGGAGGGTTGTCAGGAATAATGGGAATGATAAGTTGCGTACAAGAGGATTCGTGTGGGTTGGGAGTTTGGAATGAAAAGAGGAGTATCTGTTTCGGGCTAGTTCTGCGACAAAAAATGGATATTTTAGTGTCAATTTAAGGATTTGTGTAGGGATTGAATACGAGAGGAATTAGATGGTTTAGTAGAGCCCCAAAGCTCGATTCCATATGTCCAGATGGGTCTGATGATGGTAACATAAATGAGCTTTTTGTAATAAATTGGAAGTTTTGAACGTTTGTCTAGTAAGTGTTGTAGTAATCGGTATCTACGGGCAGTTTCTTGTCGTTTAAGTCGCGTATGGGGATTCCATGTAAGACGTTTGTCAAGATGGAGTCCTAGGTAACGGATTTGTTCAACAGGTATGAGTGGGGTATTATTAAAGGATACAGTAGGGCAGGAAGTCATCGGTTTGCGACGAAGGGTAAAGGTAATTTGGTGGGATTTGTTAGGATTTATTTTAATCCTCCAGTTCTGACACCATTCCTCAATGGCTGTGATGTGAGACTGAAGGGTTCGGGATGCAGCGGATGGATCATTATGTACAGATAACACACAAGTGTCATCCGCATAAGTTGTGAGGACAGTGGATGGATGGAGTGGAATATCAGCTGTATATACCGTATAAAGGATGGGACCTAAGATACTACCCTGAGGTACACCTGCAGACTGAGAAAAGATGGAAGAGTAGGAAAGGTTATGATTTACTTTGAAGGTTCTATTAGTGAGGTAGGAACGGATTATCAAGTAGTATGTTGCGGGAAGGAATTGACGGAGTTTATAAAGGAGTCCTGGGTGCCAGACTCGGTCGAACGCTTGTTCCACGTCGAGAAAAGCACCCGTGCAATACATTCCGCGCTCCAATGTGGAGATATAACATCCCACACGGTGGCATTGCTGAATTGTAGAGTGGGATGTCCGAATCCAAACTGGTGGTCAGGAATGACGTGATGCATTTCTAGGATCGGGTAAAGGCGCTTTAAAATGAGTTTTTCTAGAATCTTGCCCATGATAGGTAAAAGGGAGATCGGACGGTATGAGGATGGATGTTCAGGAGGCTTTTGAGGTTTTGGGATCATTTTGATTATTGATAGTTTCCAAGGTTCAGGGAAATAGGTGGTTCGGAGCGTAGCATTGAATATGTAAGTGAGGTAGAGGATTGCTTTTCGAGGTAAGCGTTTCAGGATGTAGGATGTGATGAGATCATGACCAGGAGCTTTTTTAATACGTAATTGGTGGATAATGTTAATTATTTCAGAAGGATGAAAGGCTTTAGGAGGAGGGGACATTTGGAGTGGAATAGCTAGTTCTGCTTCAATATGGTCAATATGGGTTGGATTGAGGATTTCAGGATGTGGATTAAAAATTTTGTAAAGATGTTCACCAAATATTTGAGTTTTTTCCTCATCTGATCGAGACCAGGTAGAAGATTCGGTAAGGAGTGGGTGATTAAAGGTTTTAAACTTGAGCAGATTTTTGGTAATTGTCCATAAAGATTTGTCAGTAGGTCTTAGGTTTTCTGTGAAGTTCTGGAAAGTTTGTATTTTGAATTTTTTAATTTCTGTTTTGAGTTTGTTAGTTAGATGAGTATAGTATGCTTTGTCGGACGGGTATCTGGACCTATGCCACTTAGCCCTTGCTCGCCGTTTCTCTGCTAATAATTTTCGGATGTGATGTGGTAAGTTAGTGTCGCGGGAATAATTATTTTTGGGATGAGATGAGTTGTTGTTAAGTGCAATACCTATTGTTCTTGTTAGTTTTTCGATTGCATAGTTAATTTGTTGTTCTGTTTTTAGTGGAATCTTTAAGTCGAGTTCGTTTTCAAGATCAGAGCGAAAGTTGTCCCAGTCAACATGTCCTGTAATTAATGAAGGAGGGAAGGATTTAGGAATAGGGTCTGAGTGCAGGAGAAGCAGAACTGGGCTATGGTCTGAGGAGAGGTCTTCTAAGGACGTTATTGTAGATTGAAAGGTGGGAATTTGGGATGTGACGAATATGTCAAGAATATCAGGGTGCTTTTTTATAGAAGTAGGCCAGTATGTAGGATCTTTGGGTGATAAGACGGAATAGCTGTTGGAAGTGGTGATTTGGGAGAGAATCCTGCCACGAGAGTTGGATGTTCGGCATCCCCACCGTTGATCTTTGGCGTTGTAATCTCCACCAGCAATGAAGCGCGGACCAAAGGACTGAAATAAGGAATCAAGTTGGTTAGAGGAGAGGGAATTGCCAGGAGGGCAATACACAGCTGAGATGGTTATGTTAAATGGACGGCAGGATAAGGTAATAGAAGTAGATTGGATAGCGTCAGTTGGAGTAGAAGGAATCAGGGAGTGAGTTAAGGAATTGTGAATAAGGATACAAGAGCCAGCGTGGGATGTTTTGTCAGGATGATCTGATCTGTAAGTGATGTAGTCACGTATGTAAAAGTGTGAATGAGGAGTGAAATGGGTTTCAGTGATGAGGGCAATGTCTATATTATTGTCGTGAATAAATAAGTCAAGCTCGTCCCGGTGGTTAGTCAGTCCGTTAGCGTTCCATAATAGAATAGCCAGGGTCTTCTTACTCATCTTGGGATAGTGAAGGGAATTGCAGAAAGGAGTCTTGTAAGGAGAGTAATAAGCGGATTAATGGTGTTTTGGAGATCCTGAAGGAAAGATGAAAGGATAAGAGTAATGTCAGATGGATGTTGGTAGGAATGGGAGTAGAAGGGTGTCTCTTCAGGAAGAGGGTTCATCTCCCTGGGTAAAGGTTGAACCCTTCTTTGAAATTGTTGTTTAGGTTCTACATTTACAGGATTTTCTAGTGAGTGGCTATCCTGAACTGTTGATATGGATGAAGGTGGAGCCTTGGGGGTAGTCTGAGGGATAAGTGGTGGTAACTTAACCCTTAAGGATGCGTTTTTTGGGTCATTATTGGGTAATTTGAATTGAGGATGGGAGTTTTGAGGTTGAGGATGAGGTCTTTGAGGTAGTGGATGGGTATATTGTGGATGACCATAGGAAGACTGGGACGGATGATGGGATGGCTGAGGCTGTGATGAGGAGGTCTGAGGCGATTGAGGTTGGAGTGCATGTTTAGTGGCCACGTGAGAATAGGACGTAGGCTTGGATTTTGAGCTCGATGGTCGTTGCTTCTCTTCGGACCCTGTTGGAAGCTGCATCACAGGTGTGCTCTTGATAGACGACCCGTGTATTTCATTTGCTGGCACTGCGTTCCTTTGGGTTAGAGCGGCTGCATGTAAACTTTTTTGCCTCAGTATGGTTTTATAAACAATGCATCCTCTATAGCTTGCTGGATGTGCTTCACTACACAAAGCACATTTTGCGGGGGAGTCCCTTGGTTTCTGACAGGCTACAGAAGAGTGAGACTCTGCGCATTTTACACATCTAGGAGGATGGTGGCAATAACTTTTTGTATGCCCAAGATTTTGGCAGTTTGTACATTGTACAACTTCTGCTCTCAGCCTAGGCTCCTCAAATCTGATGCATGAATATAATAATCTATTGACCTGGAAAATTTCGTGATTATTAGGTGCTGGCTCTAGGTCGACAAAAAATAGTGGCAACGGATACCTTTCGGCTGGATGAAGGACACATGACACATGTCTCACATTGTATCCTAGTTCTTCGATTCCGTTCTTGATGGCTTCAGTGGGAGTGGTGTAGTGAAGACCCCTCAAAACTACGCGGTATGTTTTGTCTTCTTTCAGCTGATAGCAGTGAAAGTCGTACTGGTGTTCTGTTAAATGTTTGACCAATCGTTTATAAATATCTTTGCTGGTGGTATTTATTTTTACATCTTTTAATCTGGAAAAACATTTAAAATTGGTTTGTCCAATAAGAGCGGAGATTTCCTGGCCAAACTTTATGAAGTCTTGAATATTATTAACGTAAATAGGTGGTGGCTCGGGTTCGTTGAATTCTTGTGGTGCTGAAGGCGTAATAGATGAATTATTGATGGCTGCAAGGTTGTTTTTGCTGGTAGGTACGTCCGAAGAATTGTTTTGAGATTGAATTGTGCTGGCTGAGGTTGAACTCTGATTTTGATGTGCTGATGGCGAAGCTGGTTTCGCCTTCGATTTCTTTTTTTTTTCTTTTGTTAGGAGAATTCTCCGTAGAATTCGGAGTCATATTTCGATTACGCTTCTGGAGTGTTCGACGAGTTAAGTACTGCGAGTCAGTTTCGCTCACTTCACTGAAGACTGTGTCATCGTCGGTATCCATCAATGAATTTTCGTCCGTGGACATTTTAATGATATATAATTAAATTTAAAGAGAAAAAAAAAATAAAGAAAAGAAATAGTTAACTAATAACTTCTTTACAACACATACACATAAATGTTGAATTTAAAAAAAAAAAAAAAAATTATATGAAAACATTTCTAAAATTATTTCTTAAAAAATTAATTATTTATTATTAATTTAAAAAAAAAAAAATTAATTTAAAATTGGAAAAAAAAAAAAAAAAATTCTCTGGTATCGAACTCATTACGTTCGGTACTATAGGTCGGAGCGCTGCCACCGAGCCACTGGCGATCTGATAAGAGACCGTCGTAGTGAGTGATAGCCTATAACAGCCCGACACAGGCGGGAGCCTGCTTGCAACGTGGTCGTACTTCTAGGCTACGAACACTGTGAAAAGGTGACTGTTGATCACTCACCTCACCCAATTATAGCATATAATTGATCACTGTCTTTAATTTATAGTGTTTGTAAACTTTGACAATAATCCGTTAGCTAATACCACAGTTATACGTAAGTTAGTGGGGAGTGATAACTAAGCGTGACTTTAGTTTCAGCCATGACACTGGTACCGTCAGACTATTTAAATCAGAATAAAACTTGGAAGCAACTTTCGAATTTAAACATGCTTGGAAGTAAAAACAATCTATGACAACTTTTATCCTGATACCTTATTAACTTTGTATCCATACCAAGAATGTTTAGGCAGGGTGAAGAGAGCTGCATCCCCACCTGTCTACTACCATGCTCACAAGTACCAATACTTCTTTCTATTCAATAACCCTGCAGACAGCTCTATATAAGCTTAACACCACAACTTCTTTCACAACTCAGAAATCAAAGTTAGCTTTGTGAAAATCTTGATCTTCCATTATACTCTATGATATGCAACATTTTTGCTTGTCCTTTGATGCTCAAATACACAAGACAGACTTATTAATCTATACACCTTGAGTATCTCCAAGAAATGAAATCAGAAGCAAAATTGTCATCATTCAGAAGTAAAATTGTCTTTACCCACTATAACTATTTGAGATATAACAGTAAATATAGCTTTTATGACTTAAGATCTCTCACTTTAATAATACCAATACAGCCCCATATAGCAAGTAGTAATTACAAATAACTAAGACACAGCCACCATGGATAACACATAATAAATAGCCAAAATTTGTCTATTTCTTCCCTGTACTCAGAACTTTAAATATCTTCTTCATATTTGAAATTCTAGGTGAGTTTTAATATATATACAGTAATTTTGAGGCACTCGTTTTATTTTCCCTAGTTTAAAGGTTTTTATGGCAGTCTTGTGATCAATAGTAGTAAGAATAAAATATATTACATATCAAAATGTTTCTATTCCTAATAGATATTGGCTTAAATAAATGTTATTTACAATGATATTTTAGTTAGATCTTCATCAAATAAAGGGATAAGGGGTGTTAAAATAATAATGTAGAGGAATGTAAAATAAAAATGAGTAAATAATACTAAAAACTTTTGCAGCAGGAATAGGAAATAATATGCCAAAAGATTCAGTTCTACAAGATGGTTTTACAAATCAAAATGTTAAAAGTTTGTAATCTAAATACAGAATTGTGAACATTCAATGCAATAGAAGACTTAAAATTCACAAGGAAATACTGACTGATGGTTCTCATTACAACCAAGAGAAAACTTTTGGTTCATAAATATTAATAACAATTATAAAAAGAAGTATAGTATAGTGCTCCGGAACTTTAACAAAACTTGCCATTCCTTAACAGTTTGCAGTAAAGTGATTAATAGTACTAAAAACAGTAATAGGCACAGCGTGGTTTCTGAAAAACTAAGTTAATGATTAGATAGTACTTAAATTGATTTATTTTAACAATATTTTACAAAATGCATTAAACATTTAACATGCATGTAGCTTTGATATATAATAAATATTTACTCTTATTACCAATACATTTTTAAAAAAACAGTCAAGTACAACAATCTATCACAGATAAATATCACAGAATGAATGTTGTGAAATTTAGAAAATATTTACATAAATTCACAGACATTCAAGTTTACTAATAAATACACTCTATATACAATTAAATTGCTTTAAAAAATAAAACATACATATTATATTAATAACATAACAATTGTAATCAATAATAATAAAATTTTTTTTAAATAATTGAATAAAACTTACAAACAAGCAATTTCACAACATAAAATCCTTAATACGATTTTTTAAGTAAATAAATTCACTGAAAGCTCTGACTAAATTTGTTCATACTTCTATAATTTGAAGTATATAACTATCTTCAAAACTGACAATATGGAACATCTACATTAGTATTTAAAAGTAAGTTGGTTCTGCTGACTAATGGAAGACAGTTAATATATAACTATATAAATTAATATTTTACATGACGGATGAGATTAATAATATAATCCATTAGAGACAGTCTGGAAATGATTTTTTTCCCATAAAATGTCATGTGATTCATAAAACAACACTGATCTAATAATATATAAACTGTAAACAAATATAATCAGATATGCATTTGAAAGATTTCTGTATAAAAATTACTTAGCTTGTTACAAAAAAAGAAAATTTCTTTAACTCATACTTAACAATCATCTAATTATATCATCACAAGTTATACTACATAACAGTGTTCAGTGAAAAATATAAAATATTTTAATCAATAAAGGTTTAACATTTTACAACATAGGTTCTTAATAAAATGTACCATAACAATCATTTATAGCCAACAAAAAAATTTAGATGGCGGATTAGAATAAAAAAAAAAACAATTAAATGTGGAAGTTCATTACACAAAGGGAAAAAACAATTGACTAATTTATATTACTTTCTCAACAAATATGTAAAAAAATAAATACAATTATCTCCCAAACAAAAATTACAGTTGTTTATTTATAAATTAAATATATTAGTTTACATTATTTGGTTGGATCATTAACACAAAATGTGGATTTGGAAAGACCACAATTAGTGTTGATGGTCAACATCCTGACCTATTCATACATTTCTTGTTACAAGTGAAATACATACTCTTCTGCAGGTCTGTTAGAAGGCCACAATTCCACGAAGCTGTGCTGGTTTGGAGAACAAGGTTCCAAGAAAACCACTGGAGGCTATTTCTTTGCTCAGCAGTTTTATGCTGTTAAAGAAAATATTACAGATATAGCCTTGATCAAAATATAACTTAAATTACAGTATTTTAAATTTTAAAATACCTCACCCAACTAAATAGCCCTAAAGTATTTTAGTATGTCCAATATATAAATATTTGTAATTACAACTGAATGAAATCAGCCAATATATCAAGCTAAATACGTTTAATGCTACTTCCTCATCCTCAAATTCAATAAGAAGGAACATTAAGTGGCTTTATGTTCATAAGATGCATATCCATTATTTACAAGTCAGATTTACCACACATTTTTATGTAATTTTAGGATACTGACAGGTTGATGATCTGAAATTCATTAAAGGCATCTTTAAAAAATTACCACTTCTAAAAAAAAAAACCTAATGATGATTATATTAACCAATAATAATAAAACAACAATGAAGTCCTAAAACTTTATACTTCTACTATAATAAACTTAATATCAACAGTAAAGTGTTAAATGCAAGAAAAATCATATCAGTTTCTTCCACCTTGATATTTGTAAGTATTTTTTTTATGTCATTAAACAAAAAACAATTGCTTCAATCAATAAACTTCAATAAGGAGAATCAATAGATATCAACAAATATTATCGATAATATAAATATAATTATAATATATATATGATGTAATATGTAGAACTATATGTCAATTATTGTGCCTCCTTTAGTATGGCCATCTTTTTTATGCAAGAATAAGAAATATGATACATTTACAATTCATTTTTATCATGTAATGTAAATTTTAAATTAGAAGAAATGTCACCTGGCAAAAATATTTCTCTAATGGTTAACACAACTCCAAGCTTCAACCAGTACTAAAATATACGCAGAAAAAGAAATCATTCCTTACTTAAATATCAGTTTAATAGCTTACCACTTTATGTATTCGGAATTCTGTAAATAAACGTTGGAAAAAACTGAGTGTATCAGTTTACTTGAGCACACTTGCTAAAATATGCATTGTAATATATTGTTCCACCATTCTTCCTTATGAGCCCCACAAATACTGCCACCCAGAATAAATGGAAGCAGCTTTAACTAATTTAGCATTCTATAAAAAGTGAAAAAATGAAATTTTAAAAGTTTAGTAGTACCATTAGTATAATAATACACAAATTTCCCATTAGTGTAACAATGATATTTAGTCAGGCTCTATCAAGATACAATAAGAGTAGTTGAACTAAGAATCAATTCACTATCCAGCAAGTATATTGGTACGAATGAAAGCATGGATTTTTTAAGGAAATACATTTTTCTGGTAATACACTAATTTTTAAAAACCAAGAATCATTTTGTATAATATAAATATGGATGATATGTTGTGGTGTTAAAATAAAAGATAACTAACTAGACTGGTTCATATTAATTTATGATAGAATACTTTAAATGAATCAATTATTTTTATGGAACTAGAAATATTTTAGAACAAGCCCTAAACACATTTTGTAAATAAATTCCGTAACTAAGACATATTTGAATCAATACAAGAACAGACATTAAAAAAAACTTACTCATCATTTACACAAGACATTAAAAATGTATATATTAATATTACTGATTGATTGATCAAGTTAAACCTTATGTCTTTATTGTTCACTATATAATGTTTCTCTTATGATTTGCCTGGTAAGCAAGACTAAAGATTGTACAAAGTGATTTTACATTAAGTGTCTTACTAGATTGAAGCCAATCAATAAATCAGAATTAGATAATACATAAAAAGCTCTGTAACGGAAAATAGAAATGTATGTATAAAAAGCAGAGAGTTAAATCAACCAGGCAATAAAATAGAGTTATTGTCCATATGCTTTTTTGCATACAAACATGACACACTCTTATAAAAAAGTTGACTAATTGTTGATAATTCAATAAACCTGAACTGTACGACAGACAATAAAAGATATAATATGAAATATTTAGTCAAAAGAAAGATAATCTATATTTTTAATGATTATAAGTACTTACAAAAGAAAAGCTTTACATTGAATTTATGAAATATAGTTAAATGAAAATGAGAAGAAACATTTCATAAAAAAGTAACCAACAATGAATAGGAATTAGCAAAACCCAGCAGTGAAAACTGAAATCCTCTTTGAAACGAAGTCCAAGATTAAGATCCTATATAATCTAACAGAACAAAATTTAGTACAACAGAAAAGGAAGCACTAATATTAGAACCCACAATTTAACTAACTAAAACAATCAAAAACAGGACAATAAAATTAAAGAAAATAAGAAGAAAACCAAAACACTTCTGAAAAACCTATTCCCTACTTGCAAAACAAGTTTTGAGAGGAGTACGGCAACAGATCATTTACAGTTGAAGAGCTTTGCTTTGGAAGTAGGGGGGACCATCCCATTGCCAATGGGAGCATTTTTGAAAAAGTTTGGACGGGAAAGGAATCAGTACCAAAGCATAGCGAAAAAAATTCTGTACTCGCTAGGAATCTTACAACACCATTTATATCCAGACTGGGCTGAATTTGTACATTTTATCTTGCAAAATCTTTCTCTTTTTTGTTTCTTAAGATTATCTGCAGGATAGATTAATTATGCTCTGAGTTCATACCAACTCAGGATAGTTGCGCAGTCACTCCAATCTGGGTTTCTCTATCTAATGATGAATTTATTGCATACTATATTTTAAAATGGAGTAGTGTCCTACCCTAAATGTTTATTTAAGAAAGATACACTTGATAAGCACAGAATATTTGATATAATTATGTTAGAAGTGAGAAAAGAAATAATGAAACTTGATATTAGACTACTATATTGTGATTTTTTTCTATCCTTTTTTTTTTTTTTTTCCTTTTAAGTAGGAGCACATAACGTTTAGCCTCCTTTAAAGCAGATCGATATTTCACTAAATCATTGGTTACAACTAGTAGTCTGCAGACAATCTCATTGGGAAATCGAAAATATTTTTGAAGCCCCGGCTTTTAACAAAATTAACTGTAAACTATCTTTAAACTATGGATTAAGTTTACAAATTTTCAATCACGGTCTCAAAATTGTTTAACCATTATGTCAATAACAAAAGGTTTCTGCTAGTCAAATGAGCCTTAAAATAATACAATGATTTGGAATAGGTACTAAATTCTTTGAGGACATATTCTGTTGTTTTTTCTTAACGTTATAGATGTTTTAGTATTTGTAACTAAATTAAATATGAACTTTCCAAGAGAACTGCAATTTTCAAGGGCTTGTGTGTTCTTCAGATGAAATTGAACACATTTATATACACATTTTTTTATTATATGGAGATCCTTGCCATTGCGCTGATTAGATGAAGGGGTCCACAAAAAAAAAAAAAAAAAAAAAAAAAAAAAAAAAAAAATTGTTGGGAACCATACTGAACAGATATCAGTAAAAACGAAATTATTATGTTTATTCATCCAGTTTTAGTATATTTTTCATTCAGTTAAGTGGGTAAACATATTAATTTATATTGAAATAATTATTTTAGATACATTTCTAGAATCCTTGCAGATCCTCTTTAGGATTTTTTTTTGTTATAGCCCTGATTCTCTAACACACTATGATCTCAGTTAGCATATTTAGTAAGATGTACTATTGTAACATATCTCTCCAAGCTGATAAATAGTGCTGATGCCTGTGTATTGATTAGCTTTGAGTGCAGGGTCTCAACCAAAAATGTTAAGGAGTAACATTCTGCAAAGCATAAATTAAAAAAAAGAAGCATGGAGTAACAGATAATTCAGTTTTCTCAAGGAATAAAAATATGGTTACCACAGAGGACAATGCTCATTAATTGTGTTTTTGGATTCCAAAACTAATTTTGACAAAGGCTAGAGGAAACAAACTCCCGTATCAACTTACTGGAATGGGATATATAGGTGTCCAAACAAGTGTGTACTCATATCTTCTTATGACATCAAAACCAGTAGAGAAATGAAAACATAATATGTATTTACATCATAATTCAAGGAGGTAGAGCATGTTTGCAGCTAGATCAAGTAGAGAGTTTAAGTGAATCTACATATCTCCATAGCAGTTCTTAGTCAGGAATCCTTTTGAAGTTAATCATGATAAAATCAAATTCCTCAGATAAAACTTACAATACATAATATTAAGGATTGAAGGAATATTGGGAATAGGAATATCCTTCAATTTATCATTTACAAACCAGCAATAGTAGTTTAATACAAGCAGGATAAGATAATATAAAGGTAATTCATAAATTCAAAGAAAGAAGTTCTCACAAAAATCAGGAATAGACTTATACAATTTAGAGAATTATAAAGGAGATTACCATTGAGTGGTATTTTTATAGTCCAGCAAATGCTCGGAGCAAAATGTATTGCTTTTAATAAAGTGGGACTTTAAACTCCTAAACACCTAAAGGTCCCCGACATTTAAGGATTTTTTTTTCAACGCTAAGGTGGTGTCTAGGATTTCTATTGTTATGGTTGAATACAGAATCAATTTCGATTCCACCAAAAATATAATATTTTAAGTTAAAACGTATCAGTGGGTTTTTAAGTTATTGCAGTAAAAAAAAAAAAAAAAAAAAAAAAAAAAAAAAAAAAAAAAAAAAAAAAAAAACAGCTTTGCATTTCTCATTGTTATTACTGAAAGAAGGTAAATTCCACAATTGTTTCTGAATAAATCATTTATTGAATGTTTTTTTATATAATAAATTTGAATTTGTGACAATAAATTGAAATTTCTATCTGTAAGAACATTTTGAAATGTGAAGTCCCCTGTAGGACTTTTCTTCAAGGCTTGGGCTCTGGGACTCCTACATGTTGATATCTTTATTTCTGCTGAAAAAATTTAATTTACCGTTATTATTTGAAGACACTGAATATTATTGACAAATAAAATCAAGTAATCTTTTTAACTGGAATTATTTCACAATATAAATACCAAATTTACCATTTCATTTTACTTTTAAAGGCACCAAATGTTCCCAAAAAGACATTAAAATTTACCCATTTTTCTATGGAAGATAATTATTTAATAACTGAAAGTGGAGATGATAAGGAGTGTTTAATAAACCACCTGATAAGTAGATTACTAAGACAAAATGCCAAGTGGTGAGATGATGCAATACTATTGATAACATATATGAAGCTAAAAAGAGAAAGATGGGAAATATTTGCAATATACTGAAAACACTAGATTCAGATCAAGAAAATAACAAACAATAAAAAATGACAACAAAATGAAAGTGATATGTCTATAAGTCCTAGTAACGAAACAAAAGCATAGAAAATACACAATGCAGAATTTAGTAAATAACTTGTAAAACAGCTAGAAATAGAAAAGGGACAGAAAGTTTATATCAAAACAGCAATGGTTAATCTTTAGTTGAATGTTTTGAGCAAAAATAATAAATATGATTGTTGAACTTAGTTGTGATGAAATGTAAACTATTTTTTATTGTCAAGGAATCACGATTAAGATGTTAACCAAAATGAAATATAAAAATTTATAGTTATACTATAATTAACAGAATACATAACACCTGACATTATTAGGATATTTCAAGAAACCTAGACTGACAGGCATAATTTTTTTTTTATTAACTTAATATTTTATTTGCACCTGTATAAAGTTACAATCAGCAAATAAGTAGACGGACAGGCATAATGTTTTAAGAAATATGAGATTTTGTTATTAAATTCAGCAATCCTTACAACTGTCCATAACTCAAAACTACCCCAAAAATGAGGCAACTTAAACAAATGTTGACGGTTAAAGAAACAAAAGAATGTGTGAGAGCTAAGCTACAATGAAGGCTCCATAAGCACTTTTACTTATTTTCACCGACAAAATACATAATCATGGGGAATTGATATTTACAACTTGGAGTTTAATATTAGTATTCATTATAAATTATATTTTAAACGTTTGAATGAAGATAGGGCTATTGTAATATGATACCTGATTATTGTACCAGCACAATCAGCACCCGAGGTGAGGGACCACATGTTATTAGACATATTGGCATATTTATATCAAAATCTACACCATAGGTGATTTAATTAATTTCTTGAGAACTAAGTTTGGAAAAAAAAAAGGTAAGTTAACAGGCATTGGAGACTTGATAGTACAGTGTTTTTCAGCTCCTAGCAAGAGATGATACAATACATCTGCATAAGCATTGTCTGTGATGGAACAGTTTAAAGGAATCTGTTAAAAACTGCAGGAGTTTGGATAAAACGTAATAGGACACTTTTATCATTAGACTTCACTAGGTTCAGGTTTTTCAAAGCTCTTTTCATGTTATATAACATTTCCTATGATGCCAAAATCAGAAACGTGCTAGTTTTTCACTGACGGAGGAAAATGAGTAATTCACTTTTTAAAATGAACTATCACTAAGCCTCTGAAAAATGGCAAAAGGTCATTCAACAACATGAAAAAAAAAAATAAAATAAAATAGTTTTCCGATAATAAGTCACCGATAATTATTCATTGATTGATTTTAGTTCTTTAGATAAACTAAACGAAGCGGAAACAAATAAAGTAAAATAGTTATCCGATAATCAAATATTTTAATTATGTGGTTTTTGAGTAATTACAACTGAGTATTTAGTTATGTCAACAAATTAAAATTAATCGTTAAAACCATGTAATCTTCCTAGAGAGATAAAACCATCAGCTAGTCAATGACAAATTATAAGAAGTTCTGGAAAAAGAAACTTCTTGAATAATTCAGAAAATAAAACCTAATTAAATTATATTTATAAGGATTTATTTTTACTAACATAAACACAGGCTTTTGTCAAGACTAAAAAATAAGTATTAATTTAAGATGTATAATAATAATTTAATGCATTTTTTAGGGTTAACTTTTAAAATCAATAATGAATTAAATAAAGGATATGTGAAAGGAAAAATTTCAGCACTGGTGGATAATTCAAACATTACATACAGTTGGTATGAAGCTAATGATAGAGAGGGAATTCATTCAATATAAAATGGATAGATGGAAAAAATGATAATATATATTTCCTAAAATACTGTGCAACAGCCAACTAGGACTTCAAACTGGTTTGCTGTTCATTGAAATATGAGAAGTATATTACCATAGAAGTATTAATATCCTATTTAAAAGACTATTTTTGGGTGAGGTATTCACTGGGATGAGTGACCACATTTGAATTGAGCTCCCATTTTCTGTTTCATTTGTGGAGGAAATTTAAATTGAACTTACCTTAATTTCAATGTAAAGGGCCCCTTGGGTCAAAAGCAGGGCATCTTGGAGGATGTGGCAGGTAAATGTGTCCCCGAGGGTCTACGGGGAGGTGGTTAAGGTTAACAAAAATATCTTCATTATTCTTCTTTTTCCTTATGGACATCGTATCCTCATTTTGGGCAAATGTTGTGGTGGGCTAGACAATATCAGAGCTAAACTTTGCCCTGGAGGACTCAGCAACTTTTGAGCTGCACTTGCACTAACACAAGTGATAAATAAGTTTGGCAAAAAACAAATTAACAAGGAAAAAAAATTGAATTAAAAAAACAAAGAATTAAAAGAGTAAATTTATAATATACTCATTCATTTTAATTTTTTCTTAGGTTAAACTGTAAGACTGTTTAAAATTCAATTAAAAAAAAAAAAAAAAAAAAAAAAGTAAATGAAACTAGCTCACCAAACTCATTATCACTTTTATCATGACAATGTCAGTTTTACTCATTATTTTAAATTTTATTTTATTTTTTTGGGGGTGGGGGTGTCAGGGACAGGGTTTTGGGAGGGGAAAGTCATTTGGACAATCTTTTGGACAAATATGACGTCTCAAAAGAAATAAAAAATGCATTCAGAAAATTTTTTCTATTCTATTTTTTATTTGTAGATCAATTAAATAATCAAAATGCACTACTCACTTGGACTTCTAACATGGAAATGGAACTAAGGTGGTACGTATAAAGCTCCCATGAAATTTGTACTTAAAAGAATATTATGGTGCTTATTTCTTAAAAATAAAAAAAAAATGTTTGGTGTAAATGTTAATGTAAAACAACAATAGGGAAACTATAAGTGTTTGTATGTGAGGATTTTGAGTAAACATGTATAATTTTTGGTCGGTCATTATTCAAATACTGAATTATTATATAAATACATATTAATTGGAGTTAACCAATAATTAAATTACAGTAATATCATGAATTATTCTTGGTGAAAAAATTAAAATAAAAAATACACTAAACCTCTATGCTATGTAAATGAAGAATGTAAAATAATCTCTTAAACCGACCAAACCTAAAACTATAAACTAATATCAACATCTCTACATACAATTCAAGATAACTAACATAAGAAGAAAATAAAATTTATAAGAGGAAATGAATATGATCAATTAGATCCTTTCGGACCTCGGTCATTCTTGATAGACCTGGTTCAACACATCAGTACCTGCCGCGGGACTCTCTAACTGCCTGCTGCAGCAGGTACTGAGCCAGCTGTATCTGATCAGGATTTCCTTTTATAGTAATGATTCTGTCATTAGAACCTGGCAGTGGCTCATCTATAGTAATCTCTGCCCCTGAGTCTGAACGTACTTTTCTTATCCTGGATCCACCCTGAAATAACAAGGAAATGTTAAACTTTTGCCAACAAATCATTCAAGGCACATAACTTAATTCAAGGAAAACAGTCCATAGTCAATTTTAAGTTTTATAAAACGTTATATAGAATACAAGCAAAATTTGAGTATTCAGTATTTAATTAATTAACATTGTTCCTACTACTTAAAACTAAATACAGATTACGATTAGTTATTACATAAATCTAATAACAAATAATAGCAATTTGATGCCCCCTACCAAATTACAAATATAACCCAAACAATGTATTTTAAATAACCTGCAATTATTAGTTTAACTAGACAGGATAGGGTTAGGATAATGTTTAAAAAAATGGAGCATAAAATTGTTAAAATTGAATGCTGCTGGTTAGGCCCACTTTGAAGGTCTTCTGAAAGATAGATTAGGAAGATGGGAACCAGGAAAATAGATTCTGGCAACATCATCAACCATTAAAGAGTTCGTGAAACCACTATTTACAAAGCAAATTATTTCTGAAAATAAATTGGGAACTGACTTCCATACTAAGGTATCCTTTAAACATCTAATTCCATTTAGGAATATTTTAAAATAACAGAGGAATAAATTATTAGGATTGACCATTTTCGAACAATGGTGTCTGAAATAAGAACTAGAATAATAGAACTCTTTAATAAAACAATAGGTGTTACTACCATACAGTTGGTTGCATTGTTATTTGATTTAACTCTCTATAACAAGCAAATTTATCTCAGAGTGGATATAACAATGAATTGTACATGAACCCCCTAGGTTTATAAATTTATTATTAATTTTGGTTACCTGATCAAAACCCCTCCCCTCAAACAAATCAAATCTGTATTTTCACAAACTTGGACGTGTAGAAAAACTTTCTATTTAAAATACAAATATGTGAATTCTTTAATTCTAATAAAATAAAATGCCTTTAACATTAACTGTTGCACTCACCTTTCCAATAATAGCACCAGCCAGGTCTTTGGGAATTGTCACTTGGGTCTGATCAGGAATATCACCTCTTCTGAAGGGAACAGATGGTGGAGGGGGAGGAGGTGGTGGAAATCGGCCAGGTGCACCACCTTCCCAAATAGGCCTTCCACCACCGATTCGCCCACTTCCAAAACCACCATAATCCTCAGCGAATTCTTCATCAAAGTTAGAGGGGTCATAAAGCTCAGAGTATCCTGGAAAAATATTAAGTATGACAAAAAAAAAAAAACATTATTAACAGGAAACTAGAACTAAAAAAAGCATTACATTATTATATATATATATATATATATATATATATATATATATATATATATATATATATATATAATAATAGAATAAGCATATTATTAACCAAAACAACAAGACAGCATTTCAGTTTTGTTTACTTTAAAGTCTAGTAATGATTCTGCTATAATAAATTTGCTAACAAATTAAAAATTTGAGTATAAGAGCAAATATCTTGATAGGATCATTATGTTTAGATGGTGAGTACTATTATAAATCTAGAATATAGAAGTAATTTTAATATGAACAATAATATAAAAAAAAACAATCTTGAAAGTTTTGACATGACATGACTAAAATAGCTAGCCTTTTTGTGGTTAATGATTTAAAACGAAAGCTAAACTCCAATTCAAAAATAAGATATGATTTGAAAATGCTTAATACAAAAAAATAAAATCATTGAGTTATCTAACAAAATTGAACATTAATTATTACAATAAATCCAGATTAAAGCTATGTCAGATAGTACATTAATGAACGAGTAATAAAAATTGATAAAATAGAAAGGTAGGACCAGAGAAAAAATTGATTCCTTAGCAATTATGTTTTTAAAAAAGAAGGAAAAATTCAAATTGATTTTTTAATATCTACATCACTGTTACACAAACAAAAATTCAAAAAAAAATGTTCCCTATTAAGTGATTAAAGAGCAAGAGAGAAATAGATAAGTAATGAAGAGATGGTGCAAGGATTGAGTAAGGAAATGGCATCTCCGTTTTGCCAATACTGAATATTGATCGTTAATAATTCATCTTTTCAATGAGCTTCTGCTTGCTGTAATTTGACAAGAAAATAAGAAGAGTTAATATCTTAGGAGCAGCAATTTAAATATCTCAAGAGCAAGTTTTGATTCTTAATATTTCCTGTGAGAAGACAACTTTAAACAAAATTTGAAGAAAAGCACATTAGGAGGTTAAGACACAGGGGCTACCTACCTTGAGGAAGTATGTATGACCTATTTACCATTTAGTTAATAGTTGAGAGTAATAAGAAGCCTAATAGTGTAATGTATTTTAAGGGAGAACTGAGGGTATTAGGACAATACTCGACTTTGGAAAAGTTAGAGACCAACTTGACCAAGACTATAATATCTTGGAGATAAATAAGCATATGAAAGACTGCACTGCCTAACCAGCACTTGGGGTTCTACTGTTCTAACAGAAAGTTCATGAAGCTCAAGAGAAGACTTACCATACTATAATAAGACTATAATATACCATACTATAATATGGAAGAAAATTAAAGGCCCAAACAGTTTCTTCCCAAAAAGATGATAGTGGCACAGATAGGAGTCCAGTGCTAAGAAAAAATTTACACATTCCCTGGACACTGGTATGTATTTAATTTTACTCTCTTCATTATGTAAACAATAAAATAACCTCTATCCATGTAATAAATGAACAGTTCTCTTAGGCAATATATACATACTCTTGTATAACACCTACTGTTGTTTTAACCCAAATTATTAGAAGATTGAGTAGAGGGAGGAGAAATGAAAAGAAAAAAGAAGCATGAAGGAAAAAAGCAGGGGAGGGAAAAATGAAGATAAAAAATAAAATTAAAATACAAAAAACTATTTACTTTTACATCACAATGAAACTAAACTATTGAAGTGTCTAAAAGTAAAGAATAAATATCATCAGTTAATAATACCTTTTTGGGGAGTATCTTTCAGTAAGGCAAGGATTTCCCTAACTCCATTCAAAGCAACTTCAGGAGAACCAACAACTGAGACAACACGGTCAGTAGATTGTGGGCAGCAGTTTCCAAAAATCTTGATTTTGGCTGAAGTCTTTTCTCTTAGTTCCTTAACCTTTGAGGGCGGGGAAAAAAATTATCAATCAAAAATGCCTTTTAATCTTGATAATATCTTATTAGATTGGTGTCCATTTTTGTATTATTATTAAACAGAATTAAAAATAGTTAACATTAGGAGGATGAAAAAGAAGGCATAAAAAACAAACACACTGCATTTCTCCAGAATTAATTAAAAAATCATTTGATAAAATAATTAAATAATCCATTGTTATTGAAATCATATTTTTGTAAGATGTAAACATTTATGTTTCAACTTAACCTGAAGTAGAACTTATTGTCATACATAGCCAGAAAAAAAAAAAACTTATCACATCCTTAAACAATGTTTTCATATATATTAACATCAACTTTCTGTTCCAAGCATCAAGCTGGACCTAACAACAATTTCAGGTTGATTACTCACTTTTTTCGAAACTTCTTTTACATTTGGTTATCTAATTAAATAGCAACATAACCTGCTAAAAACAATCTATATGATCTTGTTAAACAAAGTGAATTTAGACATATGACCTATCTACTGATGACATGTCACCTTGCATGACACTACTGCATATCGATTTGAAATATCTTGACTGTACCAAATCTAATGCAATTGATATCACATTAGTCAATTCCATCCAAATGACACCTCAGTCAATCGTGGAAGAATATGCAGATATATATGAACAAAAATTGGGACGCATTCCTAATTTCAAATGTTCCTTGAAACTGAAGAAGGGTTCAAAACCGATTTTCCTGAAAACCAGAGAGGTTCTATTCGCGTTACATAATGCAGGTTAAAAAGGAATTAGACGGATTGATTGCTAACGATATTATCTATCAAATAAATCACTCCGATTGGGGTTCACCTTTAGTTCTGATACTTAAATCTAACAACCGTCTAGCCATTGATTACAAAGTTGCTGTCAACCAACAACTTGAGGATGTGCATTACCTCATTCCACAGATTGATGAGATATTGAATAACCTTCGAGATGCTTGTGTTTTTTGTACACTCGACCTTTATAAGGTCATTATTCATGTTGAAGTTGACAAAGAGAGTGAGATGATTTAAACGATGTCTACACACCAGAGGATTTTTGCATTGAAACCCCTCAATTTTGGAATAAAATCAGCTCCATCAGAATTTCATAGGATTCTAGACCAGATATTATTTAGACTAAAAGGAGTAACTGCTTATTTTGATGATATTATCATTTATGGGTCCAATAAAGAAGACTGTGCCAAAAATCTTGTTTGTTGCTTAAACCGTCTTCGCCATTAAGATTTTAAACCTAAATAAAGAAAAATTAAGTTTTTTTATACATCGATTTCATACCTCGGGTACGTCATTGAACGCAATAAGGTGAAGAATCTATATGATCTTGTTAAACAAAGTGAATTTAAACATGCTCCGGAACCAGGTGATGCTGATGGTCAAGCAGCACTTAAAAGACCACTCACTACCAAGGTAGCAGTTATATTTGTGCCATCCCCTTTTTCTCAAATAAAAATTTAGTTAAAATTATCCTCTTCTTCAAATCAAAGGGATAATCTCATTTCCTACAATTTGGAACACCAAGTTGCTTTGCTTCTTTCAGCTTCACTTAGCTTATCAAAGATCTTCACCACAAGCTTACAGATTACAGAATGCGAGATTACATTTTATTTTTCTGAACCCTCATTCTGTCATTTAATTTGTTCAATCCCTTTTTTAAAATGTTTCCATTTGTTATTCCTCTAAGCAGATTCTAAATTTTTCATTCCTATATATTTCTTGGGATGACAATTCGTTCTTTTCCCTCCTTATTCAGATCTTAACATAAGCCAAACGAAGCAAAAATGTTTTTTTCCAATACACAACATTAATTTGACAGAACTTATGATATCACAGGCAGTCTCGCCAAAATTGAGAAAGCTGTAGTAGGTAATACTGATAGTAGGCTACCCATAACCTTTTTTAAGTACTTTGTAAAATACCTTAAGCCTAATCACTTTTTGTTTGCTGATGCCCTAATCAACTCAAATTAAACAAACAGGAAAGAATATAGTTATAATTCTTTCTTTACACTCCTTTTAATTAATCATAGTTCCCTCCTCTAGGTATGCCTCAGCTTATGATAAATGTTTATCACAATAAGGAACAAACCAGCAAAATACAATAAAACATATGAAAAAATATATATTAATGAACATAACATTTTTTAAATTTGATCTATGGTATCTATATAATGGATCCCTTTTTTAAAAATCAGTTTCACAATAAACAGTTGTTATTTTATAATAAAAAAATATAGCAATAATTTCTGTAAACGATCATATAGAATTACAATAGGGAGTAAGTGTTAAGTCAACCTAAGAGGTGTCAATTTGCAAGTTTATTTCTACCATTATAAAAAAACAATTCAGATATGAAAAAATGGTCAATGATTAATCTTAGGTTGCCTCCATGATAAGCAATAAATCACCAAAAAAATTACAGTATTTAAAAATAAAAATTGTGAAATCTCTTCTAGTTAACAGCCCTCTTTAAGAAGATTTTTCAAAATGCCTGAGCCACATTATACACAATGTCTGACACTGAATAATGATTTTTAAAAGAATGAAATAGAAACACTGTTTTGAATAGGTTTTTAAAACTTCTAAACAACAATTAATGACCTTTATGTTCTTTATTATCTTGTTTTACAGTATATTAATCTTAATTTCCCACTAATAATCTTTTAACTTCAAAACACATTATCTTGAATCAGAAATGATACCTCATTAAACAAACAAGTAAAAAGTAGAGAAGTATATTTGAATTTCATTGCGGCAAAAGTTAGTCAACAAATTAAAATTGCTTACAAATGGAACCTCAATAAACAAACGAGTAAAAATTAGAGAAGTGAATTTTAATTTAACTGAGGCAAAAGATAGTCAACAAATTAAAATTGTTTAATAAATTTCATCAATTCAAATTAATAAACTTGTTTCAACCTACTCTATAAATATTTATTTCGATAAGTACAAGTTTACCACTACTCCAGCAAATACCCCAAAACCCTTCAATGGGCAAATCCATTAGAACAGTGGGTACCGAATCAGGACAGGTTTTTTTAAAAATTAATCTTAGGGTCTCCAAGGCCTTACCACGCCAACTGAAAAAAACAAATTGGCAAACAAACACAGGTTATCATTCCTAATCCAGATGCACTGACACAACTCCTCTACCGGCTGTTATCAATCATTTGATATATATTTCTCTACATGACATTATTTGGTCATTTTTAACTAGTAACTTTTGAAATCAATGGTCCCTGATGACATCACACTCATAGACAGTTTGAACTGAAGTACGCTCCAGTTAAAATTCTTATAAACAAATTAGACTTCAAACTGACTGGCAAAATTATTTTTTATTTTTAAGTGATGCAAGTAAAAGTAATAAGGTAAGGCAGGATGTTTATAAGGTTACTTTCTAGCACCACTGATAATCAACTTAAATTATAGATGCCCCTGTTCACTTAGTTTAACTAGAACTCACAAATCTTGACTTCAGCTACGACTATGTATAAAAGTAGATTGAATAGTCAGCCACAAAGAATCAGTAAGGTAGTTCACATTAATGCTAGTTAACTAAAGGAAGTTCATGTTAATATAAAGACAAGTATTAGCACATTTTATTAACAGATTACATGCTTCCTTAACCTGTTAACTGGGCGGGACATATAAATACGTCAAACGTATACTATAGCGTGTACGGGTAAGACGTATAAATACATCCTTCAAATATGCGTTGCGTCCTTGAAAGGGTGAAACGTATAGTTTCGTACAACAAAGGTATTTCGACGGAAATCGATACATATTTCGACATAAATTTAAGACGCGGAAAAAATCAGTATAATTTCGCTATTGTGAGCGGTGGATGTGTTCTGGCTAAGAAGTGACGAGTACATTGTTTTCTCAATGAAGACACATAATTTTTATAATCTTTTCATTTATTTTAGGAATAAATAAAAAAAAGTAATAATAAGAAATCACGTTATCCGGGCGTGACGTACTGACACATCCTAGTGAAAGAATTCGCGCCCGTTATATGCTGCGTAATAAAAAAGGGAATTCCACATTATTTTATCTCATAATTTTAAAAAGAATTTCTGGTTAGGTTGATGGTAGTTTTTGTGCTCCCCTTTCTTATACTTTCTTGGGCACAATAATCTAGAAATTTATCGCCCTGAAGCCTCTCCCCCCCTCCCCTACCTACCTACTCTCTTAGGTTAACTATTTTTAAAACTTCTTGACAGATCAGGAAATCAATAAATTGAGTTGTGGCATTCATATGGATAACAACAGGCTTCATGTTAGCTTATAATGTTGAACTATGTATTGAGAAGGAAAGTACATCAAGGATCACCAAGAGGCTTGCAACCTACAAGGAGACCCAAGTGACAATGAAAGGGTAGGGTGACCAGGATATTAGGTACGAACTTAACATGACAGGTGAATAAAGAGAAATAACGGGCAGCAACTGAGCAAGCCAAGGTGTTAGTTAAGTCAGTAAAAGACTGCCAACTTTTTTTAAAAAGAATAATGATGGCAAAATTTAGAACAGTGATGAAAATACAATGTTTTCATGTCAGTTTCAACATAACTCAAGATATATATATATTAAAAATTCATTTGAAATGATTTACTTGACCACTTATTAGTTATAATATTATAATATAATACTAGTTTTCATAATTTACTCTAATTCAACAATGAATGTTTTAAATAATAAAAATTTAGGTGAAAACATGAATATTGAAATTAAATAACAAACAATAGGATTTTTTATGTGCCATGTTATACCACTATGAATAAAAAAAATTTATAAAATCATACACAATATTTTAAAAGAACAGAGGATAAAGAAAATTACATGATAGATTGAAACACTAACTCAAACTAAGATAACTTGAGCTTGGTGTCTAAATAAATCTGAGCAAGTATCAAGCACAACCAGATAAGCTAGATTTTTTTAAGGAACATGTTTATTAATTATAATTTACAGATTGCCACAAAGCAATGTTAGAAAGAACTAGGAATTGGGGGTAGAAATAATTTCTGTTTAATAGGAAACAGATATCACTCCTGAAAAGAGTCTAAAAAAATAGTAAAACCTACCTTAGCACCACCCTTGCCTATGACACATCCAGCCAAGGATTGGTGAACCAACAATCTGACATCAACTTCATTTTTTGAAGAAGAAAAGAATTCATCTAAACATGGAATGATTTCACCTGTGCAACATGGAAAGAACAGCATTAATATGAAAACATTACCATATCAAGAATAATATAAAAATTAAAAAAAATAGAAATAGTGAATAATTCAAACGAAAATACTATTATACTCTACTTACATACATACATATATATATATATTTAATTCCATACCAAATCATACTAAAACATCTTCCATAATGCAAAAAACTATTCTAAATTTTAATGTAAAAATAGTAAAGTAAATTGATTTAAAAAAGCTATTGAATATTTCCTAAAATGATGTAGCACCTAATCCAAATCATTGCATTAATTATAAGGCGTTATGACCAACAGAAACATTTTGTTATTAATTAAGTAATGGATTAATGATTTATTTACTATGATTGAAATAAATCAATAAACAAAAAAAAAACAAACAATAAATTAAAATAAAATATAGGCATCTTATTTACTTGATAGTAAATAACTGGTGTTAGCGCACTATGTCTAATTGATTCTTATTAAAAGCCAAGGCTTCAATTTTTTTTTTTTCTTGAGATAGATTCAATACATTACAAATATTACATGAACCCAAAGAAGGCTCTGCTACGGCATTAATTAATGAGTTAGATTAATATTTTATTTTTTAATAATAAAAATAATAATTGTATATAAACTAATGTGTAAGGAATGTTAAATATTGATAATTTAAAAATATTATTTACACAAAATCAATTGTACCCAAGATATTAAGTGATGTTTCCTGATCTGCAGTGATGGACACAACTCTTTCTGGCCCTGAACAATCTGGAACCTGAATAAAAAAAAAAAAATAAAAAAAAAATTAAGCAATAAAATCAATAAATATCCTATATACAAACAGAAAACCAATTAGAAAAGTAAATTTTTAAATTTTTTTGATCTATAATAATTTACAGTTGTAAATTTCAATAAAAATTATTTAAAAACATTTTTTTTTTTTTGATAAATTAAGATTTTTCATTTCTATTTAATAATATAATTTGGTTTTATCATAAAATATGAGATATTAGGTGCAAGAAAATGTTTAATAAATGAAGAAATAAGAACTTACCTGAACAGTAGCATTAAAATCAGATCTTATCCGACTGATATTTTTTCCTCCTTTACCTATAATGGAACCAGCTACTTTTGAAGGAATTAGAAGTCTCAATGATGGCTCTTCAGATTGACGGCTTCGCTTTAGCCCACCACGTTCAGATTTCATATCAGAATTACGTTTCATGATGTTTCCTAATAAATAACATTTAAAAAAATAATTTTAAAGAAAAAATGACAAAAAAAATTGTAATAAATAAAATAAAAAAAGTTTTATAATAAATAAAATAATAATACACTTACATACAAATATAACATGAATCCTTAGAGAGCTCATCTTTATATAATGAACATTGTATTCTTTAATGAATTCTGCATAAGAATTTTTAAAAAAACGTTTAAATCTTGGTCGTAAAATTCTGGTTCTTGGGTACACTGATCTTTAGGGACTCTTGGGTGAGGTGGGTAATGCATGTTACTATGCAGTGGAAATTACTTAACACGATATTTTTAATAGGGTAAGAAAATTGTGTTTGGGGTAACAAATAAGAGATCCTTACTTTACCAACGGTCTTGCAACGGAATTAAATAAGAGTTATACATCTGAAATTCTGAAAATTACCAGAAATATCTCCATAATACCTTTCTTTTTTTTAATATTGAAAATTTTAAATTAAACACAAGACAAATGAACAAAAAAAGTCAAACATTAGTCGAATTAAGCACCCAAATCTTGTTTTGTTTAATATAATTTATTTTTTTTCCAAGACTAAGTAACGACACAACACTTTCAGATATTTAAACTAAACTGAATCTTCTCAAAACCTATCCCACTCCCACCTAAGTAACTCAACAATTGAGATCACTACCCTAAAGTACTCCTGACAGTGAATCCATTAAACTTAACGTATTAAATTTTTGAAACGTTTTAATAAATTTAACAGGGTGTATAGAAAAAAAAAAAAAAAAATCAATCCATGAATTCTTGTATTGGTTCCAGTTAAAAGTAATAACACTTAGAAGTAAAAGTGTGTTAAAAATCACTAATTGTTTATGGGTGCCAAAGATTTGACAAGTATAATATTAGAGATTTGTAATTGTTCAAAATTGTAGAAAGAACTCCACCAAAATTTAGTTTAATAAAATTCGTTTAAAAAAATTGAAATGAGGTTACAGTAAAAAAAAAATTGAGGAATGTTTTATTTTTCAAAACGATTATTATCTATAAAGTATAAATAAATAATAAAAACGAGGTTTAAGAAGTTCAACGAGTAATAAAAACTAATGAAAACGTCGCTATCCCGATTTGGATCCCTAAAGTAAGGACAACAATCACCGCATCTAAAGGACTGAGAGTTTATTTCATTGTTGGGTAATATGGAGGGAAAGGTTACTTACGTCTTCCTTTATATTGTTATAACTGGTAAACTATTTAAAGTCAAGATGAATTAATAATTATATTATAATTAGTGTCAATCACGATATTTAAAAGTAAAATAATTGCTAAAATCAAGGTGTTTTCACGTCAGTGCACATGATTAATAAAAAAATCCCTTCTAATATGCGGATACAGTGAAGCCTCCTTATCAACATGCTTCACAAATTTAACTTGTAACCACGAGGTCCTCACAATCCCGAATTTTCTTTTCTGTTTTATTTTATAACATCAAATGTTCTTTATTTTTAATATTATGGAATCGTATCTATCTCTTAGTCGATTGTCTGAAAATATTGTTCTCCATTATAAAAGCGAACTATTAAAATATTTATTTCAATATAAATGTTAATATTTCGTATTATCACATGATTAATACTATTTAATAATGCACCTACTGTTTTTGTTTCTTTAGAGGCCCTCCTTTGAATCTGATTTTTAAAGAGCCATTTAAATATCGTATTAATTTAAACTGTTACTTTGTTAGATTAATCCAATTCTTCATACTAAAAAATTGAGTTCCATTCCAATATTAAATTTATTGATTGATTCAAAATTCAACTGATTTACGGGCCAAAGCAGGTAATATACTTCAACCAGCGATAATGAAATCCACATCCTTATTTAGTTTCACACAGCCCTTACTATTATAATTCCAGGTATTACAATTGGTAAGGAAATTCGAGTAACGTTCTAAAAGCAAATCCCTATTGTAGAGAATATTTTGTAGAGATAATTTAATCTAATACTAATAATTAATATAATATTATAATAATTTAATGAATATAATATAATAATTTAGTTAATAAAATAATAATTTATAAAAAAAAAAAAAAAAAAAAAAAAACCTGTACCACTACAACCCATGAAGGGTCTTGGGCTCAGTACATATAGAGATTCGTACTGTTTCTAGGCCAACGGCTGTGCAATGAGGTGATTAGGCCTTAATCACGCTCAGCCGCCAGGTTTTTCCCCAATTAATTTGGGTACCCACTTAAAATAATAATTTATATATATTTTTTTTGTAGGCATAAGGATATTAATACAGGCGTATAGAATACCGTATGAGTGTGTAATATTGCTGTATGATCAATACAGTTGGAAACATTAAGGCTTTATAAAAATGTTATCTTATGTACCTCGCTGTAAAACTTAATGCAGAAAGATGAAATGGGGATAAAATGAAGTGATTATTGTAGAGAATAATTTTTGGGGTTAGATTATTAAATCTGAAACACACGTTTCCATCGAAGCTCAATGTAATTCTTTTTTCAAGTCTTATTTTATTAAAAATGTTGTTAAATTCTTTTTAACAACGGATGTATTTGGAAGTCGTGTGTTGCGCGCACCAGTTTTTAACTCTAACTTTTTTTTATTTATTTAACGTCACTTAATGCTGCTGTGGCTAATCGGACGATGCTACAGTGGGAGTCCTAAATTTTGCCTATCCAGGTTTTATTAGGATAGGGATCTTTAACGAGTACCTGACATCGCACAGGCTCGGGACCACCTTTTAACGTCTCCTCCGAAGGACGGCGTAACTAAGGATTTTTTACTCCCATTAAAAAATCCTAGGACCACCTGCGGGATTGAACCCGTGACCTTTGGCATAGGAGGCTGTTACGCTAGCCACTCAGCTACAAGTGATCCCTAACTCTAGGGATTTTTTTTTTGTCGTATGTCTCCTCTCTCTCTCTCTCTCTCTCTCTCTCTCTATATATATATATTATATATATATATATATATATATAAAGATGAATTTTCAGGTCTCATCTGGGACCGATCCTGATTATTGTGTCAGCGCTTCACAAACTTCGACTGATTGACTGACACCGACCGATCTTGGGTTTGTATTTCAACGTTTGCGCGCGTCTTTAGTAATCTGACAATCGGAAGTTGTGTTAGTAAAAGTTTCAAACGTGTTGGAACGAAAAAAATGTAAGTGCGGAGGGAATGAAACTAATATGATCTAATTGGAAAAAGTTTAATCCATCCAAGTAATGTGTTACATTATTATTAAAATCCCTGCACATCGAATGGGAATTCATATTATACTGTTGTATAACAAATAAATTTTCTACGACAAATTGATTAATACTAAGAATAAATGTGACATACTAATTATTAGTCTTAAAAATGGGAGGGGGAACACGAAACGTCGAGCATATAATGTAAGAAGTTGATATAATCATAAAAAGTGACTGGAAGAATCAAATACTTTAAAATTTATAATCAAGAACATAACTCCCTTAAGTTGGAAAATAGAAAGAAACTCATTTAAAGCGTATTTAAACTTCGGCCTAAATTTCAAAGTACCATCTATTTAAAAAACAGTAAGCAAAACTTTTACATTGTTTTTCAAAAACTGGTTATATTATTTATTTCTTAGGCCGGAACATTAAGTAGTTTATTGTGTACTACTGTATTCAAATGTCGTCTCTTTCATAAACACATCTTTAACTAGTAATTTATTAAACGGTCGACAATCCTATAATTTAAAAAAATGATGAATTTTTTGTCTGTAACAATGTTTCAAGAGAATTATAGCATTTAAAATTGTTTAATCTAAAAAAAGTATTAAACGGCGCACGTTAAAATAACAAAAAATAAACTTAATCACTTTTTGTTGATAATTTTTATTTCTCCCGATGATTAAATATAATAATGAATATACGTTATAAAATGAACTCATTTTCTTGATAATTGCACTTTCGTTAGGATAAACTAAAACACCCAAAACTATTAACTCTAAATCGGTCACACAGAGATTTTTTAAACATAAAATTCAAGTTGCACCCGTTCGTTAACAATTTTTTTAAACAATTTCCAGGTAACCCTTTATAAATATAGATAATCATAAACCCCATTATTTAACGAACAATCTCTAAAACAGAGAGAGAGAGAGAAAAAAGATGTGAAACATGCAGCTAACTCCTTTTAACTCCATAAAAGTTTCTTCACCGTAAAAAGTAATAATTCTTTAATTATTCTATCTCTATATATATCTTGTAATTGTTGCTTTTTATAAGAGTAAAATTAAATCCCTGTTAATTAGGTTAAGATTTTTAACAATTTTAATTTACCATTCTAATAATCTTTTGATGCATTAACTCATTTATTTTTTCTTCTACTTAATTGATTAATCTTTTTATAACAATGAATTTATGTGATTCATAAATGTGTGTATTTATAATAATTTAAAAATCATCCTGGCTAGGATTTGTTTAATTAATAAACAGATTCGTTCCCTCCTTTATTAGAAAATTAATGGATCATAACAATAAATTTTGTTTTTAGTTCTAGCCGTGACGCGTTGGAACGAAAACAGGACACAGCACAACCATCAAGAGGTGAGGAGGAAACGTATATTCAGGTTTTAACATGTTAACACATCCGAAGAAACGAATCCAAGGAGAAATACAAATATTGCTGTGTCAATTTTCACATCAATCATTGTGTATATGTTGTGAAAATCATACGACAGGACAGCTTTCAAAATAAACCAGACGACAAACAAAATAAAATTAAATGACAATTTAAACAATAAGATGAGCCCCCCTTTATTAATAATAATTATGATATAATAGTTTAAATAAACCACCCTGACAAGTGCAGCGCTCCTCGTGTCCAACAGTCTAAGTTTTCATATCTTTATCAAGTGCTTCGCGTCGTGATACATTTTGGCGCCAATTCCTGTACCTTTAAATCGGCTTGGCTTGGACTGGGTAATTGTTACAATCTAGCAGCGTTAGTCTTACACACACCAGTTCATGAGGTATGTTCAATAAATAACCTAGCTGTTTCCACTTGACAGTCGACATTAGTTAGTTTTTTTTTAATCTTGAATTAAAATCGTTTTGATACATGTCGATAACAAAATATGAACTGTACCATGAAAATATGCTGTGTTATATACTTCTACTTTTCATGTAAGTTGTGCACTTTTGTACCGTTGGGACTAAATCATTTTTTTTCTTTAAGGGTTAATTAATATTTTGGCAAATCAGGTCCAGCAAAAATGAATTTCAAATAATTTGTGTTGAACCCTATGATAATAGAGATATAAAACTTTTGAGTAGTTTAATACTCATCTTTTTAATCTTTCAGCATTAGTGAGTGTATACACAAGTGAAAGAAAAAAGAGGGTGTTTTTGATGGTAATAAATGTTTTAACTGCCTAAGGGTTGATGGGTAATTTTAACTTTAAAACTGTTATACTGACTGATTACAGTGGGGCGGTTTTGTTATAACTTATTTAATTTTAACTGTTCACTGAAAATGAATACTGGTTTTATATGTTTGTTTTTTTTTCATCTAATACTTCTAATGCTAATGAACCCAATAGGGTTAACTATTTAGTTGAGAGAAAACAATTACATGATAAGCGAAACTGGAATACACATGAATAGGTTAAGTAAGATTTAGTTATGAGTATTACCATGATGTTTTTATTATTTACTCATTTTCCTCTCTACTCAGGTTTACTCGCTGTATAGAAAATATTGAAGTGAACCATCCCAATTTAGTATGAAGAGCAGACCTAGTGATATATACTCCCATAAGGTTTAGTAAACCCAACAGATGCTGATTTAACATACAAATAAAGTGAGTTATGTATTGGTTTTATATTTACATTTAAAACTTATCAGTTCAGCTTCGGTGTCAATTTTGTACTGTTGTGTTTACATTGCTATTTTGCATTTTAGAGGAATGGTGTAAAAAATAAATCAAGTTTTTCCATATTCATTATATACACAAACAAATTTAATTTAAAATAATTATCTTATAAAATGTATGCTTTAGAAGATATAGCGCATTCTTCTTCAATTCCATCGACACACTTGACCTAATGTAAAATCTACATTTGTAATCCAGACATTGGTCTTCCCGAACAAGCTTAAATTGTCCCTTTTCCTTAAATTCTTCATAAATTAAGATTTATTATTCAGCAAATAATAATTTAGAATGAAATATTAACAATATAATAATTTACCAACACATCACATCAGAAATGGCCCATAACAGTCCATGCATTTTTTTTTAAGGTATTAATAACATTAAGTAAAATAACCTGTATTAGACCATGCAGAATACTACCACAGACTTGAGTTTATTTGTAAACAAACATATTTAAAAAAGAAAACAAAACATATTTTTAATTTCAATAAAACCTTAATGAATAAATAAAAAAATGTTCAAAATTTTATATGAAATAATAGAGTCGAAAATTAAATGAAATTATTCCTGAATTTCCAAACACACATAACATCCTCAATTTTCTGTAATAACTAAATACTGCCCAAGGGTAATGATTCAAACAGACCATCTTGTTAACATTTTAAAACAAGTTGTGAATCATGTAAGATACATTAGCTGGTTATGTGTTAAAAATGGTGAAGATAAAATTTAAAGTCACATTCTTATCTTTTTTGGATATGCTTTTAATAGTAACCACTAGCTAGTTATAGTGCTGAAAGTTGTTTTTTTTTTTTTTTTTTTTTTTTTTTAAGAGTTCAAATATTACATTTTCGTTTTCGAAATAACACAGAAGATACATACTTTCAAAATAAAATATTTTCATTATTTATAATAGTTTGAAATTTTTGTATACATTAATATAATTTAAAGCAGTACTACTCCCCCAAAATTATGACAAGATTCTCCACATGGTACTTATTTTGACAGCTTAGAGCTCATCACAGCTTCTTAAAATCATTTAAAACATCCCTGAGAAAGATAAAATCTCGTTTAATTGATAGGTCCAGTAGCCAATATATGTACAAACAACTATAGCATCCATAGTCACCACTAGATAATTTTATCTATAAAGTTATGAGGAGCTTCAGTGAGAATACTCATGTTTACATTAGTAAGCTCTAATGTAATCTAGCAGGTAACAAACATTTTTGATGGAAGATATTTACAGGTTTAAATTGGTTGCACCAACCTTTATCACCCTTAAAACATTATTAATAATAATAGGTAGAAATAAATTTAAATTTATGTAAGCAATGAAGAACTAAAACTAATATTGTACATATTTTTTTTTTATTTTGTATTATTTAAAAAAAAAAAAACTGCTAAGGCAAGGTCTAGTATTTATATGTGAAGGAAAAACCGTTAGGGGTTTTTATATCAACCCTGTCCATACCACCAATTGTCTTTCAGTCTTTCTTAGTTTATTGTTGTCATAGCTCATGGATAGTACCTTTATATACTTTTTTTTTTTTTTTAACTCTCTATTCACTTCAAAATTGGATTTCATACTTATCACCATGTTATTTATAATTATTTGTATTTATAAATTTATGTGTATCTTTTATCAGTTTTATTTAATTGTCACTACAATTATAATTTTTCATTGTCATCAAGTATTGATATGTATCTCTCCTGAAGTTTTGATTATTGCTGCATTGAAGATGGCTCTCACGATACAGCCGAAATGTCGGCAAAATTAAAATTTCTTCTCAGGACTGACCGACTCCCAATTACTTCTACAACGGTCGACTATACATCCACAATATTATTAACAATCAAAATTAGCTATTAGACAAGATGTTTAACCTATGATAACATGTTACCTTCCGTAAGTTTACATTCAACTATAAACACGATGTCTTTCCATGGTGTTGATAGTAAAGCATGACCAGAGATAGGCAAATGAACCCTAGAAGCGATTCACTTGTGACAAGTAGACAATAGAGTCATATCATTACAAATATTCGACGTATTTTTAACAGGTACGTAATCAGCATATTTTCATAATAACTATCTTTTTTTTTTTAATTTGTATGGTGAATACATTTTTTTTGTTTTGTTTAAAATAGTATTTCTAGATTTAAAGAAATGTTTTTAAGGTCTAAAAAAACAACTGTTTGTTTTCATGAAACTATCCAATTATAAGAGTACCTTTCAACATACCTTTTTTTATTTAACTTCCATTATAAACAATGCTTCATTGTTTAAAAGTATGCTTTTTGATTCAAAAAAACATGTTTTTACGTTGTGTATTTCACAAATATTTGTTTTCATAGAACTTATTAAATTTACTACGGCGTATTTATAACGTACGTAATCAGCATATTTCAGGTAATCTTAATCTTAAATAAAACTTAATCTTTTAAAAAATTTTTATAGAATGAGTTTTTTTTTTTTTTTGGGGGGGGGGAGAGGGGGGGGTTAAAGTAGTATTTCTAGATTAAAAAAAAAATGCATGGTCTGTATTAAACAACTGTTTGTTTTGATGAAACTATCCCATGTTTATAACAGTATTTTTAACATACACTTTTCTTATTTAACTTCTATTATAAACAATGCTTCATTGTTTAAAATTATGCTTTTTGATTTAAGAAAACATGTTTTCACGCTGTGTATTTAGCAAATGTTTGTTTTCATGGAACTTAACAACCAGCATATAGTTTTTCAAAATTTTATTTAACAATATCATGCCTCCCCAACTACTTTTACTATCGTGAAAGGGCTATTAATTCTGTCCTCTTTGCATGATCATTAAGGCGTCTTTAAAGGTATTGCATTATGGAAGGTTACTACTAGTTACTATCTATAAACACAGTTTGATTGTTTGAGGTTAATTATTTTGTTTCTGGGAATGCCATTCTATTGTAAACAATGCTTCATTGTTTAAAATTATTCTTTTCGATTCAAAAAACATGTTTTCACGTTGTGTATTTACCAAATGTTTGTTATCATAGAACTTATTAAATTTACTACGACGTATTTATAACGTACCTAATCAGCATATTACAGTATAACGTAATCTTTAAAAAAAAAAATATTTTATGGTAAATGAGTTTTTGTTTGGGGGGGGGGGGCTTAAAGTATTATTTCTAGATTAAAAAAAAATCATGGTGTGTATTAAACAGCTGTTTGTTTTGATGAAACTATCCCATATTCATAACAGTATTTTCAACACACCCTTTTTTATTTAACTTCTATTATAAAAACATGTTTTCACGCTGTGTATTTAGCAAATGTTTGTTTTCATGGAACTTAACAACCAGCATATAGTTTTCAAATTTTTATTAAACAATATCATGCCTCCCTAACTACTTTTACTATCGTGAAAGGGTTATTAATTCTGTCCTCTTTGCATGATCATAAAGGCGTCTTTAAAGGTATTGCATTAAGGAAGGTTACTAGTTACTATCTATGAACACATAGTTTGATTGTTTGAGGTTAATTATTTTGTTTTTGGGAATGTCATTGCTTTAACTTGCAAGAAAAATGTATAAGCAGTTCCGATCATGAAATTATATAACTCATCAAACCGTTTGTTTTTTTGTAACATATTGTATACAGTATAATATAACCAAGATATATACAAATTTGAAATTTAATAATCTAAGGTATTTAGCTAATGGAAGTTTTTCACTAGTTTAAAACATTCTACTGTGTACAAGCATCATTCTATACATATTGATATGTATTATTTAAAGAAAAAAGTTATGAAATTTATCTTAAAAGATAAGGACATTAACAGTGACATGCTTCAATAATATTTGATTTAACTTTCTGGGTAACCCATGTTAACTAACTGGAATCGAAAATTACTAAATCAAGCAACACCTAAAACAATCTGTACCTCTTTAAACTTAAGGTAAGTAAAATAAATGAAGAAGTTTATTTAACTTTTTTATGAAATAGAATATTTCATTTGAGAGGGATTGATTCTTATATTAATTATTAGAAGTGATTTTATTTTTCTATTATCAATTTATTAACAATAGTAGTTATAAATAACCAGGAGTCAGTCTAGTGAACAATTTTTTAATGTTGTTAATGTTTTGGTATAAACATGGGAGCTATCGGCTATAACAGGGAAACTAAAGATATAAAAAACTTTGATGATGCCACATATTTTTAAGCCAAAGCACCTGCAACATTTAAAAAAAATGATCACTAGACTGATTCCTAATTACTTCTACCTATTGTTATCTCATCAGTCCACCATACACCTTTGATATAGTTATATTAATTACCTTTTATTAGCCCTCTTTCTTTTTGGACTGAGGTTGAGGCCATTAAAGCCAATGATTAATTGAAAAGATTATCTACCCCCCCTTAGTGTTTCTTCTTTAGGTAACCTCTTCTCCTCCTCAGCAATAATACTTTGTTACATTGCATTATTCATGGCATGTTAGGTTATTTCTTGTTTTTATTTTGGCAATTAGAATAATAATAAATCTACCTATACATATATGTACTGTAATCTATTATAAAAACTGTAATAGGAACTGCGAAAGGAACTTAGATAGAAATAAACGCCTAAATATTTAATTGTGTTCGTTGATTTCTCCATGGTAAATTTGGTTTCCGTTGTGGATGCTCCATTTAATTTATTTCTGCATATATAGTTGATCTTCATTATATTTTTGTAAAGTCTGTAATGTGCTAATGAAAACAACTGTTTCATGATGATTTTCTTTATTAATAGTTAGAAAATGATTATATTGAAGTAATGTTTGATTATTAAAAATAATATGATGTCTACTAAGTGTAGCTGAGTGTATAACAATAAATCTGGTTTGTTGCCTGTCGATGAGTGGTTTTCTACAGTGTGACATTGTAACAACTCAATAAATAACCTTATTTAGCAAACCTTCTGAGGGTCCTTTTTAAGATTGATTGGCTTATATTACTAAATAAAACCAATTACCTCACTAGTAAAAATAGTAGATTATCTGATAACATTATTAGAAACTTCTTCATTACCTATAGTTATAAATTTATTACAGAATAGCAGCTAAGATGTCATGTTCAGTCAACCAGCAAGCGATTGTCATTTTATAATGGTCATACAGATGTACTGAGAGACAACCAAGTCAAAAATAAGATCACATAATCCAATATTCCGGTAAGCAAAAATAATTTTTGATTAGATGATAGTAACAAAAAAGAGCTGTTCAGACAGCCATTTATCTCAGTTAAACTAATGACAGTATTTAACCATTTTTAAATTATATGTAAAATGTACTAAATCCATCTGAAAATTTAAAAATTTGTGTACATTGTCTTATAAACATACAACAAATATTCTCTTCAGAAATTTTTAATCTTTTTCTTTTTAATATCATATTTTTCCCCAAGAACTATAAGAATAATTAGCAATAAGAATTCATTTGGAGAAAGGTATGGTTTTTATGACCAAGTTAAAATTCCTACTAGATAATATTGTCATGTCTCAGTTTATAATGATACTTTATTTATTTAACAGTGTTTTATCTAACTTTCAAAGGACAAAGATATGTATGCATAACTTAAACTCTCTTGTCAAGAATAATGACCGATCCAGATGATTTTTTCTTGTTTTAATTAGGGAGTGGTAAGGCAAACCAACTTACTACATTCAGGCAACTCAGTAGTAAGGTATTTCGTAATTGTCATATACTCAATCTTGTTATCAGTGTTTTTTGGTGAGGTCGTTAACCTTTTCTCTCCCTCAGTGTATCTGCCATAAGCCAGGCTTCGGTGACATTCTATCAATATGTCTTCAGATGGTTCGAAACCACGTCTTCTAGAGAAAGCAGTTAGCAGATGGAGTTTTCTGTATGAATAATTTATAAATAAAAGTAATAATATCAATTTTTTTTTCTCTCATCAATTTGATTAGAAAAAGAATGACATCATAGTAAACCGAATTTTTTTATTTCATAAAAGTATGTTATTCATCATCTACTCACTTATAATTCCTATAAGTGATCCTCTTCTTTGATCCTCAATTTTAATAATTGGGAACTAAAATTTATGATAAACATTAATATAAATTCAAATTTAACGCATCACCATATTCGATTATATTCGACATATATTATGTCATATGTATAATCATTAGAATGAGATATACTGAAGGCTACAAAATTGTATGCATACACCCCTTTATATTTATATTGTGTAACTATTTCTTAAGTTGCATGAAGACATGCTCAATGTTATTATTATTTAATGGGATTCATAAGCATATATAAAACTTAAGCATTAACATACTTAAGCATCAAGAATAAGGATGGTTAATAATATGACTATAGAATTACATACATACTCGAACATTTTATCTAATCAGCACTCCAAGATAAGATAAATTGTATGACTGATAAAGAGAGCTTCACTAAATAAATCGTTATTCTAACATATAAGAATTAATAATGAATATTTTTAAAAATGAGAACAAGCTTGGAAAGTTTTATTTATTTTTTTTTAGCATTTTTAAATGCGGAGATTGTAACAGTTGATTTGGGCCTATTTTATGGGTTTAATAGGTACTTTCAATGATAGCTCAAATACAAATTTCATTTTTAATTTCAAAACATTTTTTTCAAAACTTTGAGCTTTGAAGTGAAACAAAATCTGAAAACGCACTTTTCACTTGTTTTGAAACATGGGGTCTTGCTGCTGCTCAGTGAGATCATGAGGTACCCATGTA